>OY992879.1:54115577-54230577 GCA_963921405.1 Cepaea hortensis
TAATGACAGTCCAGAGGACACACTAACCCTCGAGAATTTAAACCTATCACTTCCAAATGACCACAACACTTCCCTGCAAGAACAAGTGTACTTCAACGCATGACCAACTAGACACCCTTAAAGTGACTCCCGTAAGATATACAGCTTTCAATATTTATGTTGTCTAGTGTGTACTCTTGTCTCTTCATATTTGTTTCTACTTCTATCAGTGCCAAACAATACATGTGAACTTATTCATGAACTGTTTGAGGGCATACAAGAGGTCCCCACTGATACATTCAAAAGTGAATGTTTGCATTTGTGTGTTTCACAATTGTAATAATACAATGTAAACAGACAAACATATGTAATATTACTTGCAATGCAGATACTGGTGAGGATGAAAAGAAGTTCATAATAAAATGTTCTGTAGTAACCGCATCCATCTCTAACATACAACACACATAGACACATATACAACACGCATAACACACATAGATACACAAAGACACATGTAGAGAATGACAGATACACAAAGACACATGTAGAGAATGATAACCACATATCTAACATACAACACACATACAATACACATTCATTACACATACAACACACATACTACACACAGACACATGTAGAGAATGACGATATCCACCCGCCAGTTATCTGTTCTTTAGTAACCACATCTCAAACATACAACATACATACAACACACATACAACAAACATAGACACGAGTAGAGAATGACAATATCCACCCATCAACTATCTGTTCTATAGTAACCACATCTATAGCATACAAGACACATACAACACTCATACAGCACACATACAGTTGAGTTGAGTTGAGTCAAGAACCGACATCACTGCACTCAGGACATTCCCATACGTGCTCAGTCCCCTCATTCAACAGCCAGCGAAGAGTCATACTACTAATCTTTCCCACCTCTATCTGATTAAATGTTCTCCTGGTCTTCCCTCTCAGTTTTGAGATTCTTCCAGAACCCCTGCCGATCCCCTGCAATCTCATTCTTTCCACACATGGGTTCTCAATATGTTCCTCCGCCTTCTCCACCTGGTCCCACAAGCGCACGACCACCTCCCCCTTGTCATAGGCAAGATACCACCAAGAGGGCCATACAACACACATAAAATATAGATATGTAGAGAATGACAACATCCATGCACCAGCTATCTGTTCTATATTTCTAGCGTCCATCTCTAACATACAACACACACAGACATGTAGAGAATGACAACATCCACCCACCAGCTATCTGTTCTATATTTACAGTGTCCATCTCTAACATACAACACACATACAACACACACAGACATGTAGAGAATGATAACATCCACGCACCAGCTATCTGTTCTATATTTACAGCGTCCATCTCTAACATACAACACACATACAACACACACAGACATGTAGAGAATGACAACATCCACCCACCAGCTATCTGTTCTATATTTCTAGCGTCCATCTCTAACATACAACACACAGAGACATGTAGAGAATGACAACATCCACCCACCAGCTATCTGTTCTATATTTCTAGCGTCCATCTCTAACATACAACACACACAGACATGTAGAGAATGACAACATCCACCCACCAGCTATCTGTTCTATATTTCTAGCGTCCATCTCTAACATACAACACACACAGACATGTAGAGAATGACAACATCCACCCACCAGCTATCTGTTCTATATTTCTAGCGTCCATCTCTAACATACAACACACACAGACATGTAGAGAATGACAACATCCACCCACCAGCTATCTGTTCTATATTTCTAGCGTCCATCTCTAACATACAACACACACAGACATGTAGAGAATGACAACATCCACCCACCAGCTATCTGTTCTATATTTACTACGTCCATCTCTAACATACACACACATACAACACACATAGATATGTAGAGAATGACAACATCCACGCACCAGCTATCTGTTCTATATTTACGGCGTCCATCTCTAACATACAACACACATACAACACACACAGACATGTAGAGAATGACAACATCCACCCACCAGCTATCTGTTCTATATTTCTAGCGTCCATCTCTAACATACAACACACACAGACATGTAGAGAATGACAACATCCACCCACCAGCTATCTGTTCTATATTTACGCATCCATCTCTAACATACAACACACATACAACACACATACAACACACACAGACATGTAGAGAATGACAACATCCACGCACCAGCTATCTGTTCTATATTTACAGCGTCCATCTCTAACATACAACACACATACAACACACACAGACATGTAGAGAATGACAACATCCACCCACCAGCTATCTGTTCTATATTTCTAGCGTCCATCTCTAACATACAACACACACAGACATATAGAGAATGACAACATCCACCCATCAACTATCTGTTCTATATTTCTAGCGTCCATCTCTAACATACAACACACATACAACACACATAGATACGTAGAGAATGACAACATCCACGCACCAGCTATCTGTTCTATATTTATGGCGTCCATCTGTAACATACAACACACATACAATACACACAGACATGTAGAGAATGACAACATCCACCCACCAGCTATCTGTTCTATATTTACGGCGTCTATCTCTAACATACAGGTGCCCTGCAACAAACAACATCTCAGTTGAAACAGTGAATGCAGAGATAAGGTGGCAACATGAGGCTTGGACCACCTTTCTCCACCCTCCTCCACATCCTCCTCAAACTTGATCCACCTGTAGTGCAGAAAGAGTAAAAGCAATCAACAAAATTGTGGCGACACTGTATTGGATAACGTGATTAAGGTAAGAATCAGGCTACAAAGGTCTTAATCCAACTGAGATGTGGATAAATAAGAATGGCAATCATGATAACATGGTAAAACTGTGCTGAAAGGGTTACAAATGCAACTGATAATCCTGTATACCTTGTTTGAAACACAGCTTTGGGTGATTTGGAAACAGCCTTGCATAGGTTTCCATGCAATGGTATGAGTGATGGTAATTCAGAAAGCAAGGGTAAACTACTGAATGTAAACTTGCCAAAAAAAAATCACACACAGCCAAAAAATGCTGAGGCTGACTTCTACATACTGTAAAGGATATGCGACTTCATGTGGGAAAATATTTCAAACTGCAAGACCTAAACTACAACACTGTACCAAATACATCCCAGAAAGGTCTATTCCTTGAAAGGTTGAAATAAACATAGATGTCAAATGCTTCTCTCTCTCTCTTGTACTCTCTCAATCTCTCTATACAGTTCTCTTACTCTCGCCAATGCTCTCTCTCTCACTCTCTATATTTTTCTCTGTCTGTCTCTCCCTCTATCTTAATATGTTTGTGTGTCTGTATGGATGTGAGAGTAAGAAGCCACCCATGCTTATTACCATGGCACATGATGATGATGACTTCTGAATCATTTCACCAATACACCCACTTACAAGCAACCAGACATGAAAACAGAAAATTACACATACCTCCTCTCTGTGACGCTTGATGGCAAAAGCAATAGGACAAAGGCAATAGGACAAATAAAGACATGAGGTAGTGAACCATCATCATCCGCGCAAATCAGCATAGACATGTGATAGTGATGATGATCAGTACAGACATGTGATAGTGATGACACCAAATCATACCTTGCAGTTTCCTTCCACTCTTTCTCATCTCCAGCTGGGGAGAGTTCTGCCATCTGGCAGAAGATATCATGAGTCTTGTGCTCCTCATCTTCCTCCTCTCCAAGCAAGAACTGTACTCTCTGGGAGGGTGGGGCGGCTACAGGACACAAATATGAGGTTTATAATATCATGTCCAAATGACAGCAGAAGATAAATGAATGTTTTTATTACTGGAAGTAAGAAACATATGAGGGAGCTTCAAATGAAAACTTTAAAAATGTGATAGAAATTACAATAACCTTGCCATTGTCTTGTAACCTGTCAATATTGTTGTTAAGGAGTTGTCAAGAGAGCTTTAAGCTTTAAGCTAGGATTTTTCCGGTTTCAAGATGGCGACGGACGGTCGTGTTGTTTTGTGTTCGTTAACTTTTTCGCGTAGGGGATGGATTTATTCATCTCTTGCGTGTAATTGGTGTGCCAGGATGTAAAACCAGGAGTTTATACTCAAGATCTGCGCGGGTGCTACGGAGTTCGTGCATCGAGCGAAGCCTTCCTTGAGTGAATTTTCAGCAGCGTGGGTGGTTCTCAGCAGTCTGTGTTTACGTTTTTTCAACATGGCGGAACAACGTGTGTTTTCCGAGGGTTCAGCAGTCAACATAACGAAGCGGCGTGGTAGCCGCGCAGGGAGGAAGAAACAAGGTAAGCGCGGTGGTTTGAGGCGTTTTAGACTCAAGTGTCACCGTCTAGGACTCAGGAACATCCGTATTCTATATTGGAACTGTGCCAGTGTAAAACAACGGGGCTCTATTTTAGAAACCCTAGTTTACAGGAACGACATTGTAGCACTCCAGGAGACGAGACTGGGCGATCAGCCACTCCGAATTGCCGGCTTCAAATGTTTCTACAACAGACGACATCTGGGAACGGCGATTCTCGTTCGCGACAGCATGGTGGCGTCAGAGCTAGACATGTCCAGTTGGGACAGTGACGATATACAAATACAGGCGTTGAGAGTTCATTCCAGTATACCATTCGTGTTGGTTAATGTTTATGCCCGCAATGCGAGTGTGGACGCACAGAAGTGGCAGTGCTTAAGTGGCATATTAGGCCACGAGAGGAATGTTATTTTCTGTGGTGACTTCAACGCTAAAGGCAGATCATGGGGAAACACTTCCTCCAATACACAAGGGGAGGAGCTCGAGACTGCACTGGAAACCATCGACCTGGTTTGTATCAACAGTGGCTGTGTTACCAGGACAGCAAGCCGTCCAGGCGATGAGGACAGTGCTATTGATCTGGCGCTAGTTTCACCTTTACTCACTACAGTGTGTAGATGGGGTGTCCTAGGACACCATGGCAGCGACCACCACCCTTGCAGCATATTGGTGGAGAAAGGCAGAACCAGGCAGCACAAGCTAAAGGTAAAGACGTTCCAGTATGACAGTACAGGGCAAGATGTGGTGAGTAAAATAAGACGTGACAAGCGCAGAACGTTTCAGGGCAGGAAAAAAAGCTGGGAGCAGCCACCGTGGTGGAGTTTCGAGGTGGATAAGGCTTGGGTGGATAAGCGTAGTGCTGTAAGGAGATGGCAAAATGCCAAGAAGAACAGAGCTGGTCATCCTAGTCCCTGCTTGCACTTAGAAAGAGAGATGCACACAAAAGTAAGCTATTTCAAAAAACTGGTCACGGTGGTTAAAAGGGAAAAATGGGCAGAGGTGTGTCAAAGGGTAAGCACAGACAAGTCACTGAAATTGTTCTGGCGACTACATAAAAGCATGAGTGGTGTAGTCAAGAATAAGAGCATTTCTGACTTCCAAGGTGCTGACCTCATCTGGCAGAGGACTGACGAGGACAAGGGCAAAGCCCTCTTTGAACGCTACCTTGAGCAGAGCAACCAGACAGACATGGGAGGTCGAAATCTGGCCAAGGAGGTCACCTCAGACAGATGCAAGGCCCAGAACACTTCGGATGAAGACACAGTGACAGTGAAAGAAATCAAGGCTGTGCTTCGACGATCAAAAAACAGTGCTCCAGGTCCTGATGGCATAAGATACGACGACATAAATAGGTGTACCGACAATGAGCTAGAGAAACTAGCAGACATGTACAACAACAGTATAGGGAGTGCTAGCATCAAGGAGGAATGGTTACACAGCTATCTGATTCCCTTGCCGAAGCCTGACAAAGACCACAAAAAAATTCAGGGATATCGAATTATAACCATGCAGAATACAATAGGCAAGCTGCTGGAGAAGGTAATTGCCAGGAAAATATCAAGCCAACTAGAGAGGCAAGGTGTTTTCCCACCTACCCTGGGTGGGTACCGTCCAAAAAGAGAAACCTGGACCAATGCAGCAGTCTTTGCCCAGGATGTCTATGAAGGTTTCCACTCAGGCACTGAAACCGTTGCTGCAGCGATTGATCTTGAGGACGCATACAACAGAGTACCACTGGATTTTTTAATGTTTCAGCTTCTTGAACTAAACGTAAGTGCATTCCTCCTTAGTTGGATCGCTGCAGCCCTCTTCCAACGGAAAGTAGTTTTTAGATGTGGCAGTTGGACTTCGGAACCAACAACAATATATCCTGGCCTACCACAGGGATCACCATTATCTCCGGTACTGTTCAACGCCTACACAGTGAGAATCACCAGTGAGCAGATCACTGGACCTGGCAGGACATTGTCATATGCCGATGATGTTTTAGTGTATCGTCAGGGTAAGGATAGAGAGGAGGTTGCTGGGGAACTACAAACCGAACTCAATCGCATAAGTACTTGGTGTGATGAAGCTGGGGCAATGGTCAACCCAACAAAGGCAACAGTGACTTGGTTCTCGTTGAATAATCATATTGTCAACAATTCAACACCAACTGTAATGCTGTGTTCAGAGACGGTGGAAAGAACGCAGGCAATGAATTACCTGGGGATACGGTTTGATCGAAGCCTTGCTTATAATGTGCACATAGACCAGGTGATAACAAAGGCCAAGCGGGGTTTGGCAGCGATGCGGGTGATGGCGGCAGCAAACTGTGAGCAGCGCCATCTATGTCTTCTGTACGAGGGGCTGGTCATGTCTGTTTTGGAGTATGCAATGGCAATCTTGACTCTCAGCCATAAGCAGATAGAAAGGATGGAAAGGATACAGAATGAAGCTATGCGCATTATTCTTGGATGTACAAGAGATACAGCATGCAGGGCGATGCGCTACCTTCTTGATTTTCCAACCATTGAAGAGAGAATACAAGTTTGCAGGGCACGCGCCTACCTCAGAATTAACGCAAACACACAACATCCACTGCATAGTGAAATTAGGAAGGTGAAGGGCAGCAGGTTAAAAAGAGGACGGTCGTGGATGGGTCAAGCCGAAGACATTCTTCAACAGGTGTGTTCACTTGAGGACTTAGAACCTGGCGAGGAGTGGGTGCAAGTGCCAACAGACTTCTGCACATCCTTTTCAGTTTGCATCCAACTAGATAGAAAATGCAGACAAGAAAATCCGGCTGCTGTTGAGGCTGAAGTACAAGCGTTGATTTTCGAGAATTCGCTAGACGGTGACGCGGTCATCTACACAGATGGGTCGGTCGTCCGACATGTGAGAAGCTCATGGGCCTTTACAGCTCGGGCCGGAGGGAGAATTGTGAAGGAGGACTCTGGTGCTTTCACTGAAACCACAAGTAGCCTGACCATGGAAGTCATGGCAGTAAGTAAAGCAATAACATGGCTCGAGACACAGACATTCACCAGGGCTTGTTTCCTTAGCGACTCAATGAACATGATCAAGAGGATAGAGGAGGGGTCGATCCGAAGAGAATGGTTGCTGCCTCTGAAGCGGTCTCGGCTGGCAAAGATTAGTTTCATCTTCGTGCCAGGGCATGCGGGAGTACAAGGAAATGAGCGGGCTGACAAGCTCGCAGGTGAGGCTACTGTGGAGGGCGGACGCGCCATGGACCAGGCTGACATTCTGAATGCTCTACGTGATGTGAGACTTTTGCGAGAACCAAGTGATGACTGTGAATCTACAACAATGGCCAGACTGCTAGAGCATCAAATTATAAGAGGTGTGGCCAAACAAGAACACTACGCAGGAAGCCAAAGAAGATTGATAAACCAACACAGAACTGGCGTCGTTAGCCGCTACACGCTGCGGGATTTGCTGAGGAGGGGATCCGAGCACTTATGGACTGAATGGTTCGATGTGCAGCGAGGATGATCTGTCGACTAACTAACTAACTAGCTTTAAGCTTGTGACATCACGGTGCAGACAAACACAGTGATGTCATAAGGACAGTTTACAGACAACCACTCCACTTTTGACATGCACCAAAGAGGAGCAGTATTCTGTTATCCGTTTTTTGATCAGTGAAGGGGTGAAACCTATAGAAATTCATCGGCGAATAAAGGTCCAATATGGCTTCAGTGACCTTATTGGTCAAAATGGTTGCTTTGTTAAAGGTCACTGAAGTCATCCTCATTAATCAGCAGAAACATGTCTTGTGTAAACAGAAAGACATGATAGTGAGTTTAAAATTTGTGGTAGACAATTGAAATTACTGTGTGAATATGTATATATTTGAGCTGGAAGGATTTATCTAATCACTTTATGTTGTGTGATTTCTGCAGTATGTACCAGACGAGATGCAGTGAAATATGCCAGGCAATAAATCATGCTATCTACTGTTTGTGTTTTCTCTATCTCTTTGTCCATAAATCTGTTCAGTTGTTACAATATATTCAGTGTCTGGCTTCTCTATCCTCTAGATAACATCTCCCAGTATACAGGCGTTTATGTCTCAATAAATTGTACAGTTTTGTAAACATATGTTGCCTTATGGCTTACACAATAGAATAAATTATAAAATTGTTTAACAGACCGACATATACTGGCTATATATTAGAATAAATTGCTGAGCGTAACAGGTGGCCATATACTGGTCCCTGGTATGAGAATAAACGTATGTCATGTGATTTAACAGGCTGCCAATTTCTGTTACATTAGAATACATATTTGAAAAGCTGCTGGAATACTGCATTAGAACAGCGAGAGGTGTGGTCGTGCAGTGGCTAAGCATGCTTGCTGGCTGGCCCTCATCGATTTTGAACATTTCATTCAGAAAGCAAAGGCAAACTACTGAATGTACACTTGCCAAGATATCAACAACAGCAGTAAAATACTGGTTTGACAGTGATATCCTGTAAACAGGATATGCACACACACAAAAATCTGGGCTTACAGGTCGACAGAGTTAAAGTGAGCCAGGGCATGCAGGTCCACCTCACCCGCAGAAATAATGAGGGCTGGATGGGGGGGGGGGTTTTAAATAGAAGTAGCCTAGGGGAAGAGCTGGCTTGCACTGGGAGCGTGCAGGATAGTGGGCACACAAGCTGTGAATGGGGTACACAGAAGGCAACATGGCAGCAATGGCATCTACAGACTGGGCCATAGCTAGCCACCAATGCAGAGGTGAAGTCTGAGGCCAAATGCCAGGGGAAGATGCTGGTTTACCTGCGGTCAGTCACGGTGCAGTGTAAATGCTGGTAGATGCACCGGGTGCCCGATTTACCCTCCGAGGGAAAGAATGCTTCTGGGCAGACACACTTAGTGGAGTCGATAAGGGACAAGTACAATCATAAATGTCTTGAAGGTGTTCATGCACAACAGGAGGGAAATGAAAATGGGCGGGAGTCATGACCCGGACAGGCCCACCCTCTGAGATTATCAGGAAGGTAAAGGGGCTGGAACATTCGGCGAGGTAATACACTTCTGATGATCAGATGTCATGCTTGCTCTGTGGTAGAGTTTTTACCACTAAGAATGGTACCACAGTATATGTCCTGGAAAGTAAATGTGGCCAGCACGACACTGAAATAATCCACTGAATGCTAGTTAGTCTATGAAAATAGGGGCTATACTATACTATAAACTGTTTCTTTGGTCGTGTGATGAGAATGAGTCATTGGAGAAAAGCGTGACAACTGGAAAGATCAAGGGGAAGAGAGGCAGAGACCAAGCAAGAGAAACAATGCTGGATGGACTGAAACAGTGGCATGGAGGAATATCATCAGCAGAGTTGATTCAGAACACCAAAGACCGAGATCTGTAGAGACACGAAGGCCTACACCAGCTGGCAGAGCACATGATGATGATGACAAAACTATACTATATACCAAATGTCCCTAAAGACATGGGAGAGGTTATTCACTGTTTACACAATTGTGTTTCTCACTTTACGCATGTGATAACTTAACTGATTCATTGTCAAACAAAGAGTAGGTTTGGATCGAACATGTGCACAAGCCATTGAACAAGTATTGTAATGTAAATTTCCATTCATTAAGCATTGAAATTGCAGAAGATGCGGCAAAACAAAACAAATAACACTGTAACCCTAGTGTGACGATATACTGCCCTTCTGCCCCAATGGAAGGTCACATTTTGCGATATATTATCATTTAGCAGTGAATCAATTAATTAGTTTGTCAATCTGCATTTGAGCTGTTGATAGTAACACTGTGCCATCAGCGTTAAACAGTTCTGGTATTTCTAATGGCTCAATTTGAGCTGTTGATAGTAACACTGTGCCATCAGCATTACACAGCTCAGGTATTTCTAATTGCCCGATTTCAACGTGATCATTTTGTTCCTTGTCAATATTCCTGTAACATTTAACAGATACATGAATTCAACACAATGAATTCCCTTAGTGATTTTAAACACTGAAGCTACAGACAATATGCTGCACTGGGAGTGTCTGAGGAGAAGTGGTCAAGCTATTTGACTCTTGCTTCGAAGGTTGTGGGTTCGATTCTGGGCCGCGTCCTTCGGTTTACGAGTTAAATGTTTCGGAGACACCTGTGGGTCGTCGCTAAAAGCTACGGAGTTCGTGCTTTGTGCGACGCTTTCCGTGTTGCGGAAATAGACCGAGACATATGGGATAAAACCCGGTGCAATGAAGTTGACCCTGTCGACTTTTAAGAGACTTGTAAGAGACAATATGTTGCACGATTTATTGCCAGGTATATTTTGCTGCATCTCATCAGGTGCATACTGCAGAGGTATATATCGTATGAAGTATTGTTTGATTATGGAACCTGTGACTATGTGTTTTAATTGCTTCAGCTAAAGTATCATTCATGTATTCACTTCATATGATACATAACTCTGCAGTATGCACATGTTGAGATTCAGCAAAATATGCCAGGCAATAAATCGTGCAGCATATTAATTGTGACTTCTGTGTATGAAAATTTAATAAAAGTCAGAACACATGAAGCAAAAGGAATAAGGAATATTTGTCAAGAATAAAATAACATTAGATGATACTTTTAACTCTTAAAATCCAGAAGTCGACTATTGTGGGCCAATATTTTTACTGTTCATGATGAACTAACTTTTAATGAACTGTTTTGTTTTTTGTTAAGTCTAGGTTATAATAATAAAGTACCCCCTGTATGGTGTCAATATAGTTTGAAACTTACAGAAATAATTAACCCTTAACCTGTAGCTGTAAATTAACTCTTCAAGTATCACACAACTAACACTGCATTTATTGCCAAGTCCTTATGTAATAAGCTTTTCTGAACTCTGCTAAAGAGGGAAGGGAGGTGTAGTATAGTATAGTGTAGTGTAGTTTAGTATAGTATAGTATAGTATAGTATAGTATAGTATAGTATAGTATAGTATAGTATAGTATAGTATAGTATAGTATAGTATAGTATAGTATAGAGAGATGGAGAAAGAGATGAAGACAGAGAGATGGAGAGACAGATGAAAAGAGAGAGAGAGAGAGAGAGAGAGAGAGAGAGAGAGAGAGAGAGAGAGAGAGAGAGAGAGAGAGAGAGAGAGAGAGTTTGTATGTACGTATGAGTAAATGTTTGTTAGTATGTGATTGGGTATATTATATTTGTGTGTTATTGAGTGGGTGTATAACTGTGAGTTCATGTATGTATGAAAGTGTGTATGTAGGTATGTACGTTATGTGTTTATGCATGTGTGAGTGTCTGTGTGTGTGTGCATGCCTGCCTGCCTGTTTTATAACATGGTAATATGTTTTGTTTATGTACACCTCCGTGGCGAAGTGATCAAGCTGTCTGCCTCGTGCTCCGAAGGTTGTGGATTTGTTTCTAGGCCACGTATTTCTGTTCATGAGTGCATTTTTTAAAGGCACCTGGGGGTCGTTGCTGGAGATACGGAGTTCGTGCTTTGTGCGACGCTTTCGGCAGGCCGCCATGCGGAAAGAGACTGAGCCACATGAGATTAAACCCAGTGCAATGAAGTCGATCCTCTCGACTTTTAAGACTGTAAGACACCACAGCATTCATTTGACAATGTTTTTTTTCTATGTGAATGTCACAAAGTACAATAGATAACTGATATACCAAAGATGGGTGATTGAAACGGCTGAATGTAAGACAGGCCTGTGTGACCAATTTGGGATCCTTTAAAAATAAAGCTTATCTGTTCACTCTGTTTCATTGAATGGTTACATGAACCCATTCTATCCCAGTTGTTACATTAACTTTGTCTGTTAAACAGGGTTATTATTGAAACTCTTGTAGATGCAACAATGATAAGTTTCAAGTAACCACACTGAATAGAATGAGGTAAAGTAGGGACTGAAACAGTTAACATATGGAACTAATACAACTAAAATTTGGGACTAAACAGTTAACATTTGGAACTAAAACAGTTAAAATATGGGACTAAATAATTAAAATATTGGACTAAAACGGTTAAAATATTGGACTAAATAATTAAAATATTGGACTGAAACAGTTAAAATGAGACTAAACAGTTAAAATATGGGACTAAAACAGTTAAAACTTTGGAACTAAACAGTTAAAAATATGAGAATACAACAGTTAGAAATCAGAGAGAGAAATCCGTCACTAAAATACCACATCTTTTAAAAGTTTAAAGTTAAATTTACGACCAAAAAAAAAAAGGCTACTTAAAGATACACTGCTAAAGAAGGACACGTTTGTAAAATATAATATACACCAAACAAGTATTTACAAGTATATCACTGCTTACATTACACAAATTCATAAAAATACAGCATATGATAGAAAGTTGTATGAAATTAAATCATCATAATCAAGTGCCCTGCCAGCTGGCCTAGGTGTTCATGGCTCTCCACAGATCGCGGTCTTTGGTGTTGTGGATCAACTCTGCTGATAATATTCCTCCATGCCACTCAATCCATCCAACATTTCTCTTGGTATGTGTCTCTTCCCCTTAATCTTTCCAGTTGTCACTGTGTTCTCCAGTGCCTCTCTTTGTCATCACATGACCATAGAAAGCCTTCACATATTCTTCCTTTCTCGCTGCTTATTCTTCTCAAATAATTCTCAGAAAATTGCCCTGTACCTATTTTACGAGGTCCCATTGATTCCTGATCTGCCCCTGTCTGGGACTGGACCTGGACCACTGACCTGGCTGGGAAGAGCACTTACCACTTTTGCCATCCTGGCAGGAAATGTTTTAATCTTATATATAAATTAGGATCTCCGTCTGTCTGTCTGTCTGTATGTATGTATGTATGTCCTTTATTTGTTCGCGAACGGCCCATCCGATTGAGATGAAATTTTTTTACACACCTTCCTTTCATTCCAGCGTTGCCAACTGTGATATTTTGTTAGTGTGAAATCGCCTGCGTGCTCAGTATTATTTCATTTTTCATTTTTCATTATAATTTCATATATCTCAGGGGACCTAACTCTGTAAAAGTTATTTCAAGGGGCATAACTTTTCTGTATAACTTATAGTCATATTGTGGCATCGTTTTCAAAGATTTATAAACTCTTTGTCCATAGTTATGTACCGGCATATGAGTTATAATAAATAATGATACAATCTGTAAGGCATTTTCAAAGTTTTCATAAAAATAATGCACAATGCATAACATTGTAACTCATCTTTTTTTGCTTAAGAAGTTACTGTAGTCATGCAGGTGATTAGAAAGAGTTTTCATTAAAAATAATGGATGGTGTGTGGAAGGACATTCTTTTAAGTTACTTTTTTTGTTGTATGAATTTAATGAGAACTTATATGACTACTTATATGAATTAAATGAGATGCTCCCCACCAGGGACTGGGCGAAGCCGGACAGGGTCAGGCAGACAGATAGACAGACAGACAGACAGATAGACAGTCGGGAACAGGAACTTATATGACTACTTATATAAATTAAATGAGATGCTTCACACCAGGAGCTGGGCGATGCCGGGCCGGGTCAGACAGACAGACAGACAGACAGACAGACAGATAGTCGGGAACGGGAACTTATATGACTACTTATATGAATTAAATGAGATGCTCCCCACCAGGGACTGGGCGAAGCCGGGCAGGGTCAGGCAGACAGATAGACAGACAGATAGACAGACAGATAGACAGTCGGGAACGGGAACTTATATGACTACTTATATGAATTAAATGAGATGCTCCACACCAGGAGCTGGGCAATGCCGGGCCGGGTCAGACAGACAGACAGACAGACAGACAGACAGACAGACAGACAGACAGACAGACAGACAGACAGACAGACAGACAGACAGACAGACAGTCGGTAACGGGAACAAGAACTTATATGACTACTTATATGAATTAAATGAGATGCTCCCCACCAGGGTCTGGGCGAAGCCGGGCAGGGTCAGCTAGTCTATATCTATAAAACAAAGTGTATGTATATATGTATGTAAATATGTATGTCCTTTATTTGTTCGCGAATGGCCCATCCGATTGAGATGAAATTTTCTACACGCCTTCCTTTCATTCCAGAGCTGTCAACTGTCATAGTTTTTTTTTCTTCTTCCTCCTCCTCCCTCCTCCCCCTCCCAAAATACGTACGTAAATATATGATGATGATGATGAAAGAATCCCCGAACCAAAACGCTAGGGAAAGGGAAGAAAATGACGTGACTACACAGAATCGTCACACGGCAATCATCATCATCAAGTGCCGTGCCGGCTGGCGTAGGCGTTCATGGCTCTCCGTAGATCTCAGTCTTTTGTTTTTTGGATCAACTCTGCTGCTGATATTCCTCCATGCCACGGCAATATCAATAACAATTCATCTTTTTATGTGTAAGGAAGTTATCTACAGTCGTGTAGAAGGGAAGAACTAGACGAGTATGAATTCGGAATGGCGAACTCTCTCCTCCTCTCTTCACCTCCTCTCTCCACCCTCCTCCTCTTCCTCCTCCTTCTCCCTCTTCCTCTCCCCACCTCCTCCATCCTACTCCCTCCGCCTCCTCCTCATCTTCCCTCCTTCTCCCTCTCCCTCCTCATCCCTCCTACTCCTCCTACCTCCTCCCCCCTCTACCTCCTCCTCCTCCCTCCACCCTCCTCCTCCCTTCTCCTCCTCTTCCCCTCCCTTTCCTTCCTCCTCCTCCTCCCCCTACCTCTTTCCTCCTCCCTCCTCCTCCTCTTCCACCTCCCTTTCCTTCCTCCCCTCCTCATTCTCCCTCCTTCCTCTCCCTCCTTCCTCCTCCTCCTTCCTTCTTCTCCCTCTGCCTCCTCCCTCTTTCTCTCCCCTCCTCCTCCCTCCTCCTCCTTCTCCTCCTCCCTCCTTCTCCTCCTCCTCCTACCCTCTTCCTCTTCCCCTCCTCCCTCTCCCTCCTCCATCCTCCTCCTCCCTCTTCCTCCTCCTCCCTCTTCCTCCTCCTCCCTCTTCCTCCCTCTCCCTCCTCCATCCTCCTCCTCCCTCTTCGTCCTCCTCCTTCCTTCTCCTTCCTCCTCCTCCTACCTCCTCCCTTTTCCTCCCTCCTCCTCCTCCCTCTAGCTCCTCCCTCCTCCTCTCCACTCTTCCTCCTACCCTCTTCTCCTCCGAAGTCGGAGAGTGTCTGCCTGTACGGCGAGGAACCACCAGTCTGCACACCAATAAGCCAGACATGGGACAACGGATACTCACGCAAAACTCAGGTCCTGTATGACATCACACTGATTTTGGACAACAGGATGTCTTCATCCGACATACAGGACTTCGCGTTGGAGCTCAAGCCAACGAACACAAGCAAGCAAGCAAGCAAGCAAGCTACCCTCTTCCTCTTCCCCTCCCCCTCCTCCCTATCCCTCCTCCTCCCTTCACATTCCTCCTCCTCCCTCTTCCTCCTCCTCCCTCTTCCTCCTCCTCCCTCCTCCTCCTCATCCCTCCTTCTATCTCCTCCTCCTTCTTCCTCCCTCCTCTTCCTCCCTCTACCTCCTCCCTTCACATTCCTCCTCCTCCCTCTTCCCCCTCCTCCCCCCTCCTCATCCCTCCTCCTGCCTTCTCCTCCTCCTCCCTTCACATTCCTCCTCCTCCCTCTTCCTCCTCCTCCCTCCTCCTCCTCATCCCTCCTCCTCCTCATCCCTCCTTCTCCCTCCTCCTTCTTCTTCCTCCCTCCTCCTCCTCCTCCTCCCTCCTCCCCCCTCCTCCTCCCTTCACATTCCTCCTCCTCCCTCTTCCTCCTCCTCCCTCCTCCTCATCACTCCTCCTCCCTCCTCCTCCTTCCTCCTCCTCCCTCTCCGCCTCCTCCCTCCTCCTCCCTCTACCTCCTCCTCCCTCTACCTCCTCCTCCTCCCTCCTCCTCATCACTCCTCCCCCCTCCTCCTCCTCCCCCTCCTCCTTCCTCCTCATCCCTCTCCGCCTCCTCCCTCCTCCTCCCTCTACCTCCTCCTCCTCCCTCTACCTCCTCCCTCCTTTCACATTCCTCCTCCTCCCTCTTCCTCCTCCTCCCTCCTCCTCTCTCCGCCTCCCTCCTCCTCCCTTCACATTCCTCCTCCTCCCTCCTCCTCCTCCTCCCTCCCCCTTCTCCTCCTTCTCCCTCCTCCTTCTCCCTCCTCCTCCACCCTACTCCTCCTCCCTCCTCTTTCCTCCTCCACCTCCCTCTTCCTCCTCCCTCCTCCATTTACCCAAGACAGACAGACAGTCAGACAGATAGTCGGGAATGGGATCTTATATGACTACTTATATAATTTAAATGAGATGCTCTCCACCATGGGCTGGGCCGGGTCAGACAGACAGATAGATAGACAGACAGACAGACAGACAGACAGACAGACAGACAGACAGACAGACAGACAGACAGACAGACAGACAGATAGACAGACAGTCGGGAACGGGAACTTATATGACTACTTATATGAATTAAATGAGATGCTCCCCACCAGGAGTTGGGCGATGCCGGGCCGGGTCAGACAGACAGACAGATAGATAGTCGGAACTGGAACTTATATGACTACTTATATGAATTAAATGAGATGCTCCCCATCAGGGTCTGGGCGAAGACGGGCCGGGTCAGACAGACAGACAGACAGATAGACAGACAGACAGACAGATAGTCGGTAACGGGAACGAGAACTTATATGACTACTTATATGAATTAAATGAGATGCTCCCCACCAGGGTCTGGGCGAAGCCGGGCCGGGTCAGCTAGTATATAATATAAATCCAGCAAAATCAATGCTTAGATTACATAAATACACAAAATGATACAAACACAGTCAGAAAACACAAAGTGATATAAAAACAGACAGAATACACAAGCAGATTTAAAATATAGGGAGGCGTAGTGGTAAAGTGGCTAACATGATTGCCTGCCAGCCCAGCTATCCTGTGTTAGAATCATCAAGGCAGGTTGTTTTTTAAAAACCTGGCCTGGGTTTCCAAGTTGACCCAGCCTACAATGTTTACCAGGAAATATTGTAGGAAGACAAGTCAGCAAGCATATAACTGACTGCATTACTCAGCCAGCATTGATTGATCTGGGCCAGCACCATATACCCTATACCCAAAATGCTTTCAGATGTGGAGAAAGCTTCTGTTTAACTGCCTCATCAGTTAAAACAGTTATCACTTTAACCTGTTCTGTCCTTGAAGCAGTTATTGGTTCACTTTCTAAGCAGAAAATTGATACATTAGTCATTGGTTTCCCCATTATGCTTATGACCGAGAATTATTTCCCGAGGGTTGTTATGGGAGCGAGTTTCTGCAAGGGACATGCGACTGAATGAATGAATCCTCAGTTACGGGCAGATGGGAGAAGATAACATCAAGAAATGGATGAACAGCAGTTGGACAGAATGTATAATCAAGGTGACAGACAGATAGCATTGGAGATCCATTGCAGCCAACCTGCATTGTGGAGATGGCACCTGATTGGTTGATTGGTCCCCAGTTATTATCTCAACTCCTTCAATCTAAACAGCGGTTACTTTATTCCACTATCGCTCTATGCCTGCTTTACTATTATTTCACACCTTTCTGACTCAGACAGATAGTTTTGAAGCAGTCTTAAAAGTCGAGAGGGTCAACTTCATTGCACCGGATTTAATCCCACATGACAAGGTCTCTTTCCACTGGGCGGCCTGCCGAAAGCGTTGCACAAAGCACAAACATCTTAGCTCCAGCAGTGACCCCCAGCAGTCTCTGAAAAAATGCATTTGTGAACCGAAAGACGTAGCCAGGAATCAAACCCACAACTTCAGAGCCTGAAGCAGACAGGTTGACCACTTTGCCACGGAGACTCCCGAGATTGTCCAGTTCACAAGAGCAATTTTCTCGGATAAGATCAGAAATGAAGAAATCAGGACTAAAGTGGGGGTTAAAGCTGCTCTAGATTTTATTAGAAAGCAGCAGGTCAAATGGTTTGGCCATGAAAGTAGGCTACCAATCAACAGCATGCCACAACAAGCAATGATGTACAGACCAGATGGAAACAGAGGAAGAGGCCGACCACGTAAACGTTGGACGGAGGGAATAACAGAATCCATGGGAATGTCGATATACGAAGCCCATAACCGGGCACTCTCACGAAGTTTATACTTCACCTCGACACCGCAAGGTACAAGAGGAACATGATGAGATGAGATGAGATGAGAGACTCCTGTGGGTCATTGCTAGAGCTATGGAGTTTGTGCTTTGTGTGACACTTTCGGCAGGCGGCCCTGGAGAATGAGACCGAGCCATGTGGGATGAAATCAGGTGCAATGAAGTTGATCCCCTTGTCTTTTAAATGCTTTTTTGTTAAAAACTCAGACAGAATGGAGTTTAAACAATTTAAATAACAAATTCACAAAATTTATAATGAGAAATACTTAAATTATGAAACACAGATACAATGTATTTATGCATATGTAAACAAGAATCGGCAAATTCAAAGATAAATAAGATATATTCACTGAAGCTAACAAACAACACCCCCAAAAAATGAGAATTCAAACAAACACAAATTTAAAATGTTTAGCTTAAGAATATCTTGTTTCATTTCTGATCAGCTAGTCATTTTAATTTTGCATTTACTTCACTCTCCCAAAAATTCAGTCACAGTACAAAAGTAATAAGAAACAAAATTTACATGTGGCAAAGCAAAAATTACAAAATGAAAAATACCCACTGGGTTTTCTTGGGTTGATAATTTCTGAGAAAAATGTTGGTAAGTCAGGATAAAATGACAGTAAAATAAATGTTAATTCACACTTTCCTCTCCTATCCTAGAGTGTAGAGATGTCTTAAGTATTGGTGTAAAGTTTGGTAAGTCAGGACAAAATGACAGTAAAATAAATGTTAATTCACACTTTCCTCTCCTACCCTGGGGTGTAGAGATGTCTTAAGTATTGGTGTAAATTTTGGTAAATCAGAACAAAATGACAGTAAAATAAATGTTAATTTACACTTTCCTCTCCTACCTTGGGCTGTAGAGGTGTCTTTATTGGTGTAAATTTTGGTAAGTCAGGACAAAATTACAGTAAAATAAAGGGTCATTCACACTTTCCTCTCCTACCCTGGGGAGCAGAGATGTCTTAAGTATTGGTGTAAATTTTGGCAAGTCAGGAAAAAAATAATTTCCTCTCCTACCCTGAGAAGTAGAGGTGTATTTCAATATTGGTGTTGCAGACGAGGATGGAGCACATATGGGAATGTCGCAAGTGCTATGACTCGTGACTCGACTCAACTGATAGTGAGAACTTTACAATGAATATTTTAAATAAACCACTGGTTGGATATGACTGAGCTACCGTATAACAGTAGATGGTACTAACTGCTTTCTCCGAATGTTGGATAAGCGAAAAAGCCCCAATTTTCTTTTTCTAGGTCAACAATATTGTAAGAACTGTTCTGTATGATTTCAGCGCAAAAAAACCCAATTGTTTTCTTCTTGGTCAACAATATTTGAAGAACTGTTCTGTAAGATTTGAGCGCAAAAGCCCCAATTTTCTTCTTCTTGGTCAACAATGTTGTACGAACTGTTCTGTAAGATGTGAGGCCCCAATTTGTTTCTTCTTGGTCAACAATATTGTAAGAACTGTTTTGTAAGATTTGACCGCAACAACCCCAATTTTCGCCTTCTTGGTCAACAATATTGTAAGAACTGTTCTCTAAGATTTGAGCACAAAAGCCCCAATTTTTTTTTTCTTGGTCAACAATATTGTAAGAACTGTTCTATAAGATTTGAGCGCAAAAGCCCCAATTTTCTTCTTCAGTGATTGCAAAATTGTCAATGACTGCCATCAATATGTTGAGCTGAGTTGAGCTAAGAACTGACATCACTGTACTCAGGACATTCCTATACGCGCTCTGTCCCTTCATTCAACAGCCAGCAAAGAGTCACACTACTAATCGTTTCCACCGCTATCTGATTGAAATTTCTCCTGGTCTTCCCTCTCACTTTTGAAATTCTTCCAGAACCCCTGCCAATCCCCCTCTTTCCACATACAGGTTCTCAATCTGTTCCCCCACCTTCTCAACCTGGTCTCACAGTTGCACGACCACCTCTCTCTCCCTTGTCCATAGGTAATCTACCACCAAGAGGTGCATTCCCTGCCAGCCTGTCAGCCTGTTCATTCCCCTGCACTCCTGATGGCCAGGGCAAAAATCCATACAATTCTCACAATCTGTGACCTCTGAAGCGAGGATAGCCATTCCATACGAAACATTCCTTTCTCCACCTTACTTAGTCCGTAATGAATACATCCATATATTGCCACAGGGACTGTTATACTAATTATGCTTATGATGGTGAAGGTTATCGTGACGGCAATGATGACCACGATTGTGAAGCTGACCAGGATGGTGAAGCTGACTGTGACAGCGATGATGACCATGATGGTGAAGTTGATTGTGACAGCAATGATGACCACAATAGTGAAGTTGATTGTGACAGCAATGATGATCACAATAGTGAAGTTGATTGTGACAGCAATGATGACCATGATGGTGAAGTTGATTGTGACAGTAATGATGACCACGATGGTGAAGTTGACTGTAACAGCAATGATGACCACGATGGTGAAGTTGACTGTAACAGCAATGATGACCACGATGGTGAGGTTGACCATAACGGTGATGATGACCACAATAGTGAAATTGATTGTGACAGCAATGATGACCATGATAGTGAAGTTGATAGTGACAGCAATGATGACCATGATGGTGAAGTTGATTGTGACAGTAATGATGACCACGATGGTGAAGTTGACTGTAACAGCAATGATGACCACGATGGTGAGGTTGACCATAACGGTGATGATGACCACAATGGTGAAGTTGATTGTGACAGCAATGATGACCACGATAGTGAAGTTGATTGTGACAGCAATGATGACCATGATGGTGAAGTTGATTGTGACAGTAATGATGACCACGATGGTGAAGTTGACTGTAACAGCAATGATGACCACGATGGTGAGGTTGACCATAACGGTG
This sequence comes from Cepaea hortensis, assembly GCA_963921405.1. Taxonomy (NCBI): domain Eukaryota; kingdom Metazoa; phylum Mollusca; class Gastropoda; order Stylommatophora; family Helicidae; genus Cepaea; species Cepaea hortensis. Next base: position 54,136,880 of record OY992879.1, read on the forward strand.
ATGATGACCACAATAGTGAAGTTGATTGTGACAGCAATGATGACCACAATAGTGAAGTTGATTGTGACAGCAATGATGACCACAATAGTGAAGTTGATTGTGACAGCAATGATGACCACGATGGTGAAGTTGATTGTGACAGCGATGATGACCATGATGGTGAAGTTGATTGTGACAGCAATGATGACCACGATAGTGAAGTTGATTGTGACAGCAATGATGACCACGATAGTGAAGTTAATTGTGACAGCGATGATGACCATGATGGTGAAGTTGACCATAACGGTGATGATGACCACGATGGTGAAGAGACCATGACACTGATGATGACCATGATGGTGATGACGACTAAGGTGGCGATGCCGACCGTGATGGTCATGATCTCAGCTATGGCGGTGCTGGTACTGGTGGTGGTGGTGGTGGTGGTGGTGGTGGTGGTACTACTACTACTACTACTACTACTACTACTACTACTACTACTACTACTACTACTACTACTACTACTACTACAGACGCTGCTGCAACAAGTACTCACCTTCCTGGAACTGATTGTTCATTGGTGCCGAGCGGGGCTCATCTCGTCGATGACTTCGGTGATGGCCCCGACGACGATGGTGCCGCCTCTCTTGCCGAGGAAGATGGAGGCCGATGTAAACAGTATCCTGCTTACGGTGATCTGAACATTTGCAGGAAGAAAATATATACGTGCCGTGGTAAATATATTAAAAAATTGTATGTGGCTTACAGTATTTGTACGTCACTTCACTGTGACAATTAATAATGAATTTAGAAATTTTGTAAATACACTGTACGGCTGTTGCTAGCTCCCGCTGTCTCATTCTACTACTCCTAACACAATGATGACTGATACTATTAATATTAATATCATCACTATTACTACTACTTCCGACTCCGTGACGAAGGAGTTACGGACGCAATTCGTAATCCCGCATACTGCGCTCGAATACAGCTGCGGGCGATTTGGCAGCAGACAACCTTGAGTTGAATTGTTATAAAATGGTAAACGTGCCAGCCATTCAGAAAGCAATGGCAAACTAATGAATGTAAACTTTCCAAGAGATCACAACAGCAAAAATTGTTGGTGTTGACTGTGACGTCCTGTAAAGGATATGCAACTAACTCTAACTAACTACTGCTACTAATTATACCATCACTAATACTACTATTAATACCAACGCCTCTACTACTACTAATAATACAATCAGTACTACCACTACTATTAATACCATCACCACTACTACTACAAAAAATACCATCACTACTACTATTATTAATACCATCACTATTACTACTACTACTACTATGACTACTAATATGACTACTACTATGACTATGTCTACTACTATTGAAAACACAAACACATCTAACACAGACAATGTGAGCTTTCTCTCCACACAGAAAACGTCAACTCCTAACAGCAAGTCTCAACAAACACATACTGTGCAAGAAGAGCCGAAGATCAGTAATTTAATCAAGGCAACACACAGGCGCATGTTGTGCACAGTAGTTAGTGAGGACAAACTAACAAATACGTTTAAAATAGGAACAGGGGTGTTACGGGAATGCCTATTGTCACCTTCATTATTCTGACTGTCCATAGAATTGATTACGAAGAGAACAACAACTACCTCGAGAAATGGAATTCGTTGGACTCTCACACAGCTGCTTGATGAACTAGACTTTGCCTCCTTACCACACATGAATTTATTGGACTCGCACACAGCTAGCTGCTTGATGAACTAGACATTGCTCTACTGTACCACACATGAATTCAATGGACTCTCACACAGCTGCTTGATGAATCAGACACTGCCCTTCTGTACCACACATGAATTCAATGGACTTTCACACAGCTGCTTGATGAACTAGACTTTGCCTCCTTACCACACATGAATTCAATGGACTTTCACACAGCTGCTTGATGAATCAGACACTGCCCTTCTGTACCACACATGAATTCAATGGCTGCCTTCTGTACCACACATGAATTCAATGGACTTTCACACAGCTGCTTGATGAACTAGACTTTGCCTCCTTACCACACATGAATTCAATGGACTTTCACACAGCTGCTTGATGAACTAGACTTTGCCTCCTTACCACACATGAATTCAATGGACTTTCACACAGCTGCTTGATGAACTAGACTTTGCCTCCTTACCACACATGAATTCAATGGACTTTCACACAGCTGCTTGATGAACTAGACTTTGCCTCCTTACCACACATGAATTCAATGGACTTTCACACAGCTGCTTGATGAACTAGACTTTGCCTCCTTACCACACATGAATTCAATGGACTTTCACACAGCTACTTGATGAACTAGACAGTGCACTCCTATACCACACACAAATTAAAATGCTAGATAAACTACACACACCAAATGAGATGTTTCAATAATTAAATCTAAATATTCATAAGCAGGAGAAAAGGCCGACCATGTAAACGATGGACAGGGGCGATAACAGAGTCCATGGAAATCTCGATGTATAAAGCCCATAAACGGGCACTCTTCTGCTGTCAATGCTTTGCCATGTATTTTATAGTTTTCTAACCCCAGGTACTGGATTGGAATCTGTTGGCAATTAAACACCTAAACTATGCTGTCATGGACTATATTGTGATAAGATGATGATAACAGTGTCTGGGGAAAAGATCATCATCATCATGAACAGGACAGGTCAAGCATGAGATTAGGGTGTCTGAGGCATAACAGTCCTGGTGAAACAGTTCAATTCACAAGAGAACAAACAGCTCAGGCGGAATCACAGGCTGTGATGACCAACAGTAAAATGAGTCAAGCCAGTGATAGAACCAACGGACCGAGCAAAGAACCGGGGGGGGGGGGGGGGGCTGTTTGCAACGTCAACACAAGTACATATGCACTAGAATGGGTGCTTTGCAATTCATCTGGTTGTTGCAATTTGACTTCTTTCTTTTTCTTTGAGCAGTAAGAAAAATCCCCTGCTAGCTTGCTAGGCCAGTCACAGGTTTAGGACAGAAAACACTGACCAAGGGGAGTACCCCCCCCCCCCTTTCCACCAGGCAAGCCAGAGCCCCGTTGGCCCATGAACTCGCGGTAGGCAGATAAGGTTGACTTGTGTAGTCTGCGGTCATCGGCAGGCTACTAATTTTCGCTTTTCACCCCCTTTGGGACAAACCAGTCGACCCTAACATTACTGGCTGCAGGGCTAGGCGGAGTCCACACCTTGTACAGACCAAATGGAACCAGAAGAAGATGCCGACCACGTAAACGATGGACAAAGGATAGCAGAGTCCATGGGAATCTCGATACATGAGGCCCATAAGCGGGCACTCTCCCGCTGTTTATGCTTCACCTCGACACCGCAAGGTACAAGTGGAATAAGATGAGGTGATGAAGAGACGAGATGAGATGAGTAGTGTTTTATGAAGATGTCATCTGTGTGCATGAGGTGATGAAGAGACGAGATGAGATGAGTAGTGTTTTATGTAGATGTCATCTGTGTGCATGAGGTGATGAAGAGACGAGATGAGATGAGTAGTGTTTTATGTAGATGTCATCTGTGTGCATGAGGTGATGAAGAGACGAGATGAGATGAGTAGTGTTTTATGTAGATTTCATCTGTGTGCAGCGACGTAAGTGTCACCTGATTCTTCATCATGATTTATTAAATGTGTCAGCAGACGACAGCATGTTTGATCGAGCTTAGCTCTACATTTCACAAAATATGTGACTATATAGTTACCTCAATGAATAACGACCAGGGCCATTTGTTACATCTGAAATGTTAAAGATTCGATGTGGTATGGAGTAGAGGATTGCAGGAATGTTACTGGTAACCCATTTTTTGATTAGCGAGGTATTCATGTATCTGAATGGACGCATTGCTGAATTAGCCTGCTCCATATAAGACTAAGCAGCAACGACCACCTGCTCGCCATACATTAACGAATAATCTCATAAACATCAGATATGTCGTTTCATGAATGAGGGCATCGTTTAAGAGAAGACTGGATTGGACACTGGTACACTGAAGGGAAAAGTCTCGCATTTCTGGCACTGTCAGAATTTGGAGCAAGGCCCAACACTGCGAATGTCTCCGGGGCGCTGAAAGAAAGGGGTGTGATGTGTGAACTGTGGAGTCCACTGTTAATGTGAAAATGTGTGCTGGTTGATATACTGAACGCTGAACGAGAAGCATGTCGTCTGCGAAAACAAAGTGATGATTGTGAATCTACAACCATGGTCAGACGGCGAGAACAGAAAGTTAAAAGAGGTGTGGCCAAATAAAAACACTACTCAGGAAGCCAAAGAAGATTAATAAACAAACATAGAACTGGTGTCGTTAGCCGCTACACGCTTCGGATATTTTTCTGAGGAGGGGATCCGAGCACTTATTGACTGAATGGTTCGATGTGCAATAAGGATGATCTGTCGACTCACTAACTAAAGACTACATGTCCCCTTCCCCTTTTTAAAAAAACGAAAAAAAAACAAAAAAACAAAAAATAATAAAAATAATCTGAAATGACCAGTACAATACACATTCCCCTAACTGTAGTAGGTTACATCTACCTTAGGTAATGATAATTGCTATGTCAACAATTAGTTTGAGTGAGTCATGTATTATCACATTTTCCAATGCACATTGTTCTGCTGTTGTCGTTGTTATCTAAGATTAACTTTATAAGTGATGTATGAATGAAATAATCTATGAGAGCAGAGAGATAAGAAGGGCAGAATGTCAGATGGACTTGCGTGCCCAATTTTGAACCCTTGAGAATAAATGTTGTTAGTTTGTTCGTTCACTTTGGCAAGCGACTAGTCCATGAATCGAACCCGCGTCCTACCGTGTTCATGACATCCGTTCATACACACAAACAACACAAACCTTGAAGCTCTGCCTGACTGGGAGCGTGGAATGAGGCATACGAGCCGTGGTCCCTCACTGGCATGGAGTGATCCATACCGCGGGATGGATCCGCTGACAAAGGGCTGGTCATTGTTCTCCCGGTGACCTCAACGCCTGCTGAGGTGATGTCTGGAACTATCTGACTATATGACGCTGCAGGCAGGGCTTAGATCATGTCGATCATTTTAGGATATCGGATTCGGTGGATTGTATCTGTGAACATTGAAAATCAATTAAGTAATTATGAAACAACGGACGGGAATATGATTAACCAAGCTGATAAATTGAAAAAGCCAGGTATCTTACGCAATACTTCACTGTCAATGAATGACTGAAAGAGACTGCTGAACTGTTATGTAAAATCAGAGGCCATGAATTTGGTGGTTATAAAATATACGAAAAATGCTACTACTGGCATCTTGCTGTCTTGGCACACGATAGTTTGTTACACTGTGCTTTACACAAGGCATAATAACCACAACCCATGGCGGGGACCAAGGATGAAGTCATACCTCTCCATAACACAATGTCTAGGCTGAATTGTACAGACCATGTGTTGCCCATTCAGCATGATCACTCTCTCGGCCTGTCCATTTTACGTCACAGGAAAGGTATGACTAACACATCTGGAACAAGACAAGCTGTAGAAACCGTCAGATCAGCAAAACAATACTCCAACTGTCCGCCTGTCGGAGCTTCAATCCTAGACCAGCTGCCGACCAAGGCTTAGGGCTTGGCCTGCCCTGCCACGACATTTAGTCTTTAGGTTGTATTTCCTCGCCCAAGTGTAATGATTGTATCCCCCCCTCCACCCCGCCTCCTTTCAACTGCGCTTCTCCGTCCGAAGCCTTTGGCTTCTGGTGCGATGACAAACATAATGACAAATGGAAAGATCAGTTAGAAAAGAAGCAGAGGCATACAAACAGAAATGATGCAGGGTGGACTTTGAGGTGGTGGGAAGGAGAAATGTCATCAGCAGAGTTTATCCAGTATTCTTTAGTCATGCGATGAGAAGAGAGCCATTGGAAAACATAATGACGACTGGGAAGATCAGTAGGAAAATAGACAGGGCGGACGAAGTGAAATTATGCCGGACAGACGGAGAGGGTGGCGTGTAAGAATATCATCAGCAGAGTTTATCTACAACATCAAGGACCGAGATCTGTGGAGAGACATGGACGCCTACGCTAGGTTTCATGGCACATGATGATGAATTATGACACTTCATTGACTAATCTATTATATCGCGTGCTTGTAAAGTCTCACTACACTTTGTATGTAGAACAAATTTGAAAAAAAAGTGCTTTCTTCCGTTGATAACACCATTCTGTTTGAAGTGCAAAGAATTACTCCAGCAGAAGACAGCCATTCGCTACATACTGCTTCACGATGGACTCCATCCATCCATCATGTGCCATGCCGATAAGTGTGGGCGGTGATGTTTTGCCATCTCACTCGATCACCAGAGTCGTGGATCAGCTCCGTGTTCCTATCTCGACCATGCCACGTGGCCAAGCCATCCAGGTATTTACTTCTCGGTCTTCCCCTTGGTCTCTTCCCTTCGATCTTGCCAGTTGTCACCAAGTTCTCCAAGTCATTTCTTCTCATAACATGCCAAAAAAAATTTGACTGTCTACGTCTAATGACTCTAATCAGTTTACGATCTTCATTTGTTTCTTGAAGGACTTGTTCATTGGTTTTTCTATCTGTCCATGGTATTCTTGGCATTTTCCCTAGAAACCACATTTCCACAGCCATCAGCTGTTTTTCAGCTTGACTGCTCATTGTCCACGCTTCATATCCATACAAACGTACAGGTTCTATTTAGCACTTCAACAATCTTTTTCTCGTTTCAATTGATATCTTTTTATTGGTCAGTATGTTTTTCATCTTGCAAAAGGCTACCTTCGCAATGACAATTCTTGTTCTAATCTCTTCAAGGCATCTCCCATCAGATGTTATGACTGTGCCGAGATTACTGTATCGATTCACTTGCAGCACATTTTTTATGACGTCATGTACTTCATTTCTCAAATGTGTTCTACATACAAAGTGTAGTGAGACTTTACAAACGCCCAGTGGTATGTGAGCGTGAAGTAGATTAGAGGTGTAATGCCTGCTTCTATAGAGTTCTACTCTGGCTCGTTTGAGAGCTTTCTTGAAAAAGGTAACTTCGTCGTTGAATACACACACAGCGGTTTCACACAATCGATATATATTTTATATATAGCTTTAGTTCCATTGTGAGCCTTAGTTTCTTTTAGTCTGCGCATTGTCGTCCAATTTTATGCTGTATCATTACACAGAACTTGATTACTTTGAACTAATGAAGAATTTGAATAACGAAGACATAAACATTATGATGCCCAGCGTATTCCGCTGTATCTCGTCAGACGCATACTGCACAAAAGGGTTCAACGTATAATGAAGTAGCGCAATGAATCCTTTCAACTGAAATAAACAAAAGTATTTTAATATTTTAAAATGTCGCCACGGTGGTTTTATAGCGACTTTCTGCTTACATAATTGTGATTTACCCGAGTGAATAGCAGCCGCCTCGACATAGCTTAGTTGGTTTTAATTTATTTTGGCTGAAAGGATTTATTACCTTACTTCATTTTATGTTGAACTTGTCTTCTGTAGTATGCACCTTTCGAGATACAAAGAAATATGTCGTGCAATATGTTGCTTGTTTTCATTATTCAAATTCACTACGTTGTAATGAAGATTTGTCTATTTTAAATAAAGGGGTTCTCTTGTTCGGTGGTCCGTGTGTTGGTGGCAGTTGTTTGCGGTTGTAGTGCAGGTGCGGGAGTACTTAAGTGTGCCTGTTTCGTTTGTTGTGCACAGTGTGTGCGCGATAGTGGATTAGTTTGTGTGCGTGAGTGTGAGATTGTGAATGTAAACAGTAGTGTGAGTAGTCTGTCACATGTGTGCTTTGTGTGCCTGGGTGTGTTGGTCAGTGACCTGGTTCCGTAAGTGTGTAGTGACGATGTTTGCACGTGACGATGAGAGGGAAGCGGGTCTCTGTTGTGTAGTGATTAAGCCGCCAACTTCGAGTTCTGAAGGTCGTGGAGTCGTTCCCCGGACTGCGTCCCTCAGAGCACGAGTGCATGTTTTTCTCGAAGACCTCTAGGTGGTCATCGCTGAAGCCACGAAGTTCGTGCTTCGGGCGAAGCTCTCGGCTTACAGTCCTGCGGAGAGACCGAGCGAGATGGGGTAACAATGACGTCGACCCTTCCATTATACCATGACCGCTACCCAGTTCAACCCCAGAAGAGAAGTTATATTAGGGCCCATCCCTGGCTCAGATTAATCATCCTGCGACTGGATCAGCCACAAATAGGATAGTAACTGATTCAGTGCTAAACAAAAAGCAGGTTTGGGCCAGACGTAGTACGTAATCAAATGGACAAGTATTATCATGCAAAGTTCCGTTCCCTGAACATTGAAATTGTGGAAGATACACGAAACAAAACAAATAACACGATGATTCTAGTATAGCGATCTATCGTTCTGAGAGAAGTAGCAACACATATTGTTTCTTCAAATATTCATTTTCTCTTCATTGTTCTCATTTTTTCATCTTTTTATTCTTCTTGTCCTGTTCTTATGCCTTAATGTAGTCACTGTAGGGTCTTCTCCGTGATTATATGTTGTTTTGTGTAATTATTTGTTTGCTGACGAAAGCTAGTCGCCGCAACGTCCTTAATGTTTCGTAATTCTGTTCTGTAAAGCTGCATTACGATGTGTTATTTTATATTGTTTCTTTCCAAAGGGAGGTCACATTTGGCGATATATTAAATTAGTTAATGCCAAGACGATTGTTGTCCGAATAGGGTAATGGCTTCCACTGGACGATCCTCTCACCTCTAGTTCAAGTTAATTGCATATCCTTTACAGGACGTCGCAGTCCACCCCATCATTTTAGGCTGTTTGTGATTTCTTACCAAGTTTACGTTCAGTAGTTTGCGATTGATTTCTGAAAGGCCGGCACTCAAACCATTTTATAAAAATCCAACGCAAGGCGGTCTGCTTCCAAATCGCCCGCAGCTGTGTTTCGAACGCGGTATGCGTGATTACGAATTAACCTATTTGAAAACTGTTCAAGAAAGGCCCTTTAAACACCAGCCTATGGTCGCTAGAAGTCCGACAACAAAAGGACATGTCCTCCCTTTTATCCTAATATTCTCCGTCCGGCAGGTAAAGCTAAAAACCATTAAAATGTCCGACCTTTCTTATATTTTATGTTATAATTGTTTATGTATTGTTGTTACAACTTACAATGTATCTACACTCTACCTTTGTTTACATTGTTAAAATGTACAACGTCTATGTATTTCTGCGAACTAGTGGATTATAGTTATTCTAACTGTTATCTGTATCTGGCTCATTACTCTTTTTGATATTTACTTTTACTTCTTTATTAAAACCCATGTGAGTACACATCTAACAAACCTATGTAGAAGCTTATATAACAACAGTGAATGCATAATGGGAGCAACTGGAGGACACTCAGAACCCTTCACCATAAGATCCGGAGTACGACAAGGTTGTGTCCTGTCCCCTCTCTTGTTCATAACATATATAGACAACATATGTAAAGAAACCAGCCAAACAGAGACCGCAAGAACACCGCATGACGAGAACACAGAAGCCATCTGCAAATCTAACCATTAGAGAACTCCTGTTTGCGGACGACCAAGCACTAATAGTAAAATCAGAAGCTGAATTACAAGACCACATGAATAGTCTAAACCAGTGTTTCCCAACGTGGGGCCCACGCCCCACAGGGGGGCAATTCGATTGCTAAGGGAGGCAATTCGAAAATGGGCAGAAATCGGCTGGATATAACAAAACGGGCAAACTTGAGACTGAAGTTAACTAAATTGGAACCTGACATAAAATCTCGTTGCAGCAAGCAGCAAGCGCAAGGATCTCACTAAATTTAAATAATAAATAATTACTAATAATTAAAATAATATAGAAAAATCTTTCATTAAAATTATTTTGTACTTGAATTTCAGTTCTCCATTATATGTTTTGAAAATTTACTTACTGTGTTTGCTCAATAATTTCCTATTGATTTGTTCCTAAAACCTACCATTCAAGTTTCTTTAGTGAACATTTCAATTTTTGAATATTAAAAATAATGTATATGTAATGTGGGGTGGGGGGGGGGGCCAATAAGAATTTTAGAAAGGCTTTGGTGGGGCATAGCACAAAAAAGGTTGGAAAACACTGGTCTAAACGAAATGTGTAGGGAACATAACATGAAAATTAGCACAAGTAAAACAGAGGTAATGACTGTAACTAAAGAAGAAAAAGCAACAACGATTCACCTCAACGAACATACCTTGAAACAAGTAAAGAGTTTCAAGTACCTAGGACAGTGGTTCTCAACCGGTGGGGAATTCACCCCCAGGGGGGAATTTTAGGGTTTCCAGAGGGGGGGGGGGAATGAAGACCATTTCAAGATCGCGTTAATACAAGAACCGATTACTTGATATTGTTTTTCCCTTCATACTTTACAGTTATGTACGTCTCATCCTTCTAAACTTAATTTTATAAAGAAAGTAGACCCACGCATCATGTTTTATGTGGATGTCTAGACTTGTTTTAGTATATGCTATTAAATCTACCTTCCATTTTTACGTATACTGTGTAGGGGTGGGGGGGATTTTTACATAGGAAATATGAAAGGGGGCGGGGGGGGGGATGACGTTCTGAAAATACGGTGAAGGGGGGCACGGGCCAAATTTTTGATAGGAAGGGGGGAAATGACTTCTTCTTCTTCTTCTTCTTCTTCAGCGTTCCGAGCCATTGAGGTTCTTTGCTGCAAATACAATCCGTCTCCATTCGTCTCTCTGGTGTACCTTCTCTTGCCAGTCGTTGACCCCAAGTGCCCGTAGGTCCGCACATGTACCATCTCTCCACCGCCCTCCCGGTCCACCCCGTGGTCCACGGTCACTCACCTCCTGAGCGCAAGCGAGCCCCGTTTCCCCACCATCCTCCACTCTTTCTACACGCCCCAGCCACCGTAGTCCACCAGCCTTCACGATACCAGTGACCAGCGGGGACTTAAACAGATCATAAATGTCTTTGTTACCTCTTCTTCTCCACTCTCCACTTTGTGTATCCCTAATGGGTCCAAAGATGCGCCTTAAAACCCTGCTCTCAAAGGTTTGTAACAAGGCTTCGTCTCCTTTCGTTGCACTCCAGGCCTCAGAGCCATACAGCACAACTGGTCTGATCAGTGTTTTGTATATTGTGATTTTGGTGTTACCAGATAGCGCCTTTGATTTTAGTAGATGTTGTAGTGCATAGTATATCTTATTTCCAGAGTTGATTCTAGTTTGTATTTCTTCCCTTATGATGTTGGAGCAGTTGAAGATTGTACCCAGGTATTTGTATGTTTCCGTTCTTTTAATGGTCATATTATCTATTTGTATGTGGCCAGAGTTTCTAGCCATTCCGTCTCTTGAAATTACCATATATTCTGTCTTATCTTGGTTGATAACCAGCCCCATCTGTTGGGCTTTTCCCTTTAAGTGAGTCAATATTTCCAATGTCTTTTGTTCACTTTGCCCTATAATATCTATATCATCTGCATAACCAAGCAGCTTGGATGTTCCTCCAATATCACATTCCTCCTTTACCTTCCTTACAACTTTCTCTAGAGCCAGATTGAAGAGTAGCGGCGATAGTGCATCACCCTGTTTCAAGCCAGATGTTATTTGGAAGGGGTCTGATTTCCTGCCTTTATATGTTACTATATTATAAGTATCTTCCATGCATAGTCTGGTCATGTTGATTAACTTCCTTGGTATTCCAAATTCCTGCATAGCATTCCATAGACTATTCCTATGGACACTATCATAAGCCTTTTTAAAATCCACAAAAATGTTATGGAGATCTCTTTTATATTCCCAATGTTTCTCGGCTATTTGTCGTAAGATAAATATCTGATCTATTGTTGATCTGTTTTGTCTAAAACCCGCCTGGTAGTCACCTAATATGTCTTCTGAATATGGTTTTAGTCTATTTAGTAATACTGCGGATAGTATCTTATAGCTTGTGGACAGTAGTGATATTCCTCTATAATTTCCACATTGGAACTTGTCTCCTTTCTTAAAGATAGGTATCAATAATGACTCTTTCCAGTCATGGGGTAATTCTTCTGTCCTCCAGATTTTTATTATTAGTTCGTATAGCTTTAGATGTAATGCATGGCCACCTGCCTTTATAAATTCAGCAGCAATTCCATCAGTCCCAGTTGCCTTATTGTTTTTAAGTCGTGTGATTACATATAGGATTTCTTCAAATGTAGGTTCTTCAATTTGTGGTTCGCATGTTAGAACCTCTTCCTGTGGGAAAATGTGACTTGGAGCTTCACAATTTAGTAATTCAATAAAATATTCTTTCCATGTGTTGCACATTTCCTCATTGGTATTTATCATATTCCCATTTTTGTCTTTTAAACCATATGTGTTTTGTTGGTGCCCTCGTTTCACTGACTTCAGTTCTTTAAAAAATTTTCTGGATTCATTTTTCTGGTGACCAGCCTCCATATCTTTGATCACATTACTCATATATTCTCGCTTCTGCTGTCTGACTATCTCTGCAGCCTCTCTACATTCATTTCCACAATGCTCTTCCCCCTGGATGTTATTGATGTCATTTAACCATACATTCTTCTTCCTAATGACTGCTTCTTCACATCCTTGATCGAACCATCTGTTCTTTCCATGCGTGGCCAACACACCGAGACATTCCTCTGCGGTAGACCGAATTGTATTCCCGATGTTCAACCAAGCCTGGTCAACGCTCTCCTCCAAAGGGCCCCGCAGAGCCCCAAGTTTACATTCCACTTCATCTGTAAATCTCTCCCTGACTGCAATGTCCTGCAGTCTCTCTCCGCCATATGTTGGGTGCAATCTTTGTAATCTAGCATAGAAAGCTCTCTTAAGTTTTACCTTAAACTTTGCTCCAACGAGGAAGTGGTCACTGTGGCACTCAGCTCCTCCATAACCTCTGACTTGCTGTATGTTTGATGCACCTCTGTTGTCAATCAAAATGTGATCTATTTGATTATAGGTTCTCTTGTCACATGATTTCCAAGCCCGTTTGTGTACATCCCTTCTTTGTAGTCCGGCACTGCTAATCTGCAGTCCCTTGGCCTCTGTCAGGCCGATGACTCTCCACCCATTATCACCTGAAGTTGTATGTAGGCCTTCCATACCGGCCACTTTTTTATTAGTTTGCTCTCTACCTATTTTTGCATTGAAGTCTCCCAGCACAATCAGGATGTCCTGTTTGGGGGTTTCTTTTATGACATCTTCCAGATCATTATAAAAGTCTTCTTTAATATCATCTTCTTTCTCTTCAGTAGGTGCATGTACATTAATCATCGTTATATTTTTCCATTTACCTTTTATTCGTAATTTACTAATCCTGTCATTAAAAGCTTTAAAGTTTAAAACGTTCCCCCATAACTCTTTTTTGATGACAAATCCTGTTCCTAATTCATGTTTATTTTTGGTGTTTCCTCCATATATTATAATCATTCCATTTTGCTCTAAAGTACCCTCTCCTGGCCACCTTATTTCTTGAATTGCTGTTATATCCATTTGATATTCACCCAGCTCCCGGGTTAGTTCTTCGGCCGATCCAGCTCGATATAGTGTCCGTACATTCCATGTTCCAAATCTCAAAAGTCCTTTAACGTTCCAAGGTCGTTGTCCAGATAAGTCAGTCCGATATCGAGGCTCATGTATTTGTTTCGTAACAAAGAAAGGTTTTTACAAAGGTGGGGATGTTAACCCCACGCTTCAACCCCCAACCTGGAGGACCAGGGTGTTTCTCTTTGTCTGTTCTCTACCCTTTGACCTGTCCGGCTTGGGAGGCCCTGCTGGTAGCTACGCTACCGCCGGCATAGCTCTCAGGGTCATTGAGAAACTCAAGCTCCCCCACCACGACAAGGTGGAAACACCATCGGGGGAGGGGGAAATGACGTTCTGAAAATATGGTGAAGGGGGACACGGGCCAAAAAAGGTTGAGAACCACTGACCTAGGAAGTATAATATGATCAAATGTCAAATCAGAAGACGAGATAAAAAATAGATGCACTAAGGCAAACCAACTCATTGGACAAGTGGCACCAATACTTAAGAACAAACATGCATCAATAGCTACTAAGAAAGCACTTTACAACACAATCTTCCTACCAACTCTATGTTACCAATGCCAAACCTGGAAAATGACAGAAAGAGAGAAAAGAAAAATCACAACAACAGAAATGAGATTCCTGAGAAGAAAACTCAATGTATCAAGAAGAGATAAGATCAGAACTGAAGAAATCAGGACTAAAGTGGGGTTATAGCTGCACAAGATTTTATTAGAAGGCTGCAAGTCAAATGGTTTGGCCATGCAAGTAGGTTACCAACTAACAGTATACCACAACAAGCAATGATGTACAGACTAGAGGGAAGCAGAGGAAGAGGCCGACCACGTAAACGATGGAGGCAGGGAATAACAGAGTCCATGGAAATATCGATACATGAAGCCCATAAGAGGGCACTCTCCCGCTGTTTATACTTCACATCGACATCGCAATGTACAAGAGGAACATGATGAGATGAGATGAATTAAAACCCATTGCTTAGTAATATTTATTTAATTTTCCTATTTATAGCAAATGTGAAATACCAAAGGAACTGACTCTTACTCGACTCTGTAAGGGGCTTCATTCTCACAAAGTACAATTTGAATAATCTTACCTGTAAACAGTTTTATGCATATGTGATTGCTAACGAGGATCTTCTATGAAAAGTTGGCTTCTCCGAGAAATATGTTGTGTAATTAATAAATATTCATTCATTTAATAGCATGTCCTTTGCAGAACCTCGCTCCCATAACAACCTTCCGGAAAACCTCTCGATCATAAGCAAGATGTCCCTCGTCCGATACACCCATTTGGAGATCATCCGCCACATCCTGCACCCATCTTCTCTTTGGCCTTCCTCTTCCTGTCTTGCCAGGCATATACCCCTCCATTATTGTTCTCTCCAAACTTTCGTGGGGTCTCAAGTGACCAAAATATTTCAATTTTCTTTGTTTTATCGTCTTTAATAGCCAGCCTTCTTCAATATTCAGCTCTTGAAGTATGGATGCATTTGTTCTTTTCTTTACCCAAGATATTCTTAGAACTCGTCTATAACATTTATATTCAAATGCATTTATGCGCTGTTCAACTTGTTTAGTAAGTGTCCAGGTCTCACAGGCGTATGTTGCAATGGGAAAGATGCATGCCCTTAAAAATCTAATTTTTGTAGTTCTGTCTGTCCCACTCCATAATTTATTCAGTTGTTTTAGTCTTTGAAGAGCAATTGATAGTCGTCTTTTAATTTCTTTCATTGCGTCACCGTTGTTGGTAATCAATGAACCAAGATATTCAAAATTTTCCACCACCTCCAATTTTTCCTCATTAACATATATTTTTTTCTCCATAGTAGTTTTATCTGTATGCATTGTCTTTATTTTTGCTATGTTAAGATATAAATTTTGATTTTCAATATTCAATTGGGTTGAGGCTATTAGGTTTTGTATACCATTCTGTGTTGTGGATAGCAATACTGTATCATCAGCATACCGATTCTCTGGTATGTCATAACCACCGATATTTAGGGCATCATATAGCTCCCTGTTTATATAATCTCTTACATTTCTCATTATATTTTCGAGTGGCTAGAACGCCAGACTCTCCTTCGGGAGACCTGGGTTCGATCCCTCGGTAAGGTGTGGGATATTTTTCTGTCGGGGGCAAAAAGAAAATCCTAACCTGCACAGCTCGCGGCGACTGCACTTGCCAGGCGGCCTTTATTCCTCAGGCTTAAAGACCCCTCTGCCATACACCGCAAGGTACTATATTGGCAGTAAAATGACAGTACAGTTTAAACAAATAGGGGGACAGCTCACATCCCTGACGGACTCCTTGCTTGATGTCAAACCAATCTGATGTCTCGCCATCTATTCTAACTGCTGCTTGTTGGTCTAGATAGAGCATTCTTATGAGTTGTATTACATGTGATGGAAAGCCCATATTCCTCATGATTTCCCAAAGTTTCTGATGATGTACACAGTCAAATGCCTTTGAATAATTCACAAAACATGAGAACAGATTTACATTAAATTTTCTGCACTTATCTATTATTAAACGCACGTTGAGAATGTGATCTCTTGTTCCTCTTCCTTGTCTAAATCCAGCTTCAACCACATTAATTTCTTCTTCCATTTTCTTACGAAGTCTTCCCATTATGATTTTTAGTAGAATTTTACTTGCATGACTGATCAGGGCAACAGTTCTATAGTTGATGCATAATTTCAGGTTGCCCTTTTTTGGTATTGGAATGAAGATAGTTCTCTTCCAATCGTTTGGCCAAATACCATATTTCCATATCTTTCTACATAATGCGTGATAAATTTGTGTGCTTTCTTCTCCTCCCGCTTTAATTAGTTCAGCTGGTATCTCATCACATCCAAGTGATTTACCATTCTTGAGCTTCTTTATTGCCCATGCAATTTCATCTAATGAGGGTTCAGGTTCTGTCTCTGCTGTCATTGGCTCATGTATCTCATTCATATCCTCACTGTCACTCATATCATACATTCCACTACAGTACTCCTGCCATCTTTCTAGAATTTGTCTAGATTCTGTTAAGGCATTTCCCATCTTGTCACAGATAACATTCAATTGAGGTTGAACATTTCTTGTCAATAACTTCACTTCTTTGAACATTTCGTAATCTCTTCCAGTCTTATGATATTGCTCTATTCTGGTACAGCAATCTTGTATATATTGGTTTTTGTCCTTTCGTGTATTCTTTCTTATTTCTCGAGTTAAAGATTTATACTTCATCCTGCTGTTATCGGATTCACCTCCTTTCTGTTTCAGTTCCCTTCGTTGTTTTATTAATTATAACGTGTCTGGTGCAATCCTTGGCTTAAGTTGCTTTTTCTTGCTCGGAATTAAATCTTTGGCTGCAGTTATCAAGATATCTTTAGCTTGTACTGCCAGTTCATCAGGTGTCATTTCCTCTTGTACAGACATCAAGACCCCAAAGCGATTCCTAACTTCTATGTTGTATGCATCTGGTATTTTTGTGAGATCAAAACGAAGTGGCCTTGGTCCTCGGGTAAGCTTTTTGAGTTTTAATTTCAGATCTGCTTCTAATAACTGATGATCTGTATCTGTAGGGGTTTTGCAGATGTTATGCTTGATCTCCACCTTCTTTGTATTAAAATATAATCTATCTGATTTGTGGTAATACTGTCCTGGGACTTCCATGTGAAGAGTCTTCTTGGGTATTGTTTAAAAAGTGTGTTGGCTATCGTTAACTCATTTTCAGTGCAAAGTTCAATTAATTTGTCACGTAATAATTGTACAATCGGCTGTCTAAATACTGTTTTTAAGCATTTTGAAAAAGGCCTCTATTGAATTTATATTAATTTTTTTAACATGATTGTTTTTAGGTCGATTCACTAAGAGTAAGATACACTTATTGGTGGCTGTTGTAATAAAATTGTACTGACTGTGGGTTTAATCTGGAAGGATTCAAATGAAACATTCAATATGTCCTCCTGCGTCCTCTTTGTGTGTGTGTGTGTGTGTGTGTGTGTGTGTGTGTGTGTGTGTTTTATATATATATATATCATGTCCCACTTTTGGTGCCCACGTATCTGGCAACCTTACACCGGCCACTCTTCCATGTCATTACAAGAGGGTTTAAAGGTCTGTCAAACTGTCACCTATTGCCTATAGTATATGGCGGTGTAAGAGTCTTGAGCCTGAGGAATTAGGGCCAATTGGCTAGTGCAGTCACCGCGAATTGTGCAGGTTAGGGTTTTCTTTTTGCCTCCGACAGAAAAAAATAATCCACACCTTACAGGGGATTCAAATCCGGGTTTCCCGCATATGAACCCGGCATTCTTGCCAGCCGACCAACCGCTGGGTTTAAAGACAAGAGGCTCGACGTCATTGCACAAGGCTCTTATCCCATATGTCTCAGTCTCTGCCGAAAGCGTCGCACAGAGCACGAACCCCGTAGCTCCATCACGACCCCCGGGAATCTACAAGACAACTGCACCAGTGAACCGGATGTCGGAATCTAGAACGAACCCCCGTCCTGCAGAACAGGAGGCGGGCGGGTTAACCACTTCCCCTACAAAGACCCACCCCCAACCCACTCACTGCCACGTACAATCGAGGCTTGCGACCCGGTATTCCAAGAGTTCACTAGTCTGTTTACACGCATGTCAAACTGTGTCTAGGCGAACTTTTAATCACTTAATTTAGTACGTTCAAAGTACTACGTTGTGTTATCTCGCCGCATATAAAAGAGAACCCATAGTCGGCTATACAGCCCGTAAAATGTGGTTCATCAGCACGAATTGGCAGTTTTCAATTAACATGTTCAAAAGCGCGTAAACTATGGTATTAAGACACTAACCACTAGGTAAGGGAAATCCCATGGAAACACAACAGTTGGGGCGTGAATGTGTTTAGGGCTATCACACATGATACGTCTTGGCAAAATGAGGTGAAGGTTCTCAGTTCCTATCGCCGCTGCCCTTCTTCTCTTCTTCTTCTTCTTCTTCTTCTTCTTCTTCTTCTTCTTCTTCTTCTTCTTCTTCTTCTTCTTCTTCTTATTTGTCGTTGTCGTGGGCGTCTTATAACTATTATTATTTGTCGTAGTCGTAGTCGTTGTCGTATTATTATTATTATTATTATTATTATTATTATTATTATTATTATTATTATTATTATTATTATTATTTGTCGAAAGCATGGCACAAGGCGCGAACTCCATAGCTCAAGTCTCGATCCCCTGAATCAGTTAAAATTACCGTGGGAGACATTCAAAGCACACCATGAGACGTTATTATTATTATTATTATTATTATTATTATTATTATTATTATTATTATTTATTATTATTATTATTTATTATTTATTATTATTATTATTTATTATTATTTATTATAATAATAATAATTATTATTATTTGTGTTATTATTATTATTTATTATTATATAATTATAATTATTTATTAATATTATTATTATTATTATTATTATTATTATTATTATAATTATTTATTATTATTATTATTATTATTATTATTATTTGTCGTTTCCGTGGTCTTCTTATTGTGATTATTATGGTGATGGTGTAACCTAACAACATCAGGCCGAACAAGTACGCAAACCTCACCAGATATGTGTACAGCAATAAACATGGAATGAACACCAAGCCAAAAACGCTGCTCAGAAATCAGGAGGCGAAAAACGCCGCTCAGAAATCAGGAAGCGAAAAACGCCGCTCTATTTTCGTAGGTAGAAAAGAAACACCATAAGGGCCCCAATTATAACACGTCAGCTATTTGACAGTTGGACGGGGCCTGAGCATGTTTTTTCTTCAAAGCCAAGCCAATTCTAATTACTGAGTGAACATGTGTGTTGTATATTTCGACTTCAAAGATGTATCTAATTCAATCAATCATGTGCCATGCCGGAAAGCGTGGGCGGTCATGACTCGCCATTTCACTCGATCACCAGGCAAAAATATCGTGCTATCTATTGTCTGTGTCTTCGTTATTCATATTCACTAGTTAGTTAGTTAGTTAGTTAATTGCGGTTCCAACTTCAAGGCAAATGGTCGCCCCATAATGCTGAATTCCTGTGCCAGTGAATATCACACAAAATGCTCCTCACTGCCCCATGTGAAAAGTAGAGCAGACAGGAGTCTCGACAAACGAACAGCCCACACAGGTATACTATGAATAATGCATATGTCAGAACGCCAACACAAAAGTCCGCCACGAAAAATACAGTTCATCGTCGATGGAAGCGGAAGTCACTAGAAAGCCAGCGGCCACACATTTCTGCACAAGTCAAACCCAGTTGGTTCAGCAACCGACGGCCGCTATTTTTTCCGAACATGCAGTTCACGACACAAACAACCGCGTACAGATGTAAAGGCATGCCACATGAAAACACTGTTTTGAAAAACAAGAATGTTAATACAGTCGCTGTCTTATCATGTAGGGCTGAGTGAGATATCGGGACATCTGGCCCCTTTCCACTAGACGTCGCAGGCGAAAGATAACTACACTTAGTGGAACATCTCAACTAACACTATGCCGCCTCAAGGACATTATTGTCAATCACAGAGGGGGATTGTAGTGTAAAGGTAAAGATAGTCCCAGAGGAAATATGGAGAGTCGCGTTAGAATAGTGACAAGCCATACAATTTTCTTCCTGGCCGCCGTTCCTTCGCAAAACATTCAGAGAAATTTCTGAAAATTGTCTGGCACTCATTTTTATGAAGCTGAGTTAATAAAGGGGCTGTGCTGATAATGCCACGAGGGGTCGGGCGAGGGTTCGAAACCATTGTTCGTCGTCTCGCTAAGTGAGGGCAAGATTGGCCACCTATTTCTTCATGCATTCAGGCCTACAAAATGTCATGGCCCTATCACATCACAGGCCCATCGCAGCTTCAGGACACATGCATTTTATTGCTGAGGTCGACCTTAGCCGCATAAGTCGGAAAAAGCAATCCTGCATTTCTTGAGGTTTGAATCCGGACCGCTGTCTCGGCAGGCAAGCGGAATATCGCTTAACCACCGAGAGTATTTCTGCACGCATTCAAGAAGCGCACGTTGGCAAGTCGATATTTTCGTGGAATTTCCACTCACGCCATGACTGATACTAGTCGTTTGAAGCTCACTGCTCTAGATCGATTTAAAATTACCACCTCATGCCAACACACAGATTACCGAAAGTGACTTGAAGATATAGTGGGTTGGAATATATTTTACTAAATCTGGATTTGTAGTCTCCAAAGTGGGTGATTTGTGAGCTTCAGCATGTGGCTCAGTTATAAAAATAGTACAGACCATTTCCCCAGGCTTTGAGGCGTATTGGCGATATGGTGCCAGTCCCATATTTGTAGATCGATGGGTGATATGGTCAATCTCACGTTCTCGAACATTTCCGGGCACCCATTTTAGGCGTAGACTGTCACAATATTTTGGTCACGTTATGAGAAGAAATAAATTGGAGAACTTGGCGACAACTGGCAAGATCGAGGGGGAAAGAACAAGTGGGAGGCAGAGAAGTAAATACCTAGATGGCTGGCCATGTGGTATGTGTAACAGAATAGGTGATGGGGAAGAGTTAATAGAAGGAATTAAAGTTGCAAACTTATAAATTGGGAAAATAATGTAAAAGAAAACAATCTGCATGAGAACGCACTAGATAATTAACAACAATAAACAAAAGAAAACAAAACAAAAAGACAGAGGGATTCAGTCGTTAGTAGTGAGCAGCAGCTTTTATCGAATGTCTCCAAGAAGAAGATATATTATATATATTCCGTAGACAGTTGTCACCAAGAAGGTTTAAGTATACTTATTACTATCATATAATTAGGAGCAAAGAAAAAGCTATGTAATTACCTATAAATGGGTTTTATTAACGCTCCTTGGGGTAAACAGGAAGGACGAAAAAGGTCAATGTGGATTTGAGAATAGAAACTTCAAACAAAACGGTTCTGAAATATTATAGAATGCTTGGCAAAGTAATTTTATTTGAGGTGACTTGACATATGTACTTGATGTCGTGGAACCTATCCTATTTATGAAACGAAATTGCAATATCAAACATTTAGACATTTAAAAGAAAAACAAAAAAATGATTTCAGAAGTCTTTCTGTGAATTCAAATTTGTGCTAGTTATACTTTTGAAAACATGACATCAAAAGGAGTAGAGATCCATGGATTTGTCTGCTGATAATTTGAAAGAAACATCACATATTTTGCCACCTACACAACGCGAAAAAAGGTATACTATGCGAGAGTCAACATACTACATACTATAACGGCCTATGAAATGAATATATCTTCAGTAAGAGACTTTCAGAAAGTCAGTCAAGTAGAAGACCTTGAAGTGCAAGAGGACGTTGTTAGGAGAGAAGTTCTAACAACGACCAGCAGGCGCACACTCTGGCACATATGGTCGAGACAAGAACACAGAGCTGATCCATGACTCTGTGGATCGGGTGATATGGCGAAACATGACCGTCCACGCTTATCGGATTGGCACATGATGACGATGTTAGTCTGGGACGATCTTGGAATCTAGGGCAATTCTTCAAAAATCCCCCACCTCGAGGCACATTCGAACACAGAACCACCGAGCTGGCAGGCTAGGTGCTGGACACAGTGCCATCACGGCTGCCAACGCACAATCACCAGTCATGGATTGGATCTGTGGCCTTGTCTCGAATATACCACATGGCTACGCCATCCAGGTGTTCATCTCTTTAGTCGCCACTTGCTCTCTTTCGCATACAGTCTGCATTTGTCACTAAGTTTTCAAGTTCATTCCGATTCCCGATTCCATTTCAAAAACAAAAATTCCAAATTCGTCCTCGTCTAACCTGCTTCATCAGCTGTGGTTATAATTGAGGATCGTGGTTTTTGTGGGTTTATTTACCCTAATTCTTGTCTTGTGAGTCCTTTCTCGGACTGGTTATGTATCGTTTGTGTCTGTGACGTCAGCAGTGGACGGCGGCTATCCTTTGTGCTCTTCTGTTGTTGTGGTTGTCTTTGTTTGTGTAGGCTCCTTCCTCGTCTGGCTGCAGTCCTTATAAGGACTTTTCGTAATCCCCCTCCAGCTGGGGGATCGGTCCGTGGCTGTCCTTTGTGCATGTTTCATCTTGTTTTCTTTGGCGGTGCAGGCTCCTGGCTTGATTGGTTGCAGTCATTAAAAGGACTTTTTATTTGGTCTTTTTGTCTCCTTTATTGTGTATTTTCTGTAGGAGCTTATCGACGTTTTCATTTTCCTCCTTGTGTTTGTTTTCACTGTTGCGTTTGCGATACTGCTGCCTAAAGTTTTCTTCCTCCGTGGTCAGCCATGGGACGATTTTACCGTCATCTATATAGTACTCGAAGTCGTTCTCACGGTCGTAGAGTACTACTGGGTATACCATCGGTTTCCCCCGGAGTTTCTTAGGCTTCTTCTTTTCTTTTTCTTCCCAGCGCCATCTGAATTCCTCGCGCTTGAGTTCCTCCTTGTCGACTGGGTATTCTGTGCCTCCTTCAGAGATCCGACGGTATAGTAGTTCCCTCTTGGGCGTTGTGGTTGGGCTGCTGGCTTCAGCTTGCGGTTCAGGCTCGGTCTCTTGATTTACTTCTTGCTGTTTCTCTGTGAGTTCTTGTGTGGCTTCTGTTAATTTGTTTTGAAAGAGTCCCATTTCAGCTCTATGCAATTCTCTTTCGGTCTTGATCATTTGTAGGATTTCTTCGTTCTCCTTCTTCATCTCAGCCATGCGCTGAATCTCTTGTTTGATGTCGAGATGGATTTCTTTCATGTCGGCCAGCAGCTTCTCATTATCGCTGGTCGGAGACGTCGTCAGCAGTGCCTTGACTTGCTTCTTCAACTCGTCTATCTGCTTTTGAAGTTGATCTCTTTCAGCTTGTGCTATACCCGTGGCTGTCCCGCCCATCTGCATTGCTTCCTTGAATGGTGTCTTTGTGATGATGGCGATCTTTAAGACGTCTCTGTGTCTCTGCAGGTACGGACAGCCCAGGTATCTTGCTCCATGTTTGCCCAGGCAGTTGGCGCACTTTCTTTTGTTGTTGGGTGCTCGGAAGTCCGTGTCCAGCTTGGCCAGCGGACACTCCTTGAAGGCGTGGTGATCGGCGCAGTATCGGCATATTTCCGTCTTACTGCGACACGTAGCTCTACTGTGCCCGGCCTTCTGACATCTGGAACATTGCGTGATTCTTGGTATGAATCTCTCTGGTTGCTGCATTCTCTTTTTGAATGATGCTGTGGTCGGCATCTCGCTGCCCTCCGACGTCACTACTGCCAAGGTTGTAGGTATCTTGGAGTAGGTGAGAAGCCGCTCCGCCTTCAAGAATCGGATGTGAAGATTCTCTTCACGTAGCTGCTTCAGGATTTCTTCATCTGTCAGCTCCACAGGAATCCGCTTGACAACAAGTTCATGCCGCTCGTGCCTCTTAAATCCTTTACAGGACACAGCAGTCAATCCCAGCATTTGTTTTGGCTGTTCGTGATTCCTGGCCAAATTTACGTTCAGTAGTCTGCTCTTGCTTTCTGAACGACCGGCACCCATACCATTTAACAAAAAACCAACGTAAGGCGGTCTGCTGCTAAATCGCCCACAGCTGTGTTTCGAACACGGTATGCGGGATTACGAACTGCGTCCGTAACCACTTCACCACGGAGCGTCTCCTCTTAACATACCCCCAAATAATTGGGTGTCCGGTGTGTCTAGTTGGTCATGTGTCGAAGCACACATGTTTCCTACCCCGTCATTTGGAGGTGACAAGTTCGAATCTCAGTCGGTAACTATAGCTTTCAATTTTTATGTTGCCTAATGCGTCTTCTAGTCTCTACTTCTTTCTTCTCACTTTTATGAGCGCCATACAGTACATGTATGTTGTGTTTTTATTGTTTATTTATGAACTGTCCAAAAATACAGGACTGCCTTACGTCTAATAATTGTGTCATTTTGTGAGCTGGCGAAATCTTGCCCGCTCATCTCTATAAGTAAGCATGGCACATAATGATGATTATGATGAATCCATATTATATCTAGTCCAACTGGCAAAGTGATTAGCGAGCTTGCTTACCAAGGCAGTGTAGTGGGTTCAAACCTAGACAGTAGCCGGATTTGCTTTCCCAACCAGTTCCGGGGCCGACCCAGACGAGTACCGGATAATTTTCAGAATCTTCTATCAAATGTCTAGTAAGGAAATGTGGCGAAGAGAGGTACTGGTCACTTCACCTCAATATGCCAGGAGGTACACTATGTAAACGTCCAACACTTCACGCACTAACGCCAGTTATTGCCATGGAACTACCTTCACCTGACTTCACAGTCCCGGTTCCAACTTCACGGCAAAGAGTCACCCCCATAATGCTCATTTCCTGTGCCAGAGAGTATCACACAAAATGCCCCTCACTGCCCCATGTGAAAAGTAAATCAAACAGCAGTACCGACAAACCAACAGCACACACAGGCAAGTGTATGCATAAGGCCGCTGCCAGAATGCCAACACAACAGTCCGCCACGAACATTACAGTTATCATCGACGGAAGCGGCAGTCACTAGAAAAGCAGCAGCTTCATACACATTGCTGCATAATGCAAAACTATCTAGTTCAGCAACCGACCGCCGCCATTTTCTAAACATGCGGTTCACAATACAAACAACCTCGGACAGATGTAAAAGCACTCCACGCGAAATCCACAGCTCACAGTGTCGCTCCAAGCACTTAACTCGGTAGCTGGGGGACGGTACTTCACATATACAACATCATAACATTATGAGATGTTGTTACTATAAGAGATCCATGGATATGACTTCGCATATACTACATCATAGCATTACGGGATCATATGATCACCTGCTTTCCTCGACGCTTGACCTTTACAGGGTAAGTTTTTGTGTCGACGTAGCGAGGTTAAATCGACTCATGGGGTGATACATGATATCTTAAGGCCTGCTCTTTGCGCTCGTGGACTCAGATACAAGCTTGCCTGCCTACCTGTCTGCCTAGGTGCGAGACAGTTAAACAGAAGGATGGACGTGAGGGAGTGACGAAGAAACATACCTGCCTACATACATAGTGAGCGACAGAGGTAAAGATTCCTATCAACCTAGAGATTAAGACATATATACAGACAGACCAACTAACACACACACACACACACACACACACACACACACACACACACAGGGCAACAGACATGCACACAGACAACATCAGACCTACCTACCTACGCAGACAGAGATAGAGACAGACAGATAAACGCATGTAAGTGCGGACTGACGAAGAGACAGACAGACAGACAGACAGACAGACCTGCACAGTGAAAAATATATATAGACAGAGCTACCAACCTACCTACACGGAGAGAGAGAAAGATTGACAGAGAGAGAGAGAGAGAGAGAGAGAGAGAGAGAGAGAGAGAGAGTTACAGACAGATCTAACGATCAACAGAAAAAGAGAGAGGCAGACAAACAGAGAGGAAGACATACCTAACGATACAAAAGGAAACAGACAGACATATCAACCTACGGATAGAGAGACGCAAATAGAACTATCTACCTATACACAATGAGAAAAATACATGCAGAATTACCCCCCCCCCCTCCTCTTGTTTTAATCTCCTTCCCCCCCCCCCCCCACACACACACACACCAGCTCTACAATCTAGATAACACAAGACATGTTTTACCAACAAACAACATTCGTGAAAACAATTTAACACACAAAACACAATTCTATCCCATGAAACCGCATACTCACCTGACAAACAGTTCCCAACAATCACAACTACGGTACACAACAGTCGCTAATGTAGAAAGAACAATAACACAACAGCAACGGAGACGATCCAGCAACAATGTGGAAACAACAGAAAGAGACCCAGCAATCGACTGACAACACTCAATTTACAACGTGAACAAATGCACCACTTAACATGAATTTGTATGCAGAGCTGTGTAAAATGATATAAATAAGGCCAGCTTTCTTTGTTTCTTTATGTCAACAATTTGTGGCGGATTGTACAATGAAGCACCTGATAGGACGATAAGGAGAATTGGGACGGGTATACAAACAATGCAGAGTCGAGTTGTAACCACCTGGCTGCCGTAGCCACGACAAAGACGTGTGGTTCACTGTGCCCTTCCAGTCTGTATGATCATCAAGTGCTGGCACTACGATTAAGATCGGTTGTAATCAGTCTCTAACAGCCTGTGTGTTCAAGGTACCTACATACACATCTTCCAGTCCAAATTAATGCATGTATTGTTTCTGTTGTTGTCCAAGATTAACTTCATAAGTGATGTATGAATTAAATAATGTATGTGAGCAGAAAGATTAGAAGGGCAGTATGTCAAACGGGCCTACAAGTTCAATTCTTAACAGTCTGAACATAAAGTTATTTTGAATAACGAAGACACAAACAATAGATTGCACGATTTATTGCCTGACATATTTTGCTGTATCTCGACAGGTACATACTGCAGAATTCACACAACATCAAGTAAAGTAACTAGATAAATCCTTAAGTTGAAATATACACATATACGCACAGTAATTTCAATTGTCTACCACGGTAATTTTAAGCTGACTATCATGTATTTCTGTCTACACAAGCCAGTTATGAGGACTAATCACAATGGCTTGTGCGATCTTTAACAAGCGACTATTTTGTGTGTTAAATAAAGTTAGTTGTCCACACACAAGTAATACACATGTGTTTAAAAAAAAAGGGGGGGGGGGGTACTTCCATGACAAATGCTAGTGTTTGAGTTTGAAGTCCTAGGCTTCACGTATTCTAGGCCATGACATATGAGGTAGGTTGGCCAGTCCCCTTCCAAAATAGAAAAAGATCTAAGAAACAATAAGCCAATGAATAACATGAGGAGGGCGTGGGTGTGCCGCATGGGGTATGTAATAACATGAGGAGGGCGTGGGTGTGCCGCATGGGGTATGTAATAACATGGGGAGGGCGTCGGCGGTGCTGCATGGGGTATGTAATAATATTGGGAGGGTGTGGGCGGTGCTGCATGGGGTATGTAATAACATTGGGAGGGCGTGGGCAGTGCTGCATGGGGTATGTAATAACATGGGGAGGGCGGAGGCGGTGCTGCATGGGGTATGTAATAACATGGGGAGGGCGGAGGCGGTGCTGCATGGTGTATGTAATAACATGGGGTGGGCGGAGGCGGTGCTGTATGGGGTATGTAATAACATGGGGAGGGCGTGGGCAGTGTTGCATGGGGTATGTAATAACATGGGGAGGGCGGAGGCGGTGCTGTATGGGGTATGTAATAACATGGGGAGGGCTGGGCGGTGCTGCATGGGGTATGTAATAACATGGGGAGGGCGGAGGCGGTGCTGTATGGGGTATGTAATAACATGGGGAGGGCGGAGGCGGTGCTGTATGGGGTATGTAATAACATGGGGAGGGCTGGGCGGTGCTGCATGGGGTATGTAATAACATGGAGAGGGCTGGGCGGTGCTGCATGGGGTATGTAATAACATGGGGAGGGCGGAGGCGGTGCTGTATGGGGTATGTAATAACATGGGGAGGGCGGAGGCGGTGCTGCATGGGGTATGTAATAACATGGAGAGGGCTGGGCAGTGCTGCATGGGGTATGTAATAACATGGGGAGGGCTGGGCGGTGCTGTATGGGGTATGTAATAACATGGGGAGGGCGGAGGCGGTGCTGTATGGGGTATGTAATAACATGGGGAGGGCGGAGGCGGTGCTGTATGGGGTATGTAATAACATGGGGAGGGCTGGGCGGTGCTGCATGGGGTATGTAATAACATGGAGAGGGCTGGGCGGTGCTGCATGGGGTATGTAATAACATGGGGAGGGCGGAGGCGGTGCTGCATGGGGTATGTAATAACATGGGGAGGGCGGAGGCGGTGCTGCATGGGGTATGTAATAACATGGGGAGGGCGGAGGCGGTGCTGCATGGGGTATGTAATAACACGGGGAGGGCGTGGGCGGTGCTGTATGGGATATGTAATAACATGGGGAGGGCGGAGGCGGTGCTGCATGGGGTATGTAATAACATGGGGAGGGCTGGGCGGTGCTGCATGGGGTATGTAATAACAGGGAGAGGGCTGGGCGGTGCTGCATGGGGTATGTAATAACATGGGGAGGGCGGAGGCGGTGCTGCATGGGGTATGTAATAACATGGGGAGGGCGGAGGCGGTGCTGCATGGGGTATGTAATAACATGGAGAGGGCTGGGCAGTGCTGCATGGGGTATGTAATAACATGGAGAGGGCTGGGCGGTGCTGCATGGGGTATGTAATAACATGGAGAGGGCTGGGCGGTGCTGCATGGGGTATGTAATAACATGGAGAGGGCTGGGCGGTGCTGCATGGGGTATGTAATAACATGGAGAGGGCTGGGCGGTGCTGCATGGGGTATGTAATAACATGGGGAGGGCGGAGGCGGTGCTGCATGGGGTATGTAATAACATGGGGAGGGCGGAGGCGGTGCTGCATGGGGTATGTAATAACATGGAGAGGGCTGGGCAGTGCTGCATGGGGTATGTAATAACATGGGGAGGGCTGGGCGGTGCTGTATGGGGTATGTAATAACATGGGGAGGGCGGAGGCGGTGCTGTATGGGGTATGTAATAACATGGGGAGGGCGGAGGCGGTGCTGTATGGGGTATGTAATAACATGGGGAGGGCTGGGCGGTGCTGCATGGGGTATGTAATAACATGGAGAGGGCTGGGCGGTGCTGCATGGGGTATGTAATAACATGGGGAGGGCGGAGGCGGTGCTGCATGGGGTATGTAATAACATGGGGAGGGCGGAGGCGGTGCTGCATGGGGTATGTAATAACATGGGGAGGGCGGAGGCGGTGCTGCATGGGGTATGTAATAACACGGGGAGGGCGTGGGCGGTGCTGTATGGGATATGTAATAACATGGGGAGGGCGGAGGCGGTGCTGCATGGGGTATGTAATAACATGGGGAGGGCTGGGCGGTGCTGCATGGGGTATGTAATAACAGGGAGAGGGCGGTGCTGCATGAGGTATGTAAGAACATGGGGAGGGCGTGGGCGGTGCTGTATGGGGTATGTAATAACAGGGGGAGGGCTGTGCTGCATGAGGTATGTAATTGCATGGGGTATGTAATAACAGGGGTAGGGCGGTGCTACATGAGGTATGTGATAACATGGGGTGGGCGGTGCTGCATAGGGTATTTAATAAAAGGGGGAGGGCGTGGGCGGTGCTGCATGGGGTATATTAGGATAGGGTGGATTTGAGTGAGTTAGTTGAAGGCCTATTCCCCAAATGGGCAGTAGCTTGGAGTCAGTTGGTTAGGGGCCCAACCCCCCAATGGGTTATAGAGGGCGAAAGAAGAAGATCAATAATAATACGCGGTTTAAAAGCGAGAGAATCTACTTCATTGCACCAGGTATTATCCAATATTGCCCGGTCTGTTTACGCAGGGTGGCCTGCACCAAACTCCGTAACTCCAGAGACGACCCGAGAAAATTGCACTCGTGAATCGAATGACAATGTCTGGAATCGAACCCACAACTTTAGGAGCGCGAGTCAGGCAGTTTAAACACTTTACTAGAGATAATACTAATAATAATAATAAAGTACTAACGTTGATTGGGTTATTTTATTGCATCAGGTTTTACCTAATGTGGCTCGGTCTCTCTCCTCGTAGAGCGGCAAACCGCAGACAGCTTTCCACAGAGCACGAACTCCATGTCTCCAGCGGCAACCCTTCAGGAGTCTCCGGGAAACACTGCAATTTTGGTTTGAACAGCGCAGTCCGGAAACGAACTCCCAATCTTCAGAGCGTGGGGCAGGATGTTTAACCTCTTCACCACGAAGACAATCATAGTAATAATAGCCTTATTCAGTCACACCCGACAATCGGTTGATGCGCTCTTTGAGAAGGAAGTTCCCAGCAGTGTAACCTGGAGTTTCTGTCAGCGAATCCTTTTCTGACCTGCTTGTTCAGGTGCTGTCCTGTCAGCGAGCCCTGTTCTGACCTGCTTGTTCAGGTGCTGTCCTGTAGGCGAGTCCTTTTCTGACCTACTTGTTCAGACGATGTCCTGTCAGCGAGTCCTTTTCTGCCCTACTTGTTCAGGTGGTGTCCTGTCAGCGAGTCCTGTTCTGACCTACTTGTTCAGGTGGTGTACTGTCAGCGAGTTCTGTTCTGACCTACTTGTTCAGGTGGTGTCCTGTCAGCGAGTCCTTTTCTGACCTGCTTGTTCAGGCGATGTCCTGTCAGCGAGTCCTTTTCTGACCTACTTGTTCAGGTGGTGTCCTGTCAGCGAGTCACTTTGTGACCTACTTGTTCAGGTGGTGTCCTGTCAGCGAGTCCTTTTCTGCCCTACTTGTTCAGGTGGTGTCCTGTCAGCGAGTCCTGTTCTGACCTACTTGTTCAGGTGGTGTACTGTCAGCGAGTCCTGTTCTGACCTACTTGTTCAGGTGGTGTCCTGTCAGCGAGTCCTTTTCTGACCTGCTTGTTCAGGCGATGTCCTGTCAGCGAGTCCTTTTCTGACCTACTTGTTCAGGTGGTGTCCTGTCAGCGAGTCACTTTGTGACCTACTTGTTCAGGTGGTGTCCTGTCAGCGAGTCCTTTTCTGCCCTACTTGTTCAGGTGGTGTCCTGTCAGCGAGTCCTGTTCTGACCTACTTGTTCAGGTGGTGTCCTGTCAGCGAGTCCTGTTTTGACCTACTTGTTCAGGTGGTGTACTGTCAGCGAGTCCTTTTCTGACCTACTTGTTCAGGTGGTGTCCTGTCAGCGAGTCCTTTTCTGGCCTGCTTGTTCAGGCGGTGTCCTGTCAGAGAGCTCAATACGATTCGTTTCAGTACATCTGCTCGGGTTGAGAACAACTTTTTCCTCGGAGGTTGTGACGTCAATGCCCAACATTTCACGCCTGACTGCTATGTATCTTTGAACTGTGTATATGTACCTCCAATTGTTCCCCCTGGATATAGTATTGACTCTCACGTATCTACAGCCTCTCCCTCGCCTGTCGGCCCGTCGAGGCTCATTTGTAAAACCGACATCGGTTTCCTGGCATGACACAAGATGATGATGATAATGACCTCATTATCAAACATTCCATACTCATTATAGTTATCTTTTGAACAGCAGTTTATTGGTGTAAGTTTTTTCTTTTACTGATGAAAGTGTAAATGCACGGAAAAGTTTATTTTATCTGTAATTGTTCATACTGCAGGATCAGTAACATACACACGACAACAAGTACAGATGCAAACAAAACAATCATATTTTTCTTATAGTCCATGTCGTGTGGAGTTGGTGATCATGTCTGTCCACAGCCTTCGGTCTCGTGTGAAGCAAGTCTTCTTATAGCCCATGCCTTTTGGTGTTGGTGATCATGTCTCTCCACAGCCTTCTGTCTCGTATGTTGTCAATCTTCTTATAGTCCATGCCGTGTGGCGTTGGCGATCATGCCTGTCCCCAGCCTTATGTCTCATGTGCTGCCAATAATTTCTTTGACTGATGCTCCTCCATGCCATGATGTCAACCTGTCCAGTATCTTCTCTCTTGGTCTCCCGCTGCCTCTCCTCCCCTTAAACTTTCCCGGTGTGACGACATACTCCAGCTTTCCTTTTCTCATGCGTGCCCAAAGAATGTTGACTGTTGTCTTCTAATGCGAGTAACCAGTTCTATTTGTGAGTTCACGTCAAGACAGAGAAGGCTGTACTGGGGAAAGCTTAAACAGTTGGGCAACTAATGAGCAACTTCATCAACACATCAGACAACAGAGATGATTGGGGGAATCATGATTGCCTTGGCTGTTCCGGGCTTGGCACTAGAAAGAGGAGGAAAAGAGGAGGGAGAGAAGGAGAAAGAAGAGAAAAGTGGTAGTGGCAATAGCGTTAGTAGTAGTAGTAGTAGTAGTAGTAGTAGTAGTAGTAGTAGTAGTAGTAGTAGTAGTAGTAGTAGTAGTAGTAGCAGTAGTAGTAGTAGTAGTAGTAGTAGTAGTAGCGGCAGCAGCAGCATTAGCAGCAGTCGTAGTAGTAGTAGTAGCAGCAGCAGCAGCAGCAGCAGCAGCAGCAGCAGCAGCAGTAGTAGTAGTAGTAGTAGTAGTAGTAGTAGTAGTAGTAGTAGTAGTAGTAGTAGTAGAAGTAGCAGCATTAGCAGCAGCAGCAACATCAGCAGCAACAACAACAGTAGTAGTAGTAGTAGTAGTAGTAGTAGTAGTAGTAGTAGTAGTAGTAGTAGTAGTAGTAGTAGTTCAAAGGTTAGTTGCATATTCTTCACAGGACATTGCAGTCAACACCAGCATTTTTAACGGCTGTGATGTCTTGGCAAGTTTACGTTCAGTAGTTTGCCATTATTTTCTTAATGACGGGCACCCATACCATTTCGTAAAAAACCACCACACGGCGGTCTGCTGCCAAATCAGCCGCAGCTGTGTTTCGAACGCAGGTATGTGAGATTAAGAACTGCGTCCGTACCCCTTCGCAGCAGCAGCAGCAGCAGCAGCAGTAGTAGTAGTAGTAGTAGTAGTAGTAGTAGTAGTAGTAGTAGTAGTAGTAGTAGTAGTAGTAGTAGTAGTAGTAGTAGTAGTAGGAGGAGGAGGAGCAGGAGCAGGAGCAGGATCAGTAGCAGCAACAGCAGAAGCATCCGCAGAAACAGCAGGAGCAACAGCAGGAACAACAGAAGCAGCAAAATCTAGGAACAACATCAACAGCAGAAACAGTAGTAGCAGCAGAAGGAGCAGCAGCAGAAGGAGCAGCAGCAGCAGCAGTAGGCAGTAGTAGCAGCAAAAGAAGATGTGAGACCCATCGATAAAACGAACAGACCTGGAGTCCATGGGCGCTCTATTACAACGACTAGAAGCTCTGGTGTGCAAAGCTTAAGTGTTACGGTGTTTGCAAATTGTAGTTTAACATTGTCGAACGTGCATGCTGCAGGGGTAGGTCTGCCTACCGTAATGTCTGCAATTAGCTGATTTGAATGAAAAGAGATCGTGTATGTTACCACACGGACAGTAGCTATTAAGGCGTGGTAAAATACTGCGTGTCCTTTACTGGATGTTGGGGATAACAGCAACGCCAGGGTGATTTAGTGGGCAATTCTTACGTTCTGTAAGCGGATTTTAAATAAAAAAATTCCTCGGTGGAATGGTGAGGTTATCTGCCAAGACTATGGTTTTGGATAAATTCTTAACAGAGTCAGAGAAGAAGGTGAATTAGGAGTAAAAGAAGAAGGAACTGAAGAAGAAGAAGAAAAGGACGAGGATGATGAAGACGATGAGACATGGCTGCTTCTTCTTCCCATCGAGGCGAACATTATTTTGGTACTGGGTTTATGGTGAGCTAAGGCGTCAGGTGCAGGCCAGAGAGACAAAATCCCTAAATCATAACATCCTCAAGGCATCCCTAAATCATAGCATTACTAAATCATAACATCCCTAAATCACAACATCTTCATAACATCCATAAATCACAACATCTTCATAACATCCCTAAATCATAACATCCTCATAACATTCCTAAATCATAACATCCTCATGGCATCCCTAAATCATGACATCCTCATAACATCCCTAAATCACAACATTCCTGAATCATAACATCCTCGCAGCATCCCTTAATCGTAATATTCTCATAACATCCCTACATTATAACATCCCCATTCCATTACTAAATCATAACATTCCTAAACCATAACATCCTCATAGCACCCATAAATCATAACATCCCCAAATCATAACATCCCCAAATCATAACATCCCCAAATCATAACATCCCCAAATCATAACATCCCCAAATCATAACATCCTCATAGCATCCCTTCATCATAACATCCTCATAACATCCATACATTATAACATCCTCATAACATCCATACATTATATCATCCTCATTGCATCCCTAAATCATAACATCCCCATTGCATCCGGTAATCATAGCATCCCTAAATCATTACATCCCTACAACAACGTGATTGTCTACGTCTAATTCGCTAACCAATCCACTGCTGTTATTTGTTTCTCGTAGAACTCTCTCATTCGTGTGTATGTCCATCCTTAGTATTCTTAATTTAATCAACACGTCGAGATCAATCAAGTTGTACACACACCACAATCAGAAAACACCAATGATATCAGTGTACAAACCGAAACAACTCAACACAATCTACGAACCCCTAAAAAAATTTAAACTTACGTTCGTGCGTGAGAAAGATAGCAGCTCATTTTAAATGTAAGAAGAAGACGCCAGGCTAGGCAAATACGTCGTTAATTAATCAATGAGAGTAAACGTGATGTGCCGTGCATGGAATATACTGGTACACTGGCCGTGTGAGCAGGGCGATTCATCATTGCTCACGTGTTTTCTTCCTCGGTGCGGGGGAAAACCCAATGGACATGTCCTTGGCGTTACACACACGCGCGAGTGTGCACACACACACACACACACATAAATTAGTTGCACGCATACGGGTATTTGGGACCACAGGAAACATACCCAATCCTAGTGATGACCACAGAAAATATAACCCATCCTAGTGAGGACCACAGAAAGTATAATCCACCATAGAAAGGACCCAAACAATTCAACCAGGGCCTTGAGAGGACCTATAAAATATAACCAGTTCTGGTGAGGACAACACAAGAAACAACCAGCATTTGTGAGTTCTACTAGAGTAGTGGTTCTCAACCTTTTTTTTGGCCCATGGGTGAAATATGGTGAAGGGGGGGGGGGGGGGGGGCTTCATCATATTTTCAGAACGTCATCCCCCCCCCCCACTTCCTATCCAAAATTTGGCCCGTGCCCCCCTTCACCGTATTTTCAGAACGTCATTCTCCCCCTTTCATATTTCCTATCTAAAAACCCCCACCCCTACACAGTATACGTAAAAATGGAAGGTAAATTTAATAGCATATACTAAAACAAGTCTAGACATCCACATAAAACATGATTTGTGGGTCTACTTACTTTATAAAATTAATTTTAGAAGGATGAGAAGTGCATAACTGTAAAGTATGAAGGGAAAAACAATATCAAGTAATCGGTTTTTGTATTAACGCGATCTTGAAATGGTCTTCATTCCCCCCCTACCCCCCCCCCCCTGGAAACCCTAAAATTCCCCCGGGGGGGGGGGGAATTCCCCACCGGTTGAGAACCACTGTACTAGAGAAAGGAACCAACAGCTGGCAGGCTGCGGAACCTGGTAGGTCTCACTAAGGACCAGTCTTTATCAGGACCAGCATAAGGCAATACTGAAGTTACCAGCCAGCACAAGAACCAGCCCTTCCCGACAACCAGAGCGGGACCAATATAACCAGTCCGAGTTAGGACTCGAAAGAGAGCACAAATTGGAACAGAATGAAAACCCACACAACTGCGGATCTCAACTGCAGCCAACATTGAAGAAGCAGGTTGAAAGAGACCGAATTTGTAATTTTTGTTTACTAAATGACCGACTGACCGACCAACCGACCGACCGACGGGTTTAGTCGCCACCAGAACACTGGACATCTGGAGAATTGGGTTTAGTGAGCACTCAAGGGGTTACTGGGCCGCTCTTAAACATCCGGCGTGTTGATGTCAAGGTAGCGGGTTCAACCCTTACACCTGTCAACTGCACTAAAATGTTGACTTCTGGTCCTGGACTTATGGGCGTAAACTGTAAGTACATCGCCTGGTAGCGATGGACACTGGTCATCGGGAAAGCTGGCCAACTCGAAAAAAAATCAGTCCAGCGTAGATTACGCATCCTCTACCCACCCACCCACACACCCCAACCATCCATCCCCCAACAACACCAACCTCGACCACACATTCCCCACTCACACACACACACACCCCCCACCAACCCATACATCCCGCACCCACCAACACATCCATCATCCACTCACACATCCCAAACCCACACATCACCACCAACACACATCTCCCTACCCACACACACATCTCCCTACCCACCTATACATCCCAAACCCACTCACACACACCCCACCACCCACACATACATCTCCCACCCATCCACACATGCCCTAACCCACACCCTCACCACACACATATCCCCCACCCACACACCACACAAATCCCACACCCACACAATATTCCCCACCCACACACACACACACATATCCCCACCCACACCCACACATCACCAAATACCCCCACCTACACGCCACACACATATCCCCACTCACACACCACACACATATCCCCCACCGCACCCACACAGATATCCTCACCCACCCACACACACACACACATCCCCCACACATTCAGCAACCCACACAAGCTCACTCACCCACACATTCAGCAACCCACACACGCTCACTACCCCCCCCCCCCCCAACCAACCATCTCTCGATCACACAATCAACAACCAACACACATCCCCCACCTACACACATCCCCCACCCACTCACATCCCACTCCGATCCACACATATCCCTCACCTACACATTCCTCAGCCACTCACACACACCAACCCACACATTCCCCACGGGGAAGAGGGGATGGGGCACAAAGGCAGATAGATAGGTAGGCAGGCAGAGAGAGAGAGAGAGAGAGAGAGAGAGAGAGAGAGAGAGAGAGAGAGACAGACAGACAGGCAGGCAGGCAGGCAGGCAGGCAGGCAGGCAGACAACAGACGCTACATGTGGGTTGGAGGAATAGGGGAGGACACACACAGGCAGATAGATTGGCAGGCAAGATGAGTCATCAGTGGTCGTAAAGAAACAACTAGAGCGAGAAAACCTAGGAAAGATAGAGCGGCCGCGAGGGTGAAGTAACCAGAGAAATGTTATTGGTTAGTGTGAGAGAGGCTGAAGTGTGGCCCATTGTGGGGCGATTACTGAGTGATGAGATTTAGTGTAATCTGTGTCAGCCGGGTGATGAATAAAGGTGAGGGAAGGTGAGGGCATGAGCCTTGAGTGTCGTGCTAGTGGGGAGGATGGTATCTGAGGCGTGAGGACTGAAACCTGCTGTCTGCGGGTCATGGTCGTGTGTGTGTGTGTGTGTGTGTGTGTGCGCGCGTGTGCGTGCGTGCGTGCGTGTGTCTTTGGGGAAACAGAAGGGAAATAATAGGTGATTAGGTACACA
This sequence comes from Cepaea hortensis, assembly GCA_963921405.1. Taxonomy (NCBI): domain Eukaryota; kingdom Metazoa; phylum Mollusca; class Gastropoda; order Stylommatophora; family Helicidae; genus Cepaea; species Cepaea hortensis. The sequence continues at coordinate 54,174,504 of OY992879.1, forward strand.
AGGCCCCTTCTTCTTCTGCTTCTGCTGCTTTTTCGTCGTCTTCTTCTTCCACGTTGCCACAATCTACTAATTCTACTACTACAGTAGTAGTACCTGAACGTCAATCTAGGGACCTGAACGTCAATCTAGGGACCTGAACGTCAATCTAGGGACCTGAACGTCAACAACAAGACCTAAACGTCAACCTATGACCTGAACATCAACCTGTCGATGGTACCAGTGTTAGGTTGGATCGAGTTGCACATAACCTGATGCCACTCTATGTGTGAATGTATTACGACGAAGAAAAGAAACTCAAACAATCGCGCATGCATTGTCACACAGAGGAAATGAAACAATTACTCTGCCAGCAAAGATAACGGAAGTACATTGTTCAGAAAAAGACAGCACGAAAGCAACAAAGGAAGAATAGAATTACATTAGTAAAGAAAGACGCGCTATAAAGACTCCAATTATCGCTAGTGGGAGGAAGAAGCAAGTTGAGCCAGATGGAACAAATTTTACATTGTTGTTGTTGTCACGGCAGGAAGAACGGAGAATAAAAATAACGAGGCGAGAACAAGGAAATGAAGAAGGGTTTGGCTCGCTAGCTCAACTCACTTCACATAAATGGCAACTGTTAGCTGGATTATTTATTATAAGATTATTACAGGCACAAGAAGAGAGAAATATGAGAAGGACGACAATTCGAGAGAGGAGAACAGAGACAGAGTTCTATTAGTAAAATTAAACGGAAGACATTTTAAAATAAATGTCATTCAAGTATATGCCCCAACAAGTGAATGCAGTGAAGAAAGTATAGAGGAATTTTATAATGACATTTTATAATGTCTGCTCTGAAGAACTGTAAAAAAAAAAAAAAAATCAGAAATAAATAGGAAAGCAAGGCGATGGATGCAGTGTAGGCAACCATGGTTTGGGAGAGAGAAATGAAAGAGGATACAGACTTGTAGAATGGGCAAAAGAATAAGAAATGGTTGTAGGAAACACCTGGTTTAAACAGCATCCTAGAAGATTATGGACATGGAGAAGTCCAGACAGCAGGATTAAAAACCAGATAGATTACATCCTGATTAGCAGAAGATTTTGAAATGCGTTAACAGTCATAAAAACAGCTCCAAATGCAGACTGCTACAGTGATCACAGATTAATTACAGGCACATTGAGGGTAAAGTTAAAGAAAGTCAAGTATGCAGCAGGAAACCCTAAATATGACTTGTGCAAATTGAAAACTGACAAAGAAATACAAGATAATTTTAACATAGATGTAAAGAAAAAAATTTGATTTATTGTCTGATCTAGAAATCCTATTTCAAGATGTAGATGATCAATGGGAAATGCTGAAGAATTCAATCAGTTGTGCAGCAGAAAAAACTATCCCAAAATTAAAGAAAGTGGGCCGTAAGACATGGATGACTGAAGAAATTTTACAACTAATGGAAACAAGAAGACAGAAAAAAAAATAATCCTGCCAAATATGAAGAAATTCACAGAAAAGGTCAGAACCTTATGTAAGGAGGCAAAAGAAACATGTCTTGAGAAAAATTGCAGAGAAATTGAAAACAAACACAACAGTAAATATGCGAAACTAATGCACAAAAGTATTCCGGAGCTTACTAATCAGCTGATTGTTGATTTCATGGCAAGATTACGCTCAGTAGTTTGCCATTGATTTCTGAGCGGCTGGCTCACATACCCCGTAAGTTACCGACGCGATTCGAACCACTGCTGATTCTCACCGTCGTCACGTTACTTACGAGAGTATACGAGATTACGGAGAAAAGTCGCTAACCTCTAGGCCAGGAAGCCGGCCGTCCTTGACTTAAGGAAGTAAATTACAAGTACCCCAGAAGCAGCAATGGGTTCGGCTGATGGCGAGGGACACTGGTAAAAGGGAAAGCTATCCCACACGCAAAATCAGCCCAGTGTGGACTACCCTCCAGTTAAAAGCTAACGAACGAAAAAAAATCCACTCGATGACTGAATGGCTCAGTGACTGAATGACTCGTGACCGAATGACTCGGTGACTGAATTACTTAGTGACTGAATGACTCCGTGATTGAATGACTCGGTGACTGAATTACTTAGTGACTGAATGACTTTGTGGCTGAAAGACTCGGTGACTGAATGGCTCCATGACTTAATGACTTAGTGACTGAAGGACTTAGTGACTGAATGACTCGGTGACTGAATGACTTAGTGACTGAATGGCTCGGTAACTGAATGGCTCAATGACTGAATGAATCGGTGACTGAATGACGTAGTGACTGAATGACTTAGTGGCTGAATGGCTCAGTGACTGAATGATTTAGTAACTGAATGACTCAGTGACTGAATGGCTCAATGACTGAAAACGTAAGCATGCAAACACATACGAGAGGGGAACTAGCAAAGAATTGCCAGTCTTTTCGGCGGGCAGACATGAGAGCAAGGTTCTGGCTAGGATCTAATGCAGGACGACGATGGCATCCCTAACCACTGCTGTTCCCGCGATATAGCCAAGAGCGTGGTAACTTTATTGAAGGAAATGTCGCGCTTATCGATCTTGCTGGTTCAGAACTGCGACGTCCATGTGGCTAAATTTAGTTTCTGGTTTTGGATAGAAACTCCACGGCGGTCTCTAGAACAGTGCTTCTCAAATTGTGAGAGAATAAAGCCCTAATCAAGCTTACCTATTTCTAATCATGAACGTGATAGACAAATCAAAATATCCAGCACTAGAATGTGTATAGATTAAGTCTCGTATATTAACGTGAAAGATACGGGAAAACCACCACATTATTTTTCAATATGGGCAATCCATAAGCTACTTTAACGGTGTAATTAACTGTGTAGAAAAAGGCCGAGGGGTTGGTACAACGGATTCACACACCGAGACATCAGATCAAATCATGTTGAGCACGATATGTGTACCTATCTCAGGTGAAATAAAGGAACATTAAGAATGAACACTGAGTGCTGATAACTTTGGGCAAGTGGCTATAATTTCTCCAGGTCATCTCGCTGCCCACACCAGCAACGGACCTACGTACCGTAGTAGTAGTAGTAGTAGTAGTAGTAGTAGTAGTAGTAGTAGTAGTAGTAGTAGTAGTAGTAGTAGTAGTAGTAGTAGTAGTAGTTGTTGTTGTTGTTGTGGCAGCAGCGGCGGCAGCAGTATTAGTAGTAGTAGTAGTCGTAGCAGTAGTAGTAGCAACAGCAGTAGTAGTAGCAGCAGCAGCAGTAGCAATAGTAGTAGTAGTAGTAGTAGTAGTAGTAGTAGTAGTAGTAGTAGTAGTAGTAGTAGTAGTAGTAGTAGTAGTAGTCGTAGTGTTACTTATACATACATTCTTTCTCTCTCTCTCTCTCTCTCTCTCTCTCTCTCTCTCTCTCTCTCTCTCTCTCTCTCTCACGCCCATATATCATCATTCATACATACAACAGGGCACAAACATTCACTCTTTCCCATACACACATAATCGACACATACAGACTGTCACACACGCAAATACACAAATACTCACACAATCGTACATCTACCGTCAGACAACCACGAAAGAGAGAGAAAAAGAGAGAGTGTGTGTGTGAAAGAAAGAAAGAAAGAAAGAAAGAAAGAAAGAAAGAAAGAAAGAAAGAAAGAGAGCGAGCAAGCGAGCGAGAGAAATAGAGAGCGAGAGAGAGAGAGAGAGAGAGAGAGAGAGAGAGAAAGGGAGCTAGTGAGAGTGAGTGAAGGAGAGAGCGAGAGAGAACAAGACAGAGGCAGTGAGAGGCAGAGAGACAAACACAGAGAGAGAGGCAGAGAGAGAGAGAGAAGATAGATAGAGAGAGAGAGAGAGAGAGAGAGAGAGAGAGAGAGAGAGAGAGAGACTGACCACCCATACGCCCATGCAGTCCGGCCTACAGGATGTGATGGCCGTAACATTTCACATATCCAGATCACGTTGCTGCCGCGGGGGTTTCTGTTACAGCATGAAATTACACAAAGGGCAACGAAGCGCAGTTTCACAGCTTGATTGGGGGTCAGCTTGTTTCTATTAAAGTAATTGTGCATTCATTAAAGATACATTAATTAACGACACAACATTCATTAACGATACAAAATTCATTGACCATAAAACGCTCATTACTGGCGCAGCGAAATAAAGTGATTGGTATGTTGCGAGAAGATGATTTACATCTCATCACTAATGTACAAGGTAACAGACACTACCATTGGCAATTGAAATGTTAGACCTTCACATATTCGAGGTAGATTGGAGTGAAGCAGGGAGCCGACAGACGGGAATTTGTCAAGAGAACAAGACATTTGATTGACCAACCCAGAAACTCGTACGGTCAGTCGATACACGCTGGCGGGGATGTGCAGGAGGTCCTGTCTGGAGTGTGATGATGATGTCCATTGCTAATCACTACTATCTTATTAGTGTTTTAAATTTATTTGCATGTCCTTCACAGGACGTAGCAGTTAACCCCAGCATTTTGGCTGTTCATGATTCCTGGGAAAGTTTTACGTTCAGTAGTTCGCCATTGCGTTCTGAACGACCGGCGCCTATACCTTTTTGGAAAAAACCAGCACCGCTGTCTTTCAAACCCGGGTATACGGGATTACGAATCGCGTCCGTAACACCTTTGCCACGGTGAACACAATAAGGCGGGATGACACTATCCAGTATCCCCATCGTGGGCTGGAACATCACTATTCCTCCCCACGACGCTTGACGACAAATGTGGAAGATGAAGATGATGATTAATAATATTTGAGTCTTAACACATAGTCAAATGGGATGGTCAATTTCTTTCCTTCCCGACCCAGACAATTCCAAGACAATTAAAATCAAAACAATGTTTTCCCGTAGTGAATTTGAATAACGAAGACACAAACCATAGAATGCACGATTTATTGCCTGGCATATTTCGCTGCATCTCGTCAGGTACATACTGCAGATGTCACACAATGTAGAGTAAAATAACTAGATACATCGTTCAAGCTGAAATATACACATGTTCGCACAGTAATATCAATTGATTACCATGATAATTTTAAATTGACCACCATGTCTTTCTGTTTGCACAAAATTTACCTATGTAGATGAATCATTAGGACTTCTGCAAACTGTAACAAACGACTATTTTGTGTATGAAACAACACGCGAAAAGCGCTGTCTCTATCAATGTCATGACCGGTTTCCAAGATATGACGTGCAATCGACGACGCCGGAAGTTTATATTTGTGGTGTGTCACCCTTCCCAAGACAATTCCCAGAAAATTCTGAAAAATATTAGGTACCCATTTTAGTTGCATATCCTATACAGGACGTAGCAGTCAACACCAGTAATTTTTGGCTGTTCGTGATTCCTAGACAAGTTAACGCTTAGTAATTTGCCGTTGCTTTCTGAACGACCGGTACCCATACCTTTTCATTGAAAAAAAAAAACAAAACCCACCCAAAGCTGTGTTTCGAACGCGGGTACGCGGGATTACGAACTGCGTAAGTAATTGCTTGGCCACGGAGCCATTTTATGACACTGGATTACCCCAGAGCCGTGCTCGATGGAAACATATGATGAATCCATAATAAATACAATGTGTGTTGCAGCTGTATCCTCTAACCAATGGAATGCCGATGTTACTGCTTCCACCTGCGTTCTCATGTTGGAGGTCGTAGTCTCATACGCCAGACCCTCCCCTTTCAAGCATCGTAAGCGTAAGTAAAGTGGTATCTAAAGGGCTCTTTAAGAACTTTGGGCACACAGTGCCAGATCCATAACTTTACAGACCAATCGTAATTTGGTGGGGGAGGTGGCCAGTAGCACATTGGGCGCCTTTACTTCCCAAGATATTTTCTGGTACACACTCGACATATGTCAACAATTTTCTGGTACACACTCGACAGATGTCAACAATTTTCTGGTAGACACTCGACAGATGTCAAAACTTTTCTGGTGCACAGTCGACATATGTCAGAATTTTCTGGTACACATTCGACATATGTCAAAAAATTTTCTGGTACACACTCGACATATGTCAAAAATTTTCTGGTACACACTCGACAGATGTCAAACATTTTCTGGTACACGCTCGACATATGTAAAAATAATGTTCTGGTACCCCTCGACATATGTCACAAAGCAAATGCGCATATATCAACTATCCCCCATACTGAAACATCTAAATATACTTATGTTCGCAAAACGACAGATAATTAGCTTACTCACACCAGAACTATGCTACCAGTGTTAAATGTTGAAATTATCTAAATAATACTTACGCAAAATAACATCTGTGAGATGAGATGCTTGAGAAGAGCTGCCAAATTAACTGTCCGAACTGTAAGAACTGCTGTTATAAGACAGACAGAAGGATCAACAACTTATGCCAGAAATATTGAAAGACATAAGATCAAATGGTTCGGTCATCTCTTTAGAATGCAACACCATCAACTGTCAGCTCTCGTATTACAACAAAGATCTGATACGAGATCAAGGTGGCGCCAGAGAAGAAAATGGACTGATGACATCAAAGACATCGTACAGTCCATCGGAATGGTACTATCATGTACCACCCATCGAGCGCTTTAAAGTCATCTATTCCCCACTACGACTCTTGGCGGCAAAAGTGGAAGCTGATGATGATGATGACTGATTGATTGGCACCCATATAAGAACAGGAAAACAGTAGTGAATAGTCTACCGTGATAACAACAGATCAGCTGAAATTCACATATCCGCAAGTGAATACAAGTATTACAGAAGATTATTACAGTGAAAAATTAGAGTTAGAATTAAATTGTAAGAAGATACAGATTATGGTCGTCACTAGGAAGAAAGAAATACCACAGTGTAATATACAGGTAAATGGGAATATTATTAAAAAAGTGAATCGGTACAATTCAATTATCTTGGAACTGGCATAACATCTGATGGGAGATGCCTTGAAGAGATTAGAATAAAAATCACCATGGCGAAGGTAGCCTTTAGCAAGATAGAAAAATATACTGACCAATAAAAAGATGTCAATTGAAACGAGAAAAGGAGTGTTGAACTGCTACATAGAACCTGTGCTTTTGTATGAATGTGAAGTGTGGACAATAAGCAAACAGACTGAAAAATAGCAAAGAATACCATGGACAGATAGAAAATGCAACTGACAAAGTCCTACAAGAAACAAATGAAAATCGTAAACTGATTAGAGAAGTTAGACGTAGACAGTCAACATTTTGTGGTCACATTATGAGAAGAAATAAATTGGAGAACTTGGTGACAACTGGCAAGACTAAGGGGAAGAGAACAAGGGGAAGGCAGAGAAGGAAAATACTTGGATGGCTTGGTCACGTGATATCGTCGAGACAGGAACACTGAGCTGATCCACGACTCTGGTGATCGAGCGAGATGGCGAAACATGACCGCCCACGCTTATCGGTATGGCACATGATGATAATGATGATTAGTTTTGTTCAAACCTACTGTCTGTTTGGCATTGAATCTGTTCAGTGTAATTCCATGACGACAGCGTGATGTGGTTGGTTCTTTGATGGTGCCGTTGTTGTGTTCAAACACACTCTATAACGCTGAAACATTGGACGGTTTTGTGCTTGTTTGCTCCACAGAATTAGACAATTATCTTTTTCTTCTTTCTGTTGTCTGTGTTGTCGGTATCCCTGGCTATGAGTTTACGTCTGTCTCCGTAATCCCGTATATCCACGTAAGGTAACGCAGCTGCGCGAGATTCGGTAGCAGATCGCGTCGCTTACTTATCCATGTCGCCAATATGGCGGTTAGGCATCGAACCATTAAGGTCTGTGGCGTGTTTATGCTTGTAGCTACGGTTTGCAATCACATTTTCCTCATGTTGGACTGCTAGTACATGGTTTCGTCGCCCTGCTACTGAGTGAGTGTGTGGGCGACACTGTGAGCTGTGAAATTCGCGTGGAATGCTTTTACATCTGTCCTGTACGTTCCGAACAATGGCTACCGGCTGTTGCTGAATTAACTGATTTGCCTTTTCGGTTCACGAGTGCATTTTTCAGGAGACTCCAGGGAGTCGGCGCTGAAGCTACGGAGTTCGTGCTTTATGCGACACTTTCGGCGTGTCGCCCTGCGGTAAAAGACCGAGTCATGTGAGAAAACCCGGGTCAATGAGGTCTTTCTGGTGACTGCCGATTCCATCGACGATGAACTGTGGTTTTCGTGGATGAATTTTGTGTTGGCATTCTGGCGTCGGCATTATGCACAGTGTACCTGTGCGTGCTGTTGGATTGCCGAGACTCCTGTCTATTCCACTTTTCACATTGGACAGTGAGGAGCATTTTGTGTGATATTCACCGGCACAGGAATGGAGCATAATTGGGACGACCCGTTGCCGTGAAGTTGGAACCTCGACTGACTGACTGACTGACTGACTGACTGACGGGGGTATGTGAGCCGGTCGCTCAGAAACAATGGCAAACTACTGAGCGTAATCTTGCCAAGAAATCAACAACAGTGGTAAAATGCTGGTGTTAACAGCGATGTCTTGTAAATAGGATTTGCGAAAAAACAATTGTCTGTGTTATGTCTTCCAGGCTCGCGCATTATCGACACTACATTGTGTTTGTGTAATTCAGTTGCAGCAGTTTTCATGACAGAATGTTTATCATGTAGGCAATATCAGCCACAACGACACGATGCAGCAACGACCTTCTCAGTCATATCTGAATATTAGTCGCTACGGCCTATGAGCAGGAGGTCTCCAGTTGTGCAAACCTATCGTCGTTTTCAGCGGGTCCTGTCCCCTTCTTATTGTTAAAGTCATCAACAACACGATTCGTTCAAAAAGTATAATACTTCTTAAGGGAGCCAATCTAGCGTAGAGGCTAAACACTCGCCTTTTTCGATTTCGACTTCTCCGTCTTTTGTTCTCTTCCTCTTAAAATATCTTTCTTCTACATCCCTCCCCAATTTCGATCTTTCCATCTCACTCTTTTTCTCCCTCGTATTCTCTCTTGCTCATGTTCTCTCTCACAGTTTCTCCCTCTTTCTCTTTCTGTTTTACACCTTTCATCCCTCTTTCTCTCTCTGCCTTCCTCACTAGCTCTATCCTTGTCTTTTCCCTATCACTCCCTCTTTCCGCCTCATTCTTTTTCCCTCCTTTATTTCTTCTCTCTTGCTCTTCACTCCTCTCTCTCTCTCTCTCTCCCCCCCCCCCCCCCTCTAGATCTCACTCTCAGGGATGGGATGAACATAATCTTCCATTAACAATTAGATAAAAAAAGAAACAAAGCCACGACCATACACTGCACATGATGGATTAGCGAACTAAAGAAGATATTCTGCCATCTTCTGCGATCATACTTCCTAAATATTTAAATTCTTTAACTTGTTTCACAGCTGTACTATTTATCAACATAGTGGACCTGAAGATCTGCTAACCTGCACTATTTCAAGTTGTGGTTGTACATTTATGTTCACATTGTATCTGCTGCATGTCGAACCCAGCGTATTCATGTGATTTTGAAATCTGCCCTCGTCGTTGTGAAACAGGCACTGATCGTCTGCACATAAATGCTGATTTATTGTAGGGCGGATCTGTTGTTTCGTCTATAGTAAGGAGTTCGACATTTTCTGAATCGGTTCAGTCAAGGCTTGCTTCTTTGGATATTCCGTCAATGTAGATATTAAATAGTATGGGGTGGGGAGAAGAGAGAGAGAGAGAGAGAGAGAGAGAGAGAGAGAGAGAGAGAGAGAGAGAGAGAGAGGAGAGAGAGAGAGAGAGAGAGAGAGAGAGAGAGAGAGAGAGAGAAGAGCTAATACATCACGCTAGCTGTGTATATGTGGTGTTCATATCTTCTTTAGTTCATTAATCCATCACGTTAGCTGTGTATATGTGGTGTTCATATCTTCTTTAGTTCGCTAATGCATCACGTGAGCTGTATATATGCGGTGTTCATATCTTCTTTAGTTCGTTAATACATCACGTGAGCTGTATATATGGTGTTCATATCTTCTTTAGTTCGCTAATACATCACGTGAGCTGTGTACATATGGTGTTCATATCTTCTTTAGTTCGCTAATACATCACGTGAGCTGTGTATATATGGTGTTCATATCTTCTTTAGTTCGCTAATACATCACGTGAGCTGTGTATATATGGTGTTCATATCTTCTTTAGTTCGCTAATGCATCACGTGAGCTGTGTATATATGGTGTTCATATCTTCTTTAGTTCGCTAATACATCACGTGAGCTGTGTATATATGGTTTTCATATCTTCTTTAGATCGCTAATGCATCACGTGAGATGTGTATATGTGGTGTTCATATAGTCTTTAGTTCGCTAATGCATCACGTGAGCTGTGTATATGTGGTGTTCATATCTTCTTTAGTTCGTTAATACATCACGTGAGCTGTATATATGGTGTTCATATCTTCTTTAGTTCGCTAATACATCACGTGAGCTGTGTATATATGGTGTTCATATCTTCTTTAGTTCGCTAATACATCACGTGAGCTGTGTATATATGGTGTTCATATCTTCTTTAGTTCGCTAATACATCACGTGAGCTGTGTATATATGGTGTTCATATCTTCTTTAGTTCGCTAATGCATCACGTGAGCTGTGTATATATGGTGTTCATATCTTATTTAGTTCGCTAATGCATCACGTGAGCTGTGTATATATGGTTTTCATATCTTCTTTAGATCGCTAATGCATCACGTGAGCTGTATATATGTGGTGTTCATATCTTCTTTAGTTCGCTAATACATCACGTGAGCTGTGTATATGTGGTGTTCATATCTTCTTTAGTTCGCTAATACATCACGTGAGCTGTATATATGTGGTGTTCATATCTTATTTAGTTCGCTAATGCATCACGTGAGCTGTGTATATGTGGTGTTCATATCTTCTTTAGTTCGCTAATACATCACGTGAGCTGTGTATATATGGTGTTCATATCTTCTTTAGTTCGCTAATGCATCACGTGAGCTGTATATATGTGGTGTTCATATCTTCTTTAGTTCGCTAATGCATCACGTGAGCTGTGTATATGTGGTGTTCATATCTTCTTTAGTTCGCTAATACATCACGTGAGCTGTATATGTGGTGTTCATATAGCCTTTAGTTCACAAATGCATCACGTGCAGTGTACGGCCATGGCTTTGTTTCTTTATCTAATCGTCCATGGAAGAGTATGTTCATCCTGAAAGTGAGGTCTAGAGAAGAGGAGGAAAAAAAGGACAGAGGGAGAGAGGGTGAAGAGCAGGAGAGTAGACATGAGGAAGGGAGAGAGAATGGGGGGGAGGGGGAGAGAATGAAACGGAAAGAGAAAGTGAACGGGAAAAACAAGGATAGAGTTAGTGAGGGAGGCGGAGAGAGAAAGAGAGATGGAAGGAGTAAAAACGACAGAGACAGAGAGGAAAAGAGAGGGGGACACTGGGATAGAGAATATGAGGGAGAAAAAGCAAGCGTGGGAATGACCGAGATAGAGGGAGTAGAGGACAGTGATTTTAAGAAGAAGAGATAAGAAAAAGGGGAGAGGGTGTAGAGAGGGAAAGACCAGAGAAAGGGAGACAATGGGACTGGGAAAGACAGGAAAAGGAGAGAGCTGAGAAAGAAAAAGACATCAAGAGGAGAGATAATAAGACAGGGAAATGGGAGACGAGAGGAAATTAGAGTTAGACAGAAATGGAGAGGGGAAAGAGAACGAGAGACGACACGGAGGAGATAGAAAGAAAGAGGAAGTTAAAGAGAGATGAAAAGGCAGAGGGAGAGAGATCGTGAGAGAAAGATAAGAGGAGAGAGATCGTGAGAGATACGTAAAAATGAAGATGAAGAAGAGAGAGGGATAGACTGCTGCTGTGAGAGTGAGCAGCGATAATACAGAAAGAAACACATAGAGAGAGAAAGAGGAAGGAGAGATGGGAAAGATGAGGATAGATGGGAAAGATCAGGAGAGATGGGAAAGACGAGGGGAGGGGGGGAGAGAGAGAGAGAGAGAGAGAGAGAGAGAGAGAGAGAGAGAGAGAGAGAGAGAGAGGCGAAGAATGACAGAAAAAGTGAGCGGGGTATGCAACATGACGGTCTGAGAACCAGTAAAACGATGCAGAAATCAAATGGACTGATCCGATTGGAAAGTTCGCGATAGGCCGCGTTCTCTAAGAGACTGTAGACTGTGTTCTTGAAACAGCCGCAGTAATGTTGTTGTTGTGTTGTCTGCTGTTCTTACACATGTGTACCGTGTGTGATAATGTGGTGGTGTGGTAAGGCACAGGTCAACAGTGATGGACGTCCGAAGTTCGGCTCTTCCTGAGGTGTGACACTGTTGCGTGTGGATGTGTGATTGTGGTGTGATTATCGTGTGTATGTGTGGGTTTGTGCATGCGCGTGTGTGCTCGTAAGTGTAGCTGCCATGTGTATATGTGCTTGGAAGAGTGGTTGACGCGCGCGCGTGTGTGCGTGCTCGTGAGAGTGACTATCGTGTGTGCGTGTGTGTCCGTGAGTGGTTGTCAGTGTATCTGTGCTTGTGAGTGTGACTGCTTTATTTGAGTGTGAGTGTATGTGTGTGTGTGTATGTGTGTGTGTGTGTTTGTGTGTGTGTTTGTGTGTGGGTGTGGCTCGCGCGAGCTTATGATTGTGACTGCCGCATGTGCGTGTGCGTATACGCTTGTAAGCGTGACTTTTGTGTGTGTATGCGCGCGCGTTACCACAAGTGTTTTCCCCAATAAATTATGGCTGTCTACGCTAGCTGAGATCAACTGTCGAACCCCAGTGGCCATGGTGGGTGCACCCAACCTTACAGGTTTCCATTGCTGTGTATTCTCACTAATATGTATAATCACTGACGATGAAAACTGGGGCTAACGAGCTTAAACCATACACAACTCTTCTTATTATACGGTAGAACAAAAAAGAAACAAAATACCAGCATTCTACAAGCTCTTAACATCAAAGAAAAGAAAGACCTAACTATGGACTTGTTTATGGACATAACATGAGCAGAGATGATGGGGGATGGGCCAACAGTAATGTAATAGGAACCTAGATAAACTATTTTAAAACTGTGGCATCCACAGTAGTATTGACTGCCGCTGTATGGATACATCCCATAGTGGTAATTATGTACATGTCAATTTTCAGTCTGTCCGAACTATCCGAATAACATGGTTTTCTGGCAGTGATACACAAATCATGAATTCCCTGACCAGCAAGGGAATTGAACTGACTGGGAACAGGTTTGACGGTGTGTTGTGTCATGTCCCTCAAATAATCCCTGAATCGGTCTGCTAGGCGTCTCGGAGTCTTTTCAATTATTTCATGTCACACCTCCTGCACGTAATTGCGCATACGAGGATTGCGAGATGTTCAGGAACGCGACATGTTAATTTGAAATCTACCCTGGGGAAATATTACGGGCTGTGCCTGAGTAACGTCCTTACACGTAGAAAACAGTGTCCGGTGACATTTGGGCGTACCCGAGAATGCTGAAATGCTATATAGAACCAGTTTTGCTGTATAGAAGTGAATCTTGGAATGTAAATGAACAAAATAGAAAGAACTTAGAAGCAACTGAGATGTGGTTCCTGAGACGAATGTTGCGAGTTTCTTGGACTGCCAGAGTAACTAACAACGATTGCCTGAAAGAGGCTAATGAAACTAGAACACTATATACAACAATAAGAAAGAAACAAACAGCTTTCTTTGGTCATGTGATGAGAAGAGAGACATTGGAGAACATCGTGGCAACTGGAAAGATCGAGGGTAAGAGAGGCAGAGGCAGATAAAAAGAAATGATGCTGGATGAACAGAGACGGTGGCATGGAGCAATATCAGCAGCAGAGTTGATCCAGAACACCAAAGACCGAGATATGTGGAGAGCCACGAGAGCCTACGCCATCTGCCAGGGCATTTGATGATGATAATGATGATGATGTTGAAGAATGCGGCAACCGTAGGAAAGCGACTGTGGAAAAGCAGGTATCTTCAGTATTTGTCACCACCAAAGATTGCCGACAATGGGGCAAAGGGATTACGAAATGTAATTCGTAATCTCGCATACCGCGCTCGAAACACAACTGCGGGCAATTTGGAAGCAGGCCGCCTTGTCTTGGTTTCCATACAATGGTATGAGTCCAGGTCGTTCAGAAAGCAATGGCAAAACTACGGAAGGTAAACTTGCCCAGGATTCATAAACAGCCAAAGATGCTGGGGTTGACCTCTATGTCCTGCATAGGGTGTGCAACTAACTTAACCAACCATTGATGACCACTGATTTTAGGAACACCTTTCGAGTTTCTCGAGCCAATCTTAGAGAATAGCTACTGAAGAAGATATTCAAAACAATGCATTCCATATGTGATTTTGAACACAGAAGCCACGAACAATATGTTGTACGATTTATTGCCTGGCATATGTCTCTGCATCACGAGATGCGGCGAAATATGCCAGAGGAAGATATGTGTGACGGCCACAACATATGGATGGAATGTGACGGCAGGATTGGGTTGGTTTTGAGGTGGTTGTTTTCGTGTTAAAAGGCTGTTGCCGCGATTAAATGCTGCAGATGTTCTAGTTCATCTTGATGCTCCGAAAGCCGGTTAAACTCTCTACACCGGCCAGCTGAACTGACATGTTGACTTCTCGTCCTTGACTTCGGGACGTAAATTACAAGTACTTCAGAAGCCGGAGTGGGTTCGCCTGATGGCGAGGGACACTGGTAATAGGGATAGCTCTCTGCGTGTCTCCACAGTGCCGTGGTGGAGTGACTTGTCTATTCCAATGACCCATAGAGCCATGCCGAAGGATGCACAGCCACTGGTAGGGTCTCCCATGTCGGACAGGTCAAGGATGGGGACAAGACGAAGAGAGACATCCCATAGTGGTAATTATGTAGATGTCCATTTTCAATCTGCCCGAACTATCCGAATCACAAGGTTTTATGGCAGTGATACACAAATCGTCGACTACCTGACGATCAAGGGAATTGAAATGATTGGATACAGGGGGTAGACTGGGGACAGTCAAAGGCTAGGGAAAGCAAACCCGAAAAACAAATGCTTGTCGAAGTCGGATGTACTGAGCCATAGGTTTGATGAAACAGTTCAAAGAATTCATGTTACAATTGTTGTTGTTGCTTTCCACTTCTGCCTTCAGGCGTCGTGGGCAGGGGTCATTGGAGTTCCAGGACCTGTGATAAGCGCCTTTGTTTCAGTTTCTGTCACATGTTGGTGGGCAGTCTAGGATCAAGTAAATTCCCTAACGGTTTGCTAGACTTGTCATAGGTTCTTACATACTTCTTGTATTTAGTTAGTTAGTTAGTCGCAGTTCCAACTTCTCAGCAACGGGTCGTCCCCATTATGCTCCGTTCCTGTGCCAGTGAATATCACACAAAATGCTCCCCACTGCCCAATGTGAAAAGTGGAAAAGACAGGAGTCTCGACAAACAACAGCCCGCACAGATACACTGTGCATAATACCGCCGCCAGACTGTCAACACACCAGTCCCCCACGAAACACCCAATTCATCTCTGATGGAATCGACAGTCATTTTCCAATCTGGATGTTTCCTAGATGTTCACCCACACAGTCCACGAAAATACAGTTCATCACCGACGGCAGTGGCAGTCAACCAGAAGCCCAGCAGCCACGCATTTCTGCATAAGGCAAAAACTGGTCAACTCTGGGACATAGCCACCTGCTATCGCTCCGAACATGCAGTCACGTTCCAAAAATAAAAACTTGGGCAGATTCAAAAGCACTTCACACGAAACTCACAGCTCACAGTGTCGCGCCACGCACTCACTCAGTAGCAGGGCGACGGAACCATCAAGCCTCCTTAGTCGCCTCTTACGACATGCGTGGTAGGCTACAGTGTTGCTATTCTTTGCTTCCCTTATGGGCCCCGGCAACACACGGGAGACTTCTTGTATTTGCTACTGCTACGTCAGGTCTTGGTAAGATATTACTGAGCTACCGTATAACAGTAGACGGTACTACTTGCTTTCTGTTAGCGCCGGATGTTAAGGAAATGCAACCTAAAGACTAAATGTCACGTCAGGGCTAAGCCTTGGTCAGCAACTTATCTAGGATCGAAGCTCTGACAGGCGGACAGTTAGGGCATTTGCTTTGCTGATCCGGCAGATTCTATAGCTTGGCTTGTTTCAGATATATTGGTGTTACCTTTCCTCTGGAGTAAACTAGACACGCAGAGAGAGAGAGAGAGAGAGAGAGAGAGAGAAGAGAGAGAGAGAGAGAGAGAGAGAGAGAGAGAGAGAGAAAGGGGGGTCATGCTGCGTAGGCAAGACACGTCTCTAAATTCAGCCCAGGCTTTGTGCTATGGAGAGTTATAACTCCATTTTACACACTATCGTCTGTGAAGACGGCAAAGTGCCAGTCAATTTGCTACTGCCACAATGTCACACTCACGGACAGACAAGCTTAATGCATTCTGCAATTCACATTAGCAATACTATTGACCTTCTCTCTATGCTATTGTTAAAAACCGTAGACATAGCAGAACAACAGAAAACCTGGACCGTGCCAATAACCCACGGACTAGGAAAGGTATCCGGGCTATCGATCTGTATACCGTTTATCAGAGTACGGTTTATTGATCACACCAATCGATGCAGTCTGCTATTCAACCATGGCTACGATTCGATTTTCGATGAATCCTTGGCAATGCTGATGCCAGCGATGGCGGATGAAACTGGTTTGTCGATGACACCGATGATGATTTTGCGAAATCTCGTTCTGTTGTCCGACTCTCTTGTCTGATCACAGATATGTCATTATAACCATTTGAGTCTGATTTTCTAGCATCCTGTCAGGGTATAATTTATGCATGACGCTCAAGGTCAGATGTCTGTTGACGTGACTGCATAATATTACAATATTCGTTCTGGTTTTGCTTCCCGTATCTTCATCTTCTGCTTCTTCTTCTTCTTCCTTAGCTTCTAGATTTTCCTTATCTTCTTCTTAACTTCTTGTTCTTGTTCTTCTTTTTCCTCATCTTCTAGATTTTCCTTATCTTCTTCTTAACTTCTTGTTCTTGTTCTTCTTTTTCCTCATCTTCTAGATTTTCCTTATCTTCTTCATTAACTTCTTGTTCTTAGTATATTCTTCTACTTCCTCATTATCTTCTAGTTTTTCCTCACCTTCTTCCTAACTTCTTGTTCTTCTAATCTTCTTAGAATCTTCTGTTTCTACTTCTAATTTTGTTCTCCTTCCTCAGCCTCTCCCACCACCTCTCCCCCTCCCAAGGTCCACATATGTCCTTGGCTGTACGTCGCTTGATTTCCTACACAATTTAACATTCAGTAGTTTGCCATTGCTTACTGGACGCGAAGTCATTGTTTAAGTCCAACTGACGGTTATGTTGACTCAGCCCACCACCCCGCCGTCAGCACAGAGGAAGTTGAGAGCGAGCGCAATAACCTCTCGGCCATAATGACACCCTCCCCGCCCCCTCCCCTCCCAGACATAATTTATCTTCAGGATAAACCACAATGCAATCACGACAGATGTATACTTACCCCAAAAGCGCGATTACTAATCCAATAAGAGAACACAACAAAGCTGTTTAGTCCAGATCTGAAACGGGAGAGATAATGATGATAATTGTGGTACCAGTAAGAATAAAAACACACACACTTAACGAATACACTAAGAAAACGGAAAGTGAAACAGGTCATATTTACAAGAAGACAATCGCAAGAATACCACATGGGCGTTGCGTCCAGAAAGATGTCATCAGCAAACAAAAACAGACAGGCACTAACACAGACAGACACAAAAACAGACAGACACTAACACAGACAGACACAAAAACAGACAGACACTAACAGACAGACACAAAAACAGACAGACACTAACACAGACAGACACAAAAACAGACAGACATTAACACAGACAGACACAAAAACAGACAGACACTAACAGACAGACACAAAAACAGACAGACACTAACACAGACAGACACAAAAACAGACAGACACTAACATATATTTTTAACGGTGGTCGCGTGGTCGAGTGAATAAGAGCGTTCGCTCTTAAACTTCCTGTGTGCTGATGCCAAGATAGTGGGTTCAGTCCCTAAACGGGTCAGTTGAACTAAAATGGTGACTTCTCAGTTCTTGACTTGGGGACGTAAATTTCAAGTGCCTCAGAAGTTGCAGTGTGTTCGCCTCATGGCGAAGGATACTAGTTATTGGTAGGGAAAGCTAATCCACACACAAAAATCAGTCCAGTACAAAGAAGTAATAGCACGTGTATGGACTACGCTTGAGTTTAAAGCGAGCGAAAGCAATATATATATATATATATATATATATATATATATATATATATATATATATATATATATATATATATATATATATATATATATATATCCACCTCAAAACATAAAATCTCCCCTTTGAACAGTCTTTGTAATCAGATCACAAAGTGGTTACATGTTAGTTGCATATCCTTTACAAGACGTGCAGGCAACCCCATCGTTTGTGTGTGTGTGTGTGTGTGTGTGTGGCTGTTCATGATTCCTGGGCAAGTTTACATTCAGTAGTTTGCCATTGCTTCCTGAAAGACCGGCACTAATCCCTTTGTATGGGGAAACCAACGCAATGTGGTCTGCTTCTAAATCGTCCGTATCTGTGTTTCAAACGCAGTATGCAGGATTACGAATTGCACTTGTAACTCTTTCGTCACAGAGCACAAAGTTGTAGCAACAACTTAATAATCTGTTAGCTTAGCCTTCAGCGTCCTTTTCCACGGTTTATTAAGAGTCAACACAACAGCATTCCGGAAAAAAACCCGCATAGAATACCTATTTTTTTTCTGCAAAGGTGGTAAGGTGAAGATGCTACAGCTTTCAACATCTATGAAGTAATATTTTTGTGAGATCTTTGTGGTCACATCTTAGGCCACACCTTAGAACCGCTCCTAAATGCGAGTCCTAAACGAGTAGACTTGAGTAAAGGCATATACATTCGAGGTTGCTGGTTTTCTAGTACTGCCGCTTCCATCGACATTAACTGTATTTTTCGTGGCGGACTTTTGTGTTGGCGTTCTGGCAGCAGCCTTATGTATAAGTATGCCTGAGCTGGCTGCAGTGAGCAGCATTTTGTGTGATATTCACTGGAACAGTAACGGAACATTATGAGAACGACACGATGCCGTGAAGTTGGAACCGCCACTTACTAACTAACATTCGAGGTAAAGAACTGGTTCACCAATATATAAAGCTACTACCTAATCATATGACATTTCTAGCTTACCCCTCCGGTAGTTGCTGCCAGCGGACACACACACACACATTTTACAACTAACATCCGAGGTAAAGAACTGGTTCACCAATATATAAAGCTACTACCTAATCATATGACATTTCTAGCTTACCCCTCCGGTAGTTGCTGCCAGCGGACACACACACACACATTTTACAACTAACATCCGAGGTAAAGAACTGGTTCACCAATATATAAAGCTACTACCTAATCATATGACATTTCTAGCTTACCCCTCCGGTAGTTGCTGCCAGCGGACACACACACACACATTTTACAACTAACATTCGAGGTAAAGAACTGGTTCACCAATATATAAAGCTACTACCTAATCATATGACATTTCTAGCTTACCCCTCCGGTAGTTGCTGCCAGCGGACACACACACACATTTTACACAATACTTATAATGGTACATACATGTTTGACGAAACCGTGGAATCTTGTGTGGGCAATACACATGGTGTCTCTTATCACAGGTGATAGCGGGTGTTTGTTTATTCATCTGCTTTATACACTCGTGAAACTCAGTCTCAAACTGCCATGTTCTGTATGGAAATGTTTGCTTTGCCTGTACCCTCATTGTGTACGGTGCCGTTAGCTTATCTTTATTATTTATGTGTTTCTGTGCGTGGAACGACTGCTGGGACTTGCGTTGCACTAGTTTATCTCATATGACCATTCTTTGCAATGGTTATGTTTGATCTTGTGGTATATCATTTACCCTTGCTTAGCACTTATGCTCGATGTATAGTGAAGAAAAAAAAAAAGAATCTCAATTGCAGTGAGAACAAGAGTGTTAATGGTCTACACAGAGTTTACACTTGTGCACAATCACAAGAATGACACTATTCAGTGCCACACACCGGGCGCTAGAACGTCAATTATTCCTCCCCACGGCGCTTGAGGCAAAAGTTGAAGACAATGATTATGATTATTGTAAGCACGTGAAACGGAAACTAGGCAGGCAAGTTGAAAGGGATAAGATGGCAGCGGAAATGTGCTTTCTGGGGAAACTGCAAAGAATACCACCGTATAATAAATGTAACACATAAGTAAATAGAACCATTTTGAAAAAGAAAGTCGAATGTAATTAAGTATTTGGATATTTTAATAACAGCAGATGGAAGATATATTAATGAAGTTAAATGTAGATTAGCCCAAGCAAAGGCAGCATTCCACAAGGTAACACATGTTTTCTGCAATTTATCATTGGCAGCACGCGAGACAGAGGGCTGTGGAACGACATGATCACCTATGCCACAAGGCGTGGGCTATAAGAAGATTGGCAGTACACGAGACAGAAGGCTGTGGAAAGACACAATCACTAACGCCACACGGCATGGAACATATGAAGATTGGCAGTACAGGAGACAGAAGGCTGTGGACAGACATGATCACCAACGCCAGACGGACTATAAGGATACCATAAACTAACGGATAAACACACGAGGTTAGTTCTGAAAGCAAACTGCAAATTGATTACAGAAATAAATGTAGGCAGCCAAGATATCTGGGAATTTTATGAGGAGAAGTCAACTTTAAAACTTAGTAACAACTGGCAAACGTGAGAAGAAAAGAGCAAAAGACAGATACATACATAAATACATTAACGGCGTTTGGCCAAATACGATACTCGGAACAAGAGTTCGAAAACAACTTTCAATATCCCAAGTACTAATCAGAAAATGGGGAGAGTTAGAGACTGCAAACTGTGATCGCCCACGCTTAACGGCAATGTACAAGACGATGGTGACTTACCACTTCTCTAGGTCGTTCTATTTTTCGCGTTATCAGTTGTTCGACGTGTATTGCATCGATTGTGAAATTGTATCAATGGAGCTGTTTGTTGCTTTTACTTCCTGCAGTAAAACGCATAATGTGTATTATTACCCCGCTGACATTCAGCACGAACTGGTCTAGCGACAGTCAGACATGCTATTCAGAGTTTTATTCACGGGAATTTATGACTGCAATGGGTTTTTAGTTCTGTCGACAGTCACTTGACGGTCCTATCACCATAATCAGCAACATATGACTTGTCAGTTGGCGTAGATGTTCATAT
Organism: Cepaea hortensis; assembly: GCA_963921405.1. NCBI lineage: Eukaryota > Metazoa > Mollusca > Gastropoda > Stylommatophora > Helicidae > Cepaea > Cepaea hortensis. The sequence continues at coordinate 54,195,803 of OY992879.1, forward strand.
CTCTCCACAGATCTCGGTCCTTGGTTAAGTTGAGCTGAGCTAAGACCCGACATCACTGCACTCAGGACATTCCCACACGTGCTTCGTCCCCTCGTTCAACGGCCAGCGAAGAGTCATACTATACTAATCTTTCCCATCGCTATCTGATTGAAAGTTCCCCTAGTCTTCCCTCTCAGTTTTGAGATTCTTCCAGAACCCCTACCAATCCCCCACAATCTCATTCCTTCCACTTACGGATTCTCAGTCTTTTCCCCTGTCTTCTTCATCTGGTCCCACAGGCGCACGACCACCTCTCCCTTGTCCATCGATAATCTCCCACCAAGAGGTGCATTCTCTGCCAGCCTATCAATCTGTTCATTCACCCCGCACTCCCGCATGGCCGGACAACAAATCCACACAATTCTCATAATCTATGACCTCTGTAGCGAGGAGATAGGCATTTCGTACGAATCATTAATGCTTCTCCGCCATACTAAACATACTATCTGAGTCCGTAATGAATACAATGTATGTTGCAGTGGTACTTTCGGTCCTTGGTGCTTCTTCGATCTGCCTCTGATTATTCTCCCACTGATGTGGTCCGTCGTAGCGATGTTTCCCAACGCCTCTCCATTTATTATATGACCAAAGAAAGCTGATTGTCTCTTTCTTATAGTTGTATATATTGTTATACTTTCAGTTGCCACTTCTGGAAATCGTTGTTAGTTACTCTGGTTCTGCATGTTCAGAACTGGAACTGCATGTTCAGAAAAATGGCGGTCGACCGTTGCTGAACTAACCGGGTTTGCCTTGTGCAGTAATGTGTGGCTGCTGGTTTTCTAGTGACTGCCGCTTCCATCGACGATGAACTGTATTTTCCGAGGCGGACCTTTGTGTTGGCACTCTGGCAGCGGCCTTATGCATAGTGTACGTGGGCGGGCTGTTGGTTTGTTGAGACTCCTGTCTGTTCCAGTTTGGGGCAGCGAAGAGCATTTTGTGTGATATTCACCGGGACAGGAACGGAGATTTATGGGGCGACACTTTGTTGTGAAATTGGAACCGCGACTAACTAAATACTCCTGTTCTTTTATACAATTGGTAAATTACGAAAACCAGAAGGGGAAACGGTCAGTTTTACACGAACATAACACTTGTCACAGAATGGACGTTGCGGGTAAAGCCTTTATCAGCACACGGGCAACAAACAGACGATGATACAACTACATTAACAAATATGATAAAAACAACATGTAAAAAGCGACGAAAACAGTAAAGACCAGGCAGAAAAAAAAAAAAAAAGTCGCAGCTTTAAGAAAAAGTGAATGTGAGATAATAAATTCGCGAGCTCACGTAAATCTGTACAAATACAATCAATGAGTCAATTAAACTGGTGGCGCTGACGTAAACCTGTCAAAAAACAATAAATGAGTAAATCAACGAACACGAGAAGTGGAATTGATCCTCAAGTGCCTTTCCCACTGGCCGGGGCGATCATATTTCTCCACCTCATTCTGACGGTTGTGATAAGTTTTCTTTGCGACTTTGTCTCCCTCAAAATGTCCAGATTACTTTTTAAAGAACATAATCACAAGTGACGAAATGGACATCCGGTGCGCTGATGTCGAGGTAGCGGGTTCAACCTCGGCAGGAGTCAGTTGGATTAAAATGTTGACTTCTCGTCCTTGACTAGGGGACGTAAATTTCAAGTACCCCTGAAGTCGGAGTGAGTTCGCCTGATGTCGCGGAACACTGGTAATTCATTCAGTAGCATGTCCTTTGTAGAACCTCGCTTCCATAACAACCTTCTGGAAAACTTCTCTGTCATGCAAGATGTCCCGCGTCCGATACACCCATCTGGAGGTCATCTGCCACATCCTGCACCCATCTTCTCTGTGGCCTTCCTCTTCCTCTCTTCCCGGGCATATAACCCTCCATGATTATTCTCTCCAAACTTTCATGACGTTTCAAGTGACCAAAATATTTAAATTTTCTTTGTTTTATCGTCTTTAGTAGTCAACCTTCTTTAATATTCAGATTGTGTAGTATGGATGCATTTGTTCTTTTCTGTATCCAAGATATTCACATAACCCGTCTTTAACATTTATATTCAGAGGCATTTCTGCGCTGTTCAGCTTGTTTAGTAGGTGCCCAGGTCTCACAGACTACTGCAAGACTACTGAACGTAAAATATTCCAGACAAAATGAGGTTGACGGCAACGTCCAGCAGAAGACATGCAACATTTAAACATTCAGTCGCAATAAGTAAGAGGTCAGCCGGGTTCAGGTCCTGTACAACCGGTCGCTTTTATCACCGACTACCTGAACCACTTTCAATACCCCAATATCTCGTTTATAGCAGTATCAGACTGCCTTGCCTTGGTTTTAAAAAAATGATATGAGAGCCGGTCGTTCAGAAATCAATGGCAAACTACTGAACGTAAACCTGCCCAGGAATCACAAACAGCCACAAAATACTGGAGTTGACTGCGACATACTTAAATAGATATGCAAATAAGTTTTTAACAGTATCTGAAGACACTAAAAAAGTACTCTACAACACAATCTTCCTACCAACTCTATGCTTTCAATGCCAAATCTGGACAATGACAGAAAAAGAGGAAAGAAAAATAACAACAACAGAAATGAGATTCCTGAGAAGAATACTCAATATATCAAGAAGAGAGAAAATCAGAAATGAAAAAATCAGGACTAAAGTAGGGGTTATAGCAGCGCTAGATTCCATTAGAAAACAGCAAGTTAAATGGTTTAGCCATATATCTAGGTTTCCAAATAACAGTATACCACAACAAGCAACGATGCACAGACCAAATGGAACCTGAAGAAGAGGCCGGCCATGTAAATAATGGACAGAGGTAATAACAGAATCCATGGAAATCACGATATATGAAGCCAATAAACGGGTACTCTCCAGCTGTTTATGCTTCACACCGACATCCCAAGGAAGAAGAGGAACAAGATGACATGAGATGAGATGCTTTTAGCACACACTGACTAAAGGATACTCGATATCCTGGGTCGTTTTCAACCCGCCTGTGCACTGTTCTGGTTTCTACAGGCACAAATGAATAACACAAATTTACTAACACTTACTTGCTATGAAATCCAGCGATATATAAAAACCATTATTTGAAAAAAGTTAGTCAATCGAGTAGATGCAGAAACAACCTATCAATTCACTCGGTTTAATCAGCTGACTGTCCAATCAATGCATTATATAATGTGTACAAATTTATTAATAGCAACAACTAAAAGCGCGTGGAGGTTCTCGTGAACAAACACGTCCCTAGCTGACTATTGTGAGAGGGGGACAAGAGCGTATTATTAATAAGGTCAGTGGAACTCCCCAACACTACATGTGTATTAACGATTTGTTTCGTCAGGTCGCCATCTTAAAACATTCAAATAAGCACGGAGAGGCACGGCTGGGTCCCAAGAAGGCAAACAGTTGACTACATATGTAACAATGGTATAAACGGCTTATCACAGCGGGTGGGACTGGAGTCGGAAAAGGTGTTAAGACATCGTCCGCGGCACTTTGGGGTCAATTTTGACAACTGGAGCTTACGGGAGACGGCGCTGGCAACAAACTTACATAACTGTCGATGTGTTTGTGCGTTTGTTATTTTACCTAAGATCGGTTGACATATTTCTGAAACCTACTGCAGTTTAAAAATGGCTGAGGACTTATTATTTTCATCATGATCGTGATTATAATAACCACCAACTTCTTCCTCTACACACCAATTATATGAATGAGGCATATCCTGGCACTACCAACAATGGCGGACAGGCATAAGGTCCTACAAACCAAATGGTACCTAGGAGTTGCTGTAGACAGGGATCACCCCATGCATGCAGCCATAGATTTGGTCAAGGGTCATAGACTGAGGCGAGGCAGGTCCTGGATGGCACAGGCAGAACTATCTATACGCCATGTGTGTGATCTAGAGACCATCAATCGTGAAAACGAGTGAGTTAAAGTACAGAAAGACATGATGGACTGGCACAATGTCATCGTAACACTGGGTCTTGCCATCTTGATAGATCATCGTTTGTTACATTGTGCTTCAAAACAGACATAATAACAACAATTCATGGTGGGGACCAGGGATGGAGTTATACCTCTCCAGAGAGACCATATGTTGCCCACGCAGCATGATCCCTCTCTCGACCTGCCTAGTTTATTCTAGAGGAAAGGTAACACCAATACATCTAGAAGAAGACAAACTGCAGAAGCTGCCAGATCAGCAAAGCAGTGCTCTTACTGGTAGCCTGTGGTAGTTTCGATCCTAGACCAGTTGCCGAGCAAGGCTTAGGGCCTTGTCTGCCATGCCTTGACATTTAGTATTCAGGTTGCATTTCCTCGCATTAGGATAAGGCTTGTTGTATCTTCCCAAATGCGCTCCTCCGCATGAAGCTGTAAATGACGGAATGTCGAGTTTGGTGAGCGCCGCCCTACAAACTGACAAAGACTTGACTGACAAGATACGCAATATATTTTGACAATACACCTCTGACAATACACGAAAACACAATATATCAATACAGGGAAGACACTACAGTGACTACGTTTCGGTATAATAACCCAATGATGAGAATTGAATAATGAAGACAACAATTAAAATAATGAAACTATGAAGAAAAGTTTTGTATGGATGTGAAACTTGGACAATGAGCAGTCAAGCTGAAAAGCATCTGATGGCTGCAGAAATGTGGTTTCTGAGGAAAATGCAAAGAATACCATGGACAGACAGAACAACCAATGACCAAGTACTACAGGAGACAAATGAACATCGTAAACTGATTAGAGAAATTAGACGTAGACAGTCAAAACTTTTTGGACATGTTATGAGAAGAAATGGATTGGAGAACTTAGTGACAACTGGCAAGATCGAGGGGAACAGACCAAGAGGAAGACCGAGAGGAAAATACCTTAATGGCTTGGCCACATGGCATGGACGAGACAGGAACACTGAGCTGATCCACGACACTGGTGATCGAGTGAAATAGCGAGTCATGACCGCCCACGCTTTCCGGCATGGCACATGATTGATTGATTGATTAATTGAAGAAAAGTCACTTAAAAGTCGACAGGGTCGACTTCATTGCACCGGGTTTTATCCCATATGGCTCGGTCTCTTTCCGCAGCACGGAAAGCGTCGCACAAAGCACGAACTCCGTAGCTTTTAGCGACGACCCACAGGAGTCTCCGAAACATTTAACTCGTAAACCGAAGGGCGCGGTCCGGAATCAAACCCACAACCTTCGGAGCACGAGTCAAACGGCTTGACCACTTTGCCACAGAGACTCCAACTATGAAGAATAAATGTGAGAATAACGTCGCACATCCACGCCGCATTAAGTGGCATTTCTAGAAAACAAACCTAATGTATTTGGTAACTGTATCTACTCTGGCCCTGAACTCCAACAACGATGCCTGTGTCAAGGTTGAATTCATGGCGGTGTATTGTCCGTCTGCTGCAGATTTTGGCGGGAGGTCAATGGGCAACATTCAATATCGTGTGCCTCTTCAACATGGCGGATGTCCTAACTTTAAATGATGCATTGTGGTCTCGTTTTAATCTGATTACGAACACTTCAATGTTGCGTGCAGATATACTGTCAAATCGTGCCTGGTCTTGACATAATTGTGCACACTTCTTTGTGTTAAGTTGCTTGCATGTCCTATACAGGAAGTCACAGGCAACCCCACCATTTTGGAAGATTGCGATTTCTTGGCAAAGTTTACGTTCAATAGTTTACCATTTCTTTCTAAACGACCGGCGCTCATACCATTGTGTAGAAATCAACGAAAGGCGGTCTGCATCCAAATCTCCCACATCTGTGTTTCGAACGCGGTACGCGAGAGTACGAATTGCGTCCGTAACTCTTTCACCACAAAGCCGGCTTTGTGAATATTTCTGTAATACATTGTCTTCTATGTAACGTATGAGACAAAAATAGCGTCCAATGAGAGGGACTGGTTGTAGCCTCATGGTATCCGTACAACTGTGTTGTATGTCCTTAGCAGGAAGTTGCATTCAATCCCAACCATATGTCGATTTAAAAGGTAAGTTTACGTTCAGTAGTTTTCTAGTGCTTTCTGAACGAGAAGTCAACGTTGAAGTCCCAATAATCAGAGGATGGAATGGACCCCACACATCGCCGTCAGCGCACTGGGAGTTTCAGAGTGAGAGCTCTTATACTTTCGGCCATGACGACATCTCTGGCATAAATAAAGAACGCGATTATCAACCTACACCGGCATAAAACTACAACTCCGCAGCTTCCACACAATTCCTCACTTGTCTGCTAATTGTCCATGATTCACTTCCACACATCAGGAATGGCTCAATATAGCCCTTAAGAACTTGTTTTCGTCTTCACCTATAGTAAACAACAGTTAAAATGGTGAAGGTAGAGTCTTGTGTTCTACACATATTTTGTTTTAACAAGAAGGCCCAGTTTCACACACTCTGGGTACTCGACACGACCACAACTTTGCACCAAACATCTAAGATATTATTTCACGGGATACGTTCAGTAATTAAAGCAGTAGTTATAATTAATAATTAAAAGTCAAACAAAGTTTATCCTGCCTAGAATTTCCTGTCCTATTCCAAAAACGGCGTACCTATTTAAAACCAATAAATAATGCGCCGCCGTCGCCGTAATGAAGGTTGACTATTTCCCTAAAAGAGAAGCCGTGTAAAGAGGAAAGCCTGGGGTATGATATCGCGACATCTAGTATAAGATTGGGGCTGGATGCTGTAACTATGGCGTTCCGATGGCTGGAGAGTAGTTAAGAACGACACGTTGTGTTTCTGACGTAAAAAAGAAATTGGTATGTTCCGCGTGGAGTGGCTGGTATTGCACGAAAACACGAAGGTTAAGATCACATAGTTTTTCAGCCCAGGACATGCGGGTGTGCGAGTAAATTGACAGACAGAAAGACTAGCCACTGCGCGCACCGTTGGACCATGAGCTAGATTATCGTTAGGATGGTGTGGTGAAGGCTCTCTGGGATCGAGCGGAAAGTCTTACACAGCTAGGAGCTTACTTCTGGGGAGGCTGAAACCGTGGAAGCGAGGGATGGGGAATCTGAACGACACTCAAAGCTTACAGGAAAAACTCAGGCGGACGTTCAATCTCGCAGCTGCTGGCACCATCACCATGCGAACTCTGCGCTGGCTACCGAACAAACAGAGAGAGAGCACGAGTGCGAATGTCCCGATTGTTGATTCTTGCTTTCATATTTCATTTTCATAATCAACTCCATCTCTAACCACCTGCCACAAAAGAAACTCCATCTCCAACCATCTGCCACAAAAGCAACCCCATCTCCAACCATCTGCCACAAAAGCAACTCCATCTCTAACCACCTGCCACAAAAACAACTCCATCTCTAACCACCTGCCACAAAAGCAACTCCATCTCTAACCACCTGCCACAAAAACAAATCAATATCCAACCACCTGCCACAAAAACAACCCAATATCCAACCACCTGCCACAAAAAACAACTCAATTTCAAACCACCTGCCACAAAAGCAACGCAATCTCTAACCACCTGCTACAACAGCAACTCCATCTCTAACGACCTGCCACAAAAGCAACTCCATCTCTAACGACCTGCCAAAAAAGCAACTCCATCTTTAACCACCTGCCACAAAAACAACTCAATATCCAACCACCTGCCACAAAAGCAACTCTATCTCTAACCACCTGCCACAAAAGCAACTCCATCTCTAACCACCTGCAACAAAAACAACTCCATCTCTAACCACCTGCCACAAAAGCAACTCCATCTCTAACCACCTGCCACAAAAGCAACTCCATCTCTAACCACCTGCCACAAAAGCAACTCCATCTCTAACCACCTGCCACAAAAGCAACTCCATCTCTAACCACCTGCCACAAAAGCAACTCCATCTCTAACCACCTGCAACAAAAACAACTCAATATCCAACCACCTGCCACAAAAGCAACTCCATCTCTAGTCACCTGCCACAAAAGCAACTCCATCTCTAACCACGTGCCACAAAAGCAACTCCGTCTCTAACCAACTGCCACGAAAGCAACTCCATCTCTATCCACCTGCCACAAAAGCAACTCCATCTCTAACCACCTGCCACAAAAGCATCTCCATTTCTAACCACCTGCCACAAAAGCAACTCGATCTCCAACCATCTGCCACATAAACAACTCAATATCCAACCACCTGCCACAAAAACAACTCAATATCCAACCACCTGCCACAAAAACAACTCAATTTCAAACCACCTGCCACAAAAGCAACGCAATCTCTAACCACCTGCTACAACAGCAACTCCATCTCTAACCACCTGCCACAAAAGCAACTCCATCTCTAACCAACTGCCAAAAAAAGCAACTCCATTAACCACCTGCCACAAAAACAACTCAATATCCAACCACCTGCCACAAAAACAACTCAATATCCAACCACCTGCCACAAAAGCAACTCCATCTCTAACCACCTGCCACAAAAGCAACTCCATCTTTAACCACTTGCCACAAAAGCAACTCAATCTGTAACCACCTGCCACAAAGCAACTCCATCTCTAACCACCTGCCACAAAAGCAACTCCATCTTTAACCACCTGCCACAAAAGCAACTCCATCTCTAACCACCTGCCACAAAAGCAACTCCATCTCTAACCACCTGCCACAAAAGCAACTCCATCTCTAACCACCTGCCACAAAAGCAACTCCATCTCTAACCACCTGCAACAAAAACAACTCAATATCCAACCACCTGCCACAAAAGCAACTCCATCTCTAGTCACCTGCCACAAAAGCAACTCCATCTCTAACCACGTGCCACAAAAGCAACTCCGTCTCTAACCAACTGCCATGAAAGCAACTCCATCTCTATCCACCTGCCACAAAAGCAACTCCATCTCTAACCACCTGCCACAAAAGCATCTCCATTTCTAACCACCTGCCACAAAAGCAACTCGATCTCCAACCATCTGCCACATAAACAACTCAATATCCAACCACCTGCCACAAAAACAACTCAATATCCAACCACCTGCCACAAAAACAACTCAATTTCAAACCACCTGCCACAAAAGCAACGCAATCTCTAACCACCTGCTACAACAGCAACTCCATCTCTAACCACCTGCCACAAAAGCAACTCCATCTCTAACCAACTGCCAAAAAAAGCAACTCCATTAACCACCTGCCACAAAAACAACTCAATATCCAACCACCTGCCACAAAAACAACTCAATATCCAACCACCTGCCACAAAAGCAACTCCATCTCTAACCACCTGCCACAAAAGCAACTCCATCTTTAACCACTTGCCACAAAAGCAACTCAATCTGTAACCACCTGCCACAAAGCAACTCCATCTCTAACCACCTGCCACAAAAGCAACTCCATCTTTAACCACCTGCCACAAAAGCAACTCCATCTCTAACCACCTGCCACAAAAGCAACTCCATCTCTAACCACCTGCCACAAAAGTAACTCCATCTCCAACCACCTACCACAAACGCCCTTGGCGTCACTATTTACTCTTTATAACGAAATAAGTGTATTTTTATGTTGATGTATTTACATGCAACGGGTCTTCCCTAGGCGCTTATCCTCCCAATGTCACCTCTGATATGTCAATCACAAGTCTGCCCGTGTCATCATTGTCGCTATCTGTACATTCAACATGACATGTCTATCTTTGCTCTATTTAAAAAAGCCAAGCATTATCATGTGCAACTTCACTACCTACGCTGTTACAACGGGTGGAAAGTTTCCTTCTTTTCTGTCGTTTACTCTCAGATAATGTCCAAAAAGTGTTCGATCTTTAGTTTACCAGATCGACGGCCGAGTTATATGCGGTAGAGATGAATCATTTCTAAGCTGGGGTCCGCCCATGAAATACTGGCTTGGCGTGGAAACTACTTTGTACAGTTACATAATTATCAACATACCATCATCATTGTCATCATCATCATAATCATCGTTGTCGGCACCATCATCATAAGCATCACAATCGTCGTCGTCATCCTTAGCATCATCACTGCTATCACCATTACAATAACTACCTGGTCGTCATCATAACAATAATAATCAGGTTGATCAGTCCCAAGACTCGTATTTACAAACAAACGGTTGTCAAGGCAAGATGATCGACTTCATTGCACCGGGTGCTATCCCATATAGCTCGGTTTCTATTTCGCAAGGCGACATGCTGAAAGCGTCGCACAGCGCACCAACTCCTTAGCCCCCTCGACGACCCCAAGAAAATTGCACGCGTGAACAGAACGATGCAGGCTGGAATTGAACTCACAACATAACCTTCGGAGCACTTCGCCACGGGGACCCAAAGCTTGTAATGCAGTCATCTGATCGTTTCATTCCAGGGTCTCCCGATGTCATCGCCGTGAGATTAGGTAGTCTGAAGAATGATACTGCTGTTGTCCGATCATATCACTCCATGGTGTCTTATCGTCACCATCATCAGGTTCATCAGTAAGAATACAGGCATTGAAGTGGTACAGTAATGCTCCCCCCCCCCCCACCCCACACACATACACATACAAACGTCTGTTCTCATCAACTCTTTACATCCCAGCATCAGTCTGAGCCCAAACATCAGTGCTTGTCTCGTGTACTTGTTTCTCGATCACTTGAGCTTGGAGAATTACCCTTGAGTGTTTTCAGTAGTAGAACACATGCATCTATGCCACAAGATCATTATATTGAAGAAGGTTGGATAAAACACAGAAAATTTAACAATTTAAATTGAGGAAAGCCAAAGAGAAGTTGGGTGCAGGATGTGGCAGATGATATCCTGATGGGTGTATCGGACGTGGGACATATTGCTTATGAAGCTGCCACCTTCCTTATGACCTAGACGTTTTCCGGAAGGTTGTTATGAGAGCGAGGTTCTGCAATGGGCATGCTATTGAATGAATGAATGAATGAATGAATGAATGAATGAATGAATGAATGAATGAATGAATGAATGAATGAATTTTCAGTAATAGATCCAATTGTCTCACAATTTTATCAGGTAATGACAGACTAATATTTGAGACTCTAAATGTGCCTATCGGCAATTGAAATTGCTATATAATGTTATGTTATGTTATGCTATGCTATGCTATGCTATGTTATGTTATGCTATGCCATGCTATGCTATGCTATGCTATGTTATGTTATGTCCACTGCACACTGGACATCCCCTTGCGCGCTCAGTCCTCCGACGCAGCAGCCATCCTATAGTATTTCTACTTACTGTACCCATATGAGTGTAAAAAATAAAAATATGAGTGTAAAATAAAAAGATATCAATTGAAACGAGAAAAATAGTGTTGAAGTGCTACATAGAACCGGTACTTTTGTATGGATGTGAAGCATGGACAAAGAGCAGACAAGCTGAAAAAACATATGATGGCTGTGTAAATGTGGTTTCTAAGGAAAATGCAAAGAATACCATGGACAGACAGAAAAACCACTGGAGTCCTACAAGAAACAAATGAAGATCGTAAACTGATTAGAGACATTAGATGCAGACAGTCAAAATTCTTTGGGCATGTTATGAGAAGAAATGAATTGAAGAACGTGGTGACAACTGGCAAGATCGAAGGGAACAGACCAAGGCGAAGACCGAGAAGTAAATACCTGGATGGCTTGGTCACATGGCATGGTCGAGACAGAAACACGGAGCTGATCCACGCCTCTGGTGATCGACTGAGGTGGCAAAACATGACCACCGACGCTTATTGGCAAGGCACATAATGGATGGATTGTCCCCATATGGAATTGGTTATGGTATCTCCTCTCTTTTCCTTGAAGCCGGAACTGATTGTCTGACCAGGATTCACCTCTACTTTATGCAGTCAGGCTAGTGTAACAGTCTCGCCAGTAATTGCATGAAGTATAATGGCCCTGCCCATGCTTCTTCCCGTGTGTATTGGTGTAAAATGTCTCAGCTGCTCTGGCATGCTACTGCACGCTAGTGGTACAGTATTTCCCTGTAGGTCTGCATGCTTATGCACGTTGTATGCCGTAAACTACAAGATAATACAACAGGACACGCCAAGCTCAACAGATATGCTTGTACCTTGGTACATATCTTGTGAAGGTCACAAACACTATAAGCTGATCCTCTGCTAACTCCAACGTCCGTTCAAGTCGTCTTCCTACTTCTGTGTGTCCTTGTCTGTCTTAGGAGCTCCGTGGCGAAGTAGTCAAGCCGTATGTCTCGAGCTCAGAAAGATGTCGATTCGATTCCGGGCTGCGTCCTTTGGTTCACAAGTGTGTTTTTGGAGACTTCTGTGGGTCGTCGTTAGAGCTACGCAGTTCGTGCTTCGTGCGACGGTTTCCGGGCTGCGGAAAGAGACTGAGCCATATGGGATAAAACCCGGTGCAATGAAGTCGACCCTGTCGACTTTTAAGCGCCTTTTTTTCTTGTCTGTCTATAAATGCAGCCTTGCATTTTGGTACCTAATCTAATGTCTGTATGTCCCAAGCTCAAGCTACTTATCTAACATATTTACCCTCTTGTTTTTCTGCATATTTAACATACCGTCCAAATTATCTGTAGGTCTGTCTGTCTCGCCCAACTTATCATTTGTCTATTTATTTCGGTCAACGTTCATCTGCTTGTCCATCTAATCTATATACCTAAAAAAATATTCATCCGTCATTCATATATCCACGTATTTATAACCGATTCAGTCACCGCCTGACCTACCTACATACTTACCTACTCGCCAGTGTGAACTACCTACACATACAATCTATGCAATCTCTCCCGTCGCCTTGCCTGTCTGTCTTTCTATCTGTCTCTGCCTGCCTGCCTGTTTGTCTCTGTCCGTCTCTGTCTGTCTGTCTGTTTGTTTGTCTGTCGGTGTGTCTGATGTCTGTCTCTTTCTGTCTGCATGTCGTCTATGTCTGTCTGCCTGTCTCTGTCTGTCTACCTGTCTCTGTCTATCTACCTGTCTCTGTCTATCTACCTGTCTCTGTCTGTCTGTCTGTCCCTGTCTGTCTACCGGTCTCTGTCTGCTTGTCTCTGTCTATCTACCTGTCTCTGTCTGTGTGCCTGCTTGTCTCTGCCTGTCTGACCACCATCTACTTATCTGTATAATTACCTATTTACCTACCTATCAATCTATCTAGGTCCTCACCAACCTACCAATCTATCAATCTCTACGTCCATCTACCAAACCTCTCAATCAACCTACCACTCCCAGCCCCCGTCCATGTTATAAACAGTAATACACATTACTCACACTAAGCAAATTACCTCGCCTCCACACAGAAATAAACAACAAACACATCCAAGAAACATCAGCACGACAGAACACATTCTCCACACTGACTGCAAAATACAAGTGAAGAACAAAACAGACAGACCACCCCAAGCGAGACTGAATGAAGGGCCGGCCAGCCAGCGCTGACTAGAAAACCCACATTTAACAAAATGAAATAAATAATCGATATGAGAAATATGTCCTAGGAGGTTCCCAGTGGAAATGGTAGGGTTGTTATAAATAGAGGCAGCTGCAGATCGAAGGTGCGTGCGAACAACCCTCACCGGCCGAAATGAAGGAAGGAGCTTCCGAAAACTGCAAACTACACATCATCATCGAGAAGTGCTGCATGTATTTAACATTTGATAAGTTTATTAATCAAACTATGAATTTCTGTGTTTCATGCCTGATCTTATGTTCTCAAACTTACCACTGCAACACATATTGCATTCAATGGGGACTCAAAGAGTGTGCTAAGTAAGGCGGAGAAAGGAACGTTTCATGTGGAATGGCTATCCCCCCTTCAGAGGTTACAAATTGTGAGAACTGTACGCATTTTTTGTCCTGGTCTTGCGGGAGTGCGGGGGGAATGAACAGATAGGCTGGCATGGAGTGCACCTATTATGTGGCAGACTGGCTATGAACAAGGGAGATGTGGTCGTGCACCTGTGGGGCCAGGTGCAGAAGGCGGGGAAATAGATTGTGAACCCGTATGTGGAAAGAATGATATTTCGGGGGATCGTTATAGGTTCTGGTAGAACATCAAAACTGAGAGGGAAGACGAGGAGAACTTTCAATCAGATAGTGAAGGGAGCGATTAGTATAGTGTGACTCTACGTTGGCTGTTGAAAGAGGGGACGGAGCGCGTATGGGAATGTCATGAGTGCAGTGATGTCGGTTCATAGCTCAGCTCAACGGAAGCTTGTCAAAGTTCAGTGACTTCAACATCACTTCATTATCTGGGTCAATTTCAATAATGTCCATTTCAAGAGCAGAAATCTCAGGCACATAGTTATCTCTTCTCTCCCTCTCTTCCTCCTGAAGTTTAATAGAAATATTCCTCACTGGTCCCTTCTGAACCCTCTTCATCAGATGAGTAACAAATCGAGCAATTGTATTCCTTAGCTTCCTGCTAGGGATAATTGCGATCTCTAAACAAACACGCTAACTTGTGCGGAAGTAGCTGGTCAGTTTGGTTATATATTTCTCAATAATTACACAGGAAGCCTTCTACACTGTGTTGGCACGTGCATGAGCCATGATTATAACGATTGACAAACACAAGACCAAGCATGTCCCGATGCAGGGCCGGTTGTGGGTGTCTATGGGGTGTCTTTGGGGGGGGGGGGGTATGGGCTGTCAGGCATTGGTGTTACCTTTGGCAAGGATGTCTGTCACGCTCTTTTCAAGAGACCATCCCCTACTGTTCTAAACCTGACAGTCAGAGAGCTCCTATTTTGCTGATGATTGCGCTCTATATGCCAACTGATAGGCAAACATGCAACACAATGTTTCAGCTTTCTCATATGCTTGTGCCAACTTTAGGTCAATATCAACTTGGAGAAGATTGTAGTTATGTACCAGCCAGCTCCAGGGAATAATCACACCGTGCCGAATATCAAAGTGAATGGTCATAGACTAAGTGTTGTGGACAAATTCACCTGTCTTGGCAGCACTGTGTCACAAGCTGCCACAATTGATAATGAAGTGAATGCAAGAATCTCCAAGGTCAGCGCGGCCTTTGGCAGACTGTACAAGAATGTATGGGACAGAAATGGAATAAGCCTGCAAACAAAGCTGAAAGTCTACACGGCAGTTATATTATCTGCACTGCTATATGCTTGTAAAACATGGACTATTTATCAGCGACACGCTAAGAAATTAAACCACTTCCACAGCCTGCCTTAGGAAGCTATTGGAGATTAAATGGCAAGACAAGATCCCAGACACTGAAGTCCTAGAAAGAGCATCCATGCCTAGTATCCACACTCTACTGATGAAGAATCAGATTCGCTGGGCTGGTCACTTAACTCATATGCCAGATCACAGGCTCCCTAAACAAATTTTTTACGGTGAGCTGCGTTGTGGTAAATACTCCCAAGGCGGCCAAAGGAAACGTTTTAAAGACACTCTGAAAATTAAAGCTTTTGGAATTCATCTTGACACTTGGGAGACTGCTGCTAAAGACCGTAATTCATGGCATACATCATTACATAATGGTGCAGTCACTTGTGAAGCAACCAGGACTGCAAGAGCTGTAAAGAAAAGGCTGGACAGAAAAACCACTGCAGGAGATCCTCCTCCTGGAACGTCAAGGATTCCTTGCCCACATTGTCACAGAACATTTCGAGCCAAAATAGGCCTTATCAGCCATCTTAGAACTCACGGCTCCATACTTTCAACCCCACTGGATGAAACGAATGGTCATCATCATTCGTGATTGACAAACAGCATGCGACTGAGTGCAAAAGAGTATCAACATTGAAAGTAGGGACTTGGAATGTAAGAACTATGAGTGAGGATGGAAAATTTGATAACATTAAACTGAAATGAAGAAGATTAAATATTAACCTTTTGGGTATATGTGAGACCAGATGGACAGGAATGGACATTATAACATCTGAGGCAGTGGTTCCCAAGCTTTTCAAGCGGAGGGTCATATCTACTATTTTCGGTAGTTAAGCGGGCCACAACGTTATAAAATTATAAAAGTCGTGCAATATCATTCTTACCTTTCTTGACTTTCGTCAACAAAAGTCTAAAACTTTAAAGGCAGTCAGTGTCAGTACTACACTACGGTCATTTTTTGGTTTAAGATCAAAACAATAAATTTTAAATCATTTCGACAATAGCTATTAATGCAATTAATTTACAATTGTAACTGTTCTTCATAACTAGTTACTTAAGTTCAGATGCCAGTTTATCAATGTCTGGGCACACATCTATCGTGCCCAAAGTCATAAGCGCAGCTTATTATAACGATCAATGCGGAAAATGACTGCTCGCATCTGTAAGTCAAACCAAAACGACAAATGTATCTTTGGGCGAATGAACGCAAGTGTTCAAATTGTTCGACAGGAAATAGTCGCCAGAATATAATAATATGATCAGCTGAAGGTGAAGCAGGCAGCTCCAGAAAATTACATCCCATTGAAGAATTGCATTTCAAAGCAATTACTTCGTGCTGAAGGTTTTGATGTAATTGACAGAGCTTGGCGTCAGGAATTACGAAAGGATTTATGAAGAGGGCAACATTATCCTCCTATATTGTGAACTTTTTAAATCTCGACTGATAGATATCCAGAAGACTTTTAACTTTTACTTTGTACTGCAACAAGTCACATTTCTTTTCCACCACAAGCGTCTTCAGACTTGGAAACGCCTCTAAAGTCCCTTCAGTCAGTTGTCCGATAAACTGTCGTAGTCTAATTTTAAATGAAGAAATGTCATCGCACAAATTTGTGAATAGTTTGATTTTTTCCTGGATCCTCGCATTTAAAGAGTTTAAATGAGACGTGATGTCCACCAAAAGTGCCAGGTCATTAAGCCAGTCATCGCTCAGCAGACATTCTCGTTCTGTAGGCAATTCATTTATTTCAAACAGAAACAGATAGACACTATATTTCAGTGCGCAGGAACGTGACAGAACTTTCCCTTTAGATAGCCACCTAACATCACGGTGTAAGAGTAGCTCACCGTATTCCTCGTTCAGGTCTGATAGAAACTGTCTGAACTCATGCCTGTTCAGCGCCTTACTTCGAATTCTGTTCACACATCTCAGAACAACATCCATGACATGTTTCAGATTTAATGTCTTTCCACACAGAGCTTCTTGGTGAATGATAAAATGTTATTTTAATATAGTGCGGAAAGGAAACTGTTCCAATAACGCTAGACATCCAGACTTTTTACCCGTCAAAGCCGGAGCACCGTTGTTGAATACACTGTCCATTTTGGTCCATTCTATGTTGCTATTCTCTATACACAACTTCAGAGTTCCAAACAGATCAGTCCCTTTGGTAGTTTCATGCATCGATTCAAGTCCTAGAAGTTCTCAATGACTTCAAAATTATCGTTTATTGCTCGAATGAAAACTGCGACCTGAGCTGTGTCAGAAATGTCAGTGGATTCATCCAGTGCCAATGAAACAATTTTTGATATGTGCCGCTACATGACGATGAACATCGTTGGCCAATTCTTCAACTCGCCTGGTATTATTAGACAAAGGAATCTGATCAAATTTTTTTTCTTCACACTTTTTGTTGTCAAGCATTCTAGCAGCAAATTTAAGGGATGGCTTGATTATACCTTCTACATCGGTGAACGGCTTCGTTTTGCGAGACAACAGAAGAGCTACTTCGTACGACGCAACAACAGCACTCTTGCTCTGTTCGTTAGCCTTGGTGAAAAATGACTGCTGCCTGGTCAGAGAAATGAATTGATCGGGTATTGAGCATTTATGTCTTACTGTGTGGTCGTGAAGTGTCGTTCCAGATTAAATGTTTTTTGTAACAGAAACACAAAATCCGCAGATTAAGCAAACTTTTTTACCGCTAGGGATAAACATAAATGTATGCGTCCAATATTCGTTGGATTTACGACAAGCAACTCATAATCTCATCTCTTCATGTTCCTCTTGTACCTTGCGGTGTCGAGGTGAAGTATAAACAGCGAGAGAGTGCATCCTTTTGGGTTTCATGTATCGATATTCCCATGGACTGTAATTCCCTGCGTCCATCTTTTACGTGGTCGGCCTCTTCCTCGGCTTCTATTAGGTCCGTACATCATTGCTTATTCTTGTTATGGTATATTGTCAATTGGTAACCTACTTGCATGGCCAAACGACAAGCAACGTCTTCACATTTTCGCCTCTTACCATTTTTTGATTTTAGATTTCCCATATCATGTTTATAGGCTTTAACGGTACATTTGTATTTGAAACAAATCTATTTTCAACACAATACTATCGACTATGCTAACCAGTTGTAACAGACGGCAACATGGAACCTTGTGCACTCTGATTGGTCGACAAGGCTGGGATATGGAAATTTAATAACGTGTCGTTATGAACTGAACAAGCGCATTCGATAATAACTTAGCATAACAACCACGAGCAGAGTAAATTTTCGCACACTGACTGGGCGCTCCGAGTGCATTTTTAAAATTATTAAAATATATTCTGTTAAATGACAAGGCCTTGAGTGCCACTTTCTGACAGCTGGCGGGCCACAAATGGCCCGCGGGCCGTTGTTTGGGAACCTCTGATCTGAGGAATATACAATAAACTATTCTGGTGGAGAGAAACAACAGCGAGGAGTAGCAATTATAATGGATACAGAGAGATCAAAATCGATCACAGGATATTGGATTGTATCAAACAGGGTGTTACTGGTGAAGTTGAGTGGAAGACCTTTTGATGTGAACGTCATACAAGTTTACGCACCAACAGCAGACAGTAGTGATGACAGCATTGATGAATTTTATAATGATTTAGAGAAAGCTTTCAAGAAATGCGAGAGTTCTGAAGTAAATATCGTAATGGGTGACTTGAATGCCAAAGTTGGAAATCAACAGGACGGATGTATAGTAGGCAAGTATGAACTAGGGGAACAAAATGAAAGAGGTTGCACAGTGTGCAACAGAGCATGATTTGATTATTGGAAACACCTGGTATCAGCAGCACCCAAGGAGATTATGGCCATGGAGGAGTCCTGATCATAAGATTAGAAATCAGATTGATTACATTCTCATCAACAGAAGATTTCGAAATGCCTTAAAAGACACAAAAACTATACCAAGAGCAGATTGCTACAGCGACCATAGATTAATCTTAAGCAATTTACATATAAAATTTAAGAAAATCAAATATTCACCAAGAAACATAAAATTTGATCTACAGGCACTGTAGAGAGGAAATAAAAGATAAGTTCAACGTAGAGGAAAAGAATAGATTCGATGCATTGTCCGATATGGACATATTATTACAAGACGTCAGTGACCAATGGGAAATATTAAAGAACTCAGTCAACCAAGCTGCAGAAACAACCATCCCAAAAATAAAGATAATAGGACGCAAGAAATGGATGACAGAAGACATCTTAAAACTCACGGAAATAAGAAGAAATAACAAAAATAACAAGGACAAATATGAAGAAATTCACAGGAAAATTAGGAAGCTATGCAAAGAGGCAAAAGAAACATGGCTTGAGGGAAACTGCAAGGAAATTGAAAACCAACTCAGAATACCAAATTAAAGCACAAAAAAATTAATGATATCACTATCAAAAGAACACACACATCAACGGTTTGCCTAAAAACCAAAGATGGCAAAATCATATTAGAAAAAGATCAGATTTTACATGCGTGGTCATATTATAATATTATATATATATATATATATATATATATATATATATATATATATATATATATATATATATATATTATAATCCTTACTTCCCAGATATTTTCTGGTGCCCGTTGTAGACTGGGTCAACTAAAGCGGTCAGGTTTTGTTTTTATTTAAAACTCGGCCTTGATAGAGACTCCAAAATACGACCAGCTGGCCAATATGAAAGAGTGCTGGTCACTTCCCCGCGACTCCTCTAGTATAGGGATTCCAACATAGGACCAGCTGGTCACTTCCCTGCGACTACTCTAGTATAGGGACTCCAAAATACGACCAGCTGATCACTTCCTCGCGACTCCCCTAACATAGGGACTCCAACATACGACCAGTTAGTCACTTCCCCGCGACACCTCTAGGATAGGGACTCCAACATACCACCAACTGGTAACTTCCCCGCGACACCTCTAGGATATGGACACCAACATACCACCAGCTGGTCACTTCCCAGTGACTCCTCTAGGATAGGGACTCCAACATACGACCAGCTGGTCACTTCCCCGCGACACCTCTAGGATATGGACACCAACATACCACCAGCTGGTCACTTCCCAGTGACTCCTCTAGGATAGGGACTCCAACATACGACCAGCTGGTCACTTCCCCGCGACACCTCTAGGATATGCACTCCAACATACGACCAGCTGGTCACTTCCCCGCGACACCTCTAGGATATGGACTCCAACATAGGACCAGCAGGTCACTTCCCAGCGACTTCTCTAGGATAGGGACTCCAACATACCACCAGCTGGTCACTTCCCAGCGATTTCTCTAGGATAGGGACTCCAACATACCACCAGCTGGTCACTTCCCAGCGACTTCTCTAGGATAGGGACTCCAACATACCACCAGCTGGTAACTTCCCCGCGACACCTCTAGGATATGGACTCCAACATACGACCAGAGGGCGACTTCCCCACTACTCATCTAGGATAGGGACTCCAACATACCACCAGCTGGTCACTTACCAGCGACTCCTCTAAGATATGGACTCCAACATAGGACCAGCTGGTCACTTCCCAGCGACTCCTCTAGGATATGGACTCCAACATACGACCAGCTGGTCACTTCCCAAAGCCTCCTCTAGGATATGGACTCCAACATACGACCAGCTGGTCACTTCCCAGCGACTTCTCTAGGATAGGGACTCCAACATACCACCAGCTGGTCACTTCCCCGCGACACCTCTAGGATATGGACTCCAACATACGACCAGAGGGCGACTTCCCCACTACTCATCTAGGATAGGGACTCCAACATACCACCAGCTGGTCACTTCCCAGCGACTCCTCTAGGATAGGGACTCCAACATACGACCAGCTGGTCACTTCCCAGCGACTCCTCTAGGATATGGACTCCAACATACGACCAGAGGGCGACTTCCCCACTACTCATCTAGGATAGGGACTCCAACATACCACCAGCTGGTCACTTCCCAGCGACTCCTCTAGGATAGGGACTCCAACATACGACCAGCTGGTCACTTCCCAGCGACTCCTCTAGGATAGGGACTCCAACATAGGACCAGCTGGTCACTTCCCAGCGACTCCTCTAAGATATGGACTCCAACATACGACCAGCTGGTCACTTCCCAGCGACTCCTCTAGGATAGGGACTCCAACATAGGACCAGCTGGTCACTTCCCAGCGACTCCTCTAAGATATGGACTCCAACATACGACCAGCTGGTCACGTCCCAGCGACTCCTCTAGGATATGGACTCCAACATACGACCAGAGGGCGACTTCCTTACTACTCATCTAGGATAGGGACTCCAACATACCACCAGCTGGTCACTTCCCAGCGACTCCTCTAAGATATGGACTCCAACATACGACCAGCTGGTCACTTCCCAGCGACTCCTCTAGGATAGGGACTCCAACATACGACCAGCTGGTCACTTCCCAGCGACTCCTCTAGGATAGGGACTCCAACATACGACCAGAGGGCGACTTCCCCACTACTCATCTAGGATAGGGACTCCAACATACGACCAGCTGGTCACTTCCCAGCGACTCCTCTAGGATATGGACTCCAACATACGACCAGAGGGCGACTTCCCCACTACTCATCTAGGATAGGGACTCCAACATACGACCAGCTGGTCACTTCCCAGCGACTCCTCTAGGATATGGACTCCAACATACGACCAGCTGGTCACTTCCCAGCGACTCCTCTAGGATATGGACTCCAACATACGACCAGAGGGCGACTTCCCCACTACTCATCTAGGATATGGACTCCAACATACGACCAGCTGGTCACTTCCCAAAGCCTCCTCTAGGATATGGACTCCAACATACGACCAGCTGGTCACTTCCCAGCGACTCCTCTAGGATAGGGACTCCAACATACGACCAGCTGGTCACTTCCCAGCGACTCCTCTAGGATAGGGACTCCAACATACCACCAGCTGGTCACTTCCCAGCGACTCCTCTAGGATAGGGACTCCAACATACGACCAGCTGGTCACTTCCCAGCGACTCCTCTAGGATAGGGACTCCAACATACGACCAGCTGGTCACTTCCCAGCGACTCCTCTAGGATAGGGACTCCAACATACGACCAGAGGGCGACTTCCCCACTACTCATCTAGGATAGGGACTCCAACATACCACCAGCTGGTCACTTCCCAGCGACTCCTCTAGGATAGGGACTCCAACATAGGACCAGCTGGTCACTTCCCAGCGACTCCTCTAGGATATGGACTCCAACATACGACCAGCTGGTCACTTCCCAGCGACTCCTCTAGGATATGGACTCCAACATACGACCAGCTGGTCACTTCCCAGCGACTCCTCTAGGATATGGACTCCAACATACGACCAGCTGGTCACTTCCCAGCGACTCCTCTAGGATATGGACTCCAACATACGACCAGCTGGTCACTTCCCAGCGACTCCTCTAGGATATGGACTCCAACATACGACCAGAGGGCGACTTCCCCACTACTCATCTAGGATAGGGACTCCAACATACGACCAGCTGGTCACTTCCCAGCGACTCCTCTAGGATATGGACTCCAACATACGACCAGCTGGTCACTTCCCAGCGACTCCTCTAGGATATGGACTCCAACATACGACCAGAGGGCGACTTCCCCACTACTCATCTAGGATATGGACTCCAACATACGACCAGCTGGTCACTTCCCAAAGCCTCCTCTAGGATATGGACTCCAACATACGACCAGCTGGTCACTTCCCAGCGACTTCTCTAGGATAGGGACTCCAACATACCACCAGCTGGTCACTTCCCCGCGACACCTCTAGGATATGGACTCCAACATACGACCAGAGGGCGACTTCCCCACTACTCATCTAGGATAGGGACTCCAACATACCACCAGCTGGTCACTTCCCAGCGA
Organism: Cepaea hortensis; assembly: GCA_963921405.1. Taxonomy (NCBI): domain Eukaryota; kingdom Metazoa; phylum Mollusca; class Gastropoda; order Stylommatophora; family Helicidae; genus Cepaea; species Cepaea hortensis. The sequence goes on from OY992879.1 coordinate 54,218,866, forward strand.
CTCCTCTAGGATAGGGACTCCAACATACGACCAGCTGGTCACTTCCCAGCGACTCCTCTAGGATATGGACTCCAACATACGACCAGAGGGCGACTTCCCCACTACTCATCTAGGATAGGGACTCCAACATACCACCAGCTGGTCACTTCCCAGCGACTCCTCTAGGATAGGGACTCCAACATACGACCAGCTGGTCACTTCCCAGCGACTCCTCTAGGATAGGGACTCCAACATAGGACCAGCTGGTCACTTCCCAGCGACTCCTCTAAGATATGGACTCCAACATACGACCAGCTGGTCACGTCCCAGCGACTCCTCTAGGATATGGACTCCAACATACGACCAGAGGGCGACTTCCTTACTACTCATCTAGGATAGGGACTCCAACATACCACCAGCTGGTCACTTCCCAGCGACTCCTCTAAGATATGGACTCCAACATACGACCAGCTGGTCACTTCCCAGCGACTCCTCTAGGATAGGGACTCCAACATACGACCAGCTGGTCACTTCCCAGCGACTCCTCTAGGATAGGGACTCCAACATACGACCAGAGGGCGACTTCCCCACTACTCATCTAGGATAGGGACTCCAACATACCACCAGCTGGTCACTTCCCAGCGACTCCTCTAGGATAGGGACTCCAACATAGGACCAGCTGGTCACTTCCCAGCGACTCCTCTAGGATATGGACTCCAACATACGACCAGCTGGTCACTTCCCAGCGACTCCTCTAGGATAGGGACTCCAACATACGACCAGCTGGTCACTTCCCAGCGACTCCTCTAAGATATGGACTCCAACATACGACCAGCTGGTCACTTCCCAGCGACTCCTCTAAGATATGGACTCCAACATACGACCAGCTGGTCACTTCCCAGCGACTCCTCTAAGATATGGACTCCAACATACGACCAGCTGGTCACTTCCCAGCGACTCCTCTAAGATATGGACTCCAACATACGACCAGCTGGTCACTTCCCAGCGACTCCTCTAGTATAGGGATTCCAACATAGGACCAGCTGGTCACTTCCCTGCGACTACTCTAGTATAGGGTGTAACAGTATGTGTAGTTTGGGTTATAATTAGGATCTAGTGGGGAATTAGAGATACAGCACGATTGAGCATTATGAGTGAAAGCGGAGAGAGATGCTCAATCGTGACGTATTGTTGTTGTGAAGGGCAGTCAACATCCGATATTCCAACAAGGCAGACACGGCTTGTCATCTTACGCAAATAAACAAACTTTTATTCAACCTTCGACTTTATTACTTCTTTCTACACTATGACAGAAGTAAATATGGTGCCGTGACCAGGATTCTGAATTGAGCCGTCCGGCTACCACGCGAAGTACTATATAACTCAGAAGATAAAAGTATCAAGAGGCTTTCCTAGAGCCGTGGCTGAATTGTAATGTCATCAGGGAACTGGAAATGGCCGTTAACTGAATCTCAGCCTTCAACGCTTTCCAGGGCCGCGATCTGAACTCTGGAGTTTCAAAAGAAAAGGCTTACTATTTCCAAGCGCCAGCCAATGAACGTTATCAAATTCAAGGGGCCTCCCATGGCCGTTGCATGAATCCTATCGTTTTTCAAGAAGAGCCATCCTGTCCTGGGACCTTGAGAAAATCAGAAATTCAAGTTGAACATTTGTCGGGCTCAACTAATCATGGAAAAAGCCTCGTAAATTCGTGATCGGGCTTCTTGAAACTAATTGTCATTGGGCTTCGGCTGACCTTGACAAATTTTTGGGCCTTGTCAATCCTACGACCCAAATGTATGACCCATCCCAAATGACGATGAAATACCCACTCGAGAATCAAGGAAGGGACCCAACCAGGGGTCGAAAATAATCCAGGCATCCCATGAGACGGGACCCAAGCAGGAAGAGTGTCCAGCAGCCCACGAGAAGGACGAAATTATCTGAAGACGAGAGGGGATATCTGAACTCCGCCACCGGAACTCTGGAACTAATTGTCAGTTGATGCGGGCTCGTGTAAGTGAACTGGATCCGTCAGCGAGCAAAAGAAGGTAACTGTTTAATTAAGGAGACAATTTGTATTTCCTGGATCTCCGGTGATGTGCCGTAATTTCTTAGTTAGAGCAGAGTCTAAAACATTATTGTACTCTAAGAAACAGGTACGAGGATTTATAGTGAACTTTTTGGTTTCAATATGAGTTATTGAAGACAGGGTTCTTCCTTCCTCTACGCTGACAGGATATTGATGGTGATTCGTGTAATTAATATTACAACTGGTGCTCTTTAGGGATTAACAAAGTGAAATTTTGGCGATTCTGGAACTAAATAACTAATTGAACAGTTTTATGGACTGTGGGAATTGTGTGTTGTAAATTAGTAAATTTATCTGATTCATAAATAGGGTAATTAATTAACTAGTTTTTAGAAACAAATAATTTGAAATTGTGTGCTTCTTGGTTCTTTGCTTGCTTTCTTTCAGTATTTTCAGCATGGCGGAACAGGACACCCTAGCGCATCCTCCTTAAATTAAGAAATTGAAATTGTGTGTTTTTTTGTTCTTTGCTTGCTTTCTTTCGGCTGAGATAGCATAAAGGATAAAAATGGATAAAGAATTAGGACGCGTGACTGCATGGTTGCAAGAATTGAAAGTAGCGGTCGATGAGGTAAATAATTTCGTAGAAAGGTTAAGAAGAAGAACAAATGGACTAGAGACCTATAGATATAATGTACAAGGTAGTGGAGTAGGAAAGAATAACAGGAGACAGCCATTGCTTAATAAAGACAGAAGACAATATGGTTACGACGAACCAAGACCTGATCGATATAGAGTAAAAGACAGTGAGAACAGACGAAATAGTGAAAGGTCAGACTGGTATAGTACTGGGCGTGAGAGAAACCTTGCAAGGAAATCGTGGGACTGGCCCTCTCATAGTGAAACCGCCAGAAAAAGACGTAACGACTGGTTTGAAAAGAGACAAGGACAATATTTGAAGTCAGGATCGAAAGACAGAGTGGAACACAAAGATAAGAATTATAAGAATTCAACGACACCTAAAGTACTTGCCAACATTTATATGGGACAGGAAAAGAAGACGACGGTGTTAGTAAGGAAAATAAACCGAGAGACACAGACGCAGACAAATAATACAGTAGAAAGTAGTACGCAGACTCAGGTACAACCAGTCAGCAGGTTAACAAAGGGAACTCAAACTGACTTAATAGAGAATCAGTCAAAACCAACTCAATTGACTAAGAGAGACAAGGTTGAAGTTGGGAAAGATGGACAGACGAGGACCAAGAACGAAAGAAAGATAAAGAGAAGAAGTATTGAAGAAAGAAACAGTATGGTTGTAAATAGAGGTAGTGCCATGTCTAGTTCTTCAGCTATAGACAGGAAACTAATTCCCAAATGGTGTAGGAATATTAGCTGCCAGAGTTCAAGTTATGGAGAAGATATTCCTACAGCCAAATATTATAGTGATGCTGAAACGGATATTATTACTGAGGATTCGGAGAATGAGAGTGCTGCACTAAGAGCAGATCCTGAATCGAGGCGTGATGTTCCCTCATATGGAGTAGTTGCTGGTGGACAGACGGACAGAGCTTTGGTTAGTGACTATGTAGATACTGGATTATATGACAATAAAGTAGGGAAGGCTAAGGGACGAAGACCGAGAAAGAGAAAGAAAGTCAGACGTTCTAAAGGCGACTATGAGAATAGAGTCGACGTGGCTGCGGTGAACTACTATAATGAATCTGATGAAGGAACTATTATTAGTGTGTCATCTGAGGACGAGATGGGGAAGTGTAAACGTTACGTAAGGTTGACAGGAAACAGTGAGCAGACCGACGACAGAAGTAGAGGAAGGAACTCATTTAAGAAAAAGAATAGTGGTAGACAGTTAGCGGGAATTTACTCAACGACAGAGGGTGACTTAAGGAAAATAGAAGACCTTATGACCTTAAGACCTGAGTACTTTAACAGGTTGACAACAGATAGTGAGGATGACATTATAAGCGAAAGACAGGTGAATGTATTGAAAGACAGTGAAGTGTTTAATTTGGACACACTATATAACGCTTAAAATTCCTTGGGTGAAGAAGGAAAATGAAATAGTTTTGGCTTAGGAGAAGAACTCTAAAATAGACAGATGAAATTTTTGGGGTAGAATGGTACAAGGTAGGTGATAGTGGTGCTGAGGATAAGGAAGTACGGCAAATGATATTCCACGTGGATTACGTAATACAGGATATCATATCTTCTGTTTGCTTAAAAAGTAGGGAGAGTACATTAAATAAAATAGGGTGGATTCAGCACTTAGTAGAGAGAATTAGTAGAGGGTGAGAGATAAATTAAGTATGAATGTTCGTATTAGAAGTGGTTTGACTCAGAGCTATGACGTGATGTCCGAGATAGTTTTGCTTGTTGGTTGGAGAAGAAAGAATAGTATTGTTGACAGGTGAACCGAGAGTGTCTGGTGAAGAGATATGGATCGAGGTGGTACTGAGCGTCCTGTGTGTAAAGTAGCCAGTTGAACACGAGAATATTAAGAGTAAAAGACTGTAGAAGTGGATGCTTGAAAAATACGAGTTACGTAGTGCTTGTGGAGAAAGAAAAAGTTGTTGTGTCTGGAGAAGTATAGAATAATAGTTACGAGATTTGTGACATGCTGGAATGAAGTTTGTTTTGAAGAGATAGTAGATAGTGCTGTGAAAGCAATATAAGTTGCGAGATGTCATGTATAGGGTCTGACCTTCGTATAGGAGTAGAGATATAAGAAAACAGTGAATTGAGAAAGTCCTCTGGTTATGCGTTGTTCATACGTGAATATAACTGTAGTCAGACAGGTGTTCGGCGTAATGAAGGAAGTAGGAGAGAGGTGTGATAACGTCACTTAAGTGTAATATATAGATAAAATGTAATGGTTGCGTTAATATGTCTTGTGTCAATGTGTGTAGAGGAGATCAATACGTGTAGATATGTGGTAAATGATTGCTGGAATGTTGAGGTGGCATCTAAAGTATTTTGTTGTAATAATAGTATGGAGACGTTAGGTTGTCGCGATGCGTGAGATGAGAGCGAGGTTGTGTGTCATTGTCCGTGTGAATATGAGAAGAGCGGTTGATAAGTGACGTTGATAAATCGTGGTAGAACATAGAGCATGCGAAAATCGAGAGATAGAAAGAAAATTGTAATGTCTTTTCGTAGAATATCTGAACTTGGAAGGAAATTATGGAAGTTATATGCTGAGTTAACATTATGAATGTTTAGTATTCTTGACAGGAAAATGGCGAAGCAAGAGTGCCTAAGACTGAGAAGCGAGGAAAAAGAGGTCTGCTGTTGGTTATAAGTGGCGTAGGTTGCAGTTCTGAAAGAGTTCCGAGAAATAACAAGAAGAATGAAAGATGCGGAGGTAAACATGGTTAGTTAAATGAGTGTTGGAAAACGTGTTCCGAGGAGGGTGACCGGTTTGATTGTCGTCACAATGTAAGAGTGCTAAGAGAGACTTGAGGATAGCTATAGTAGTGTTGGTAAGACGTGAAAGTATTGAAGCAGGAGGACGAAATATTAATTGCGTCGGGTAGACGAGAAAGTTGGTAGTGGAATTGGTGGTTTTGGTGAGAGGTCTATAATAAATAGACAAGTTCTTTTGATGGGAGTAGCATGGTGAAGATACTGTAGTTAACAGTAATGATTAAGAAGTGGTAGTGATGTTTTGTATAAAGCCAAGGGAAACAATAGCTGTGCCGAGCCACAGGTTATTAATAAGTGGATGATGGCTGGTACATTGGGTTGACATTGGAATAGTCGCCACATTGGGAATGGATAAAAGGAGAAGATACTGTAGTTTACAGTGATGGAATTACAAATAATATGATGTGTAAGGAGTTAGTTTGACTTCTAGAAAATGGAACGGTCAATGGTGGAGTGGTGTTTGTGGTTGAGGAGAACAAATATTGTTCTAAGATTAAAAAGTTAGTCTGTGGTTAACAGATATACATACGTAGCAGTGAGGTGTTTTGTTTTCTCGGTTATGAGAGGCCAAGATTGATGGGCCACTGTGTGTAGTAATTTGAAGGGAGTTGTTTTGTTATACATGACCTGGCTAAATAGATAGGTGTTACAATGGTTAGAAAAGGAGGCTAATGTTGCTGGGTCACTTTAAGTGGTTAATTCTAAGTGAATTATATATTTTTTTTTAAAAAACCTTCAGTTGTGTTTATTGAAATTGAGCTTTCAATGCCTCATATGTAAAATTTTTTTTGCTTGATTTGGTCCTGTTATTATTTTAGAATAGGATTATTGTGTTCGTAGACCTTTATGTGTGAACTACTGGTCCGTAAAAGAGACCAGTAGTATTAGGTAAAAATAGAATAGGATGTATGTTGTATCATCATCACCATCATCATCACCATCATCATCATACCTTTAGTTGAGTTGCGGGGAAACATAAATGATTGTTACAAAAATTTGGGGGGGTATGATGTTCTGTTGTGATTTTATTTCGCTGTTTTGTATGTTAAATGGTAGTTAGTTAAGTTATGTTTAAGTACAGGGTTTTGTCTAGAATAAAGACAATACATGGGCTTTATTTTGGTCCTTCGTTCAGAAAATAGTAATAAACTACTGGGGACTAGAAGAGAGACATTTATTTGGGATCCTTCGTTCAGAAAATAGTAATAAACTACTGGGGACTAGAAGAGAGACATTTATTTGGGATCCTTCGTTTAGAAAATAGTAATAAACTACTGGGGACTAGAAGAGAGACATTTATTTGGGATCCTTCGTTCAGAAAAGAGTTAATAAAACTACTGAGAGCTAATAAAGAGACACATTCTCTTTCTGAAGAATAAGTTCATGGGAATTTTGTTGCTGTGATAATCAGCGTAGAGAGGTTAAAATGGTTATGAAGTAGTGGAAATATATGGATGGTTATGGGGAAGTTTAGAGTTACACTAAAGTCAGCATTAATTGGAAATATAGGGATTAGAAGCCATATGGGGGAAGAAAAGATTAATATAGCAGTGGGGTAAATGAGGAGAAAGTTTTAAACATGGGTTACATGGGGACAGAAGAACCATGATGTACACAGGATTGCGCGGTTATAGAAGAAGAAGAGGGTAACGAATTACCCCAGAGAGTAAACATGAATTGGATCCATGTTTAACTAGACACTGTGGATAACAGTACAATAGTAAGGGAGTGTAAGTTGATGAACATAGTGGAGACATAATGACAGGGGGTTCTTGAGAGTCCGTTAAAGACGGGAGGTAAATGGTTATCCCTTTGGGTGTATTAAGTTTCAGAGATAGAAGTGGGTTGCTAGAGTAGTCTGTATAGTGGTCAGATTACGATGTTGTGAAGTTACGGGTGTCTGTAATAAATAGACATTTAAGGTTGCTGTAGATTACGGCATGAATTATGAGTTGAGAGGTGGAAGATTTTAGAGAGACATTGGGTTACATGGCCTGGGCAGGATGTAAATGTTTATAAGTGGGTCAGATTACAATGTTGTGTTTGATGGTTAATAGTTAAGGGGAGATTTCAAGGTTACTAGGTTGCTGTTGATGACGGCATAAGTAGAGCATTTTAGTAGATATGCCCATAAGAAATGGACATTAAGAGAGAACCTGAGGTATTGGAGAAGATTAGTTATACGAGGATGAGGTTATGTGAGGTGTTCTTAAGATTTTTTAATTGTGTCTTCGGGATTTTGTTTTGTAGTTTACATTACTATGTGAGGTTGAGGTAAGGTAGTGTCTGTTATATAGACACTTAAAAGTGAAGAATATTATTGGATGTGAATAATGTTTTTGGATGCTGTAGATAGCAGCATAAACGTTTACCATAATGAGTGGTAAAGGGGGTGTGTGATTTAGGTGAGTGTGGTTTTAGACTTTATTACATAAAGTCTCAAATGACATAGGAGGGTAAAGGAGGATGGTTTGGTAAAGGGGGTGTGTGATTTTTTAGCTGAGTGTGGTCTTTGTGTGGAAGAGTTCTACTGCTTCTTTTAAATACCGGTGGCCACCGATTCTTTGTCTTCCTATCGTGTGAAAGTAATTTCGGCTTAGTTGAAAATGGGGAATTTGTAGCGTTGGTGATAAAATAAGGAGTTGGTGTTAGAGTTGAGTTTGAAATTTTAAGCAGATTGCTTATGAGGAAGGAGTATTTAAGAAGACGTGTTATGATGTTATGATGTATTGTATATAGTTGAATTTGAAATGTTATTAAAGATATGTAAATATGTTATGTTTGGTTATAGGACCAAGAACGAAGAAGAAGTGGGTTGGTGATATAGCTGGGGAAAGAGTTAAAGAAATAGAATGTTTAATTAAATTGGAGTTGGTTTGGGGAGGATTAGAAGAACTATGGAAGATTAGAGGAAAAAGAGGGAATAGAGTAAGGGGATTAGGAGTAAAGATTTTTCCTTTATAAGGAAAATTCTTTAATAAACATGGGGAGGTGTAACAGTATGTGTAGTTTGGGTTATAATTAGGATCTAGTGGGGAATTAGAGATACAGCACGATTGAGCATTATGAGTGAAAGCGGAGAGAGATGCTCAATCGTGACGTATTGTTGTTGTGAAGGGCAGTCAACATCCGATATTCCAACAAGGCAGACACGGCTTGTCATCTTACGCAAATAAACAAACTTTTATTCAACCTTCGACTTTATTACTTCTTTCTACACTATGACAGAGGACTCCAAAATACGACCAGCTGATCACTTCCTCGCGACTCCCCTAACATACGACCAGAGGGCGACTTCCCCACTACTCATCTAGGATAGGGACTCCAACATACCACCAGCTGGTCACTTCCCAGCGACTCCTCTAGGATAGGGACTCCAACACAGGACCAGCTGGTCACTTCCCAGCGACACCTCTAGGATAGGGACTCCAACATACCACCAGAGGGCCACTTCCCCCGCGACTTCCTCAGGATAGGGACATACGATCAGCCGGCAACTTCCTCGTGACTCCCCTAACACAGGGACTCCAACACACGACCAGAAGGTCACTTCCTCGCGACTCACCTAGGATAGAGAATCAAACACATGACCAGCTGGCAACTTCCCTGGGACTCCCCTGGGATAGGGATTCCAACACACGACCAGCTGGCCACTTCCCCTGGACTCCCCTAGGATAGGGATTCCAACACACGACCAGAGGGTCACTTCCTCGTGACTCCCCTAGGATAGAGACTCAAACACATGACCAGCTGGCCACGTCCCCGCGAATCCCCCAGGATAGGGACTCCTACACGTGCACTAGGGTAAGGCTTGTATCCTTGCAGCTGTGCTCCTCCGCCCGAAGCCTTGGCACAATGTGGGGCGTCGAGTTTGGTCAGCGCTGCTCAACATTCGGCGCTAACAAAAAGCAGGTAGTACCGTCTACTGTCATACGGTAGCTCAGTCATAACGAGCGAAGACCTGGCTATATTGTCTCATGATCATCATGTGCCATGCCGATAAGCGTGAGCGGTCATGCTTCGCCATCTCACACGATCACCAGAGTCGTGGATCAGCTCTGTGTTCTTGTTTCGTCTATGCAACGTCTTCGCCTTCCCCTTGTACTCTTTCCCACAATCACCAAGTTCTCTAGTTTATTTCTTCTCATAATGTGCCTCAATTTTATTTTCTGTATGTGTCGAATTTCTCTAGTCAGTTAAAGATTTTTATTTGCGTCTCATAGGACTTGTTCACTGGCTTTTCTGTCTGTCCATGGCGTTCTTTGAATTTTTCTCAGAAACCACATGTCCATAGCCATTAGATTGTGTCTGCTTATTGTCCACGTTTCACATCCATATAAAAGTATAATTTCTATGTAGCACTGCATTGTCTATATTATCTCATGTTTCTTTAAACTGTACTTCTTCTACTCCCATGAGTGTAAATCAGTACTGTGGATGAATTCCTTATTCTATAACGCCGTGGAGATTGCTGCACTAGATAGTGATACAGCAATACAGTAAACGCCTCGATACACTCGATGCAACAGACAAGTAGCACTGAAGTGGGAATACAAGATAACAGAACTGAGTACAAACATATTATACAACGCACGGTTGGATACACACAACGCATTCGGCAGACATCTTGAAGTGGGATTGCAATCTGAGACAACAGAGTGTAAAAATGTTAGCTTTGATATCTTCCCTGTCTGTTTTTAACTGTAAACATTACGTTTCATTTGTGGGTTTCAGTGCACTTGTTTAAACACGGTGTAGTCTTGTCTGTTTTGTTTGAGTTTAGCACTGGTGTTTGTATTGTGAGCATTATTTATCTAGTGAGGTGTTATTGTGTCATGATCTTTTATTTGTGTGGTTTGTACAGGCGTGTCAAACGAACAACGTGTTATAAAAATACCTAGACAGGATTAGAAGGTAGAAGATAAGCTTCTATTTCTTTTCTTCTGCATTTATCGGAGAGAATGTGGTGTTGGTTGTGGTAGCAGCAAGAGAAGTTGGCAGTTGTAGCGAAAGAAATATATCAGCAGTAGTAGCAGTAGTACTAGTAGCAGCAACAGTAGAATCAGATGATGTTGGTAGGAGTAGCAAGAGTAGCAGCAGCAATAATTGAAGTAGTAGCAGCAGTATTAGTAGTAGTAGCACTAGTAGTAGTAGTAGTAGACGTAGCGGTGGTTGTAGTATTAGTATTAGTAGTAGTAGTAGTAGTAGTAGTAGTAGTAGTAGTAGTAGTAGTAGTAGCGGTAGTAGTAGTAGTGACAGTAGTAGTAGTAGTAGTAGTAGTAGTAGTAGTAGTAGTAGTAGTAGTAGTAGTAGTAGTAGTAGTAGTAGTGGTGGTGGTGGTGGTAGCAGTAGTGATAGCAGTAGCGGTAGTAGTAGTGGTGGTGGTGGTGTGGTGGTGGCAGTAGTAGTAGTTGTAGTAGTAGTTGTAATAGAAGTAATAGTAGTGATGGTGGTGGTGGTGGTGGTGGTGGTAGTAGTAGTAGTAGTATAGTAGTAGTAGCTGTAGTAGTGGTAGTAGTAGTAGTAGTAGTAGTAGTAGTAGTAGTAGTAGTAGTAGTAGTAGTAGTAGCACTAGTAGTAGTAGAGACGTAGCAGCAGCTTTAGTAGTAGTTGTTGTTGTTGTTGTAGCAGCAGCAGCAGCAGCAGGAGCAGGAGCAGGAGCAGTAGCAGTAGCAGTAGCAGTAGTAGTAGTAGTAGTAGTAGTAGTAGTAGTAGTAGTAGTAGTAGTAGTAGTAGTAGTTGTTGTTGTTGTTGTTGTTGAGTTCTGGATAAGTGTCCTATCTGGAGTTCTGTGAAGGAAGAGGTTTGTTCAGGCATATACTTAACGCTGACCAATTGCCGAATGATTTATAATGTTCGCATCGTGCACACGGGACCTTTTACGTTCCGTATCTATCAGAGAAGTCTAGCTGTTAGGCGTACTAGGTAGAGTAGTTAGTTTTACAGGACGTCGCAATCAATGCCAGCAGTTTGTGGCTGTTTGTGATCTCTTTGGCAAGTTTACGTTCAGTACTGGACGACCAAGCACTAATAGCAAAATCAGAAGCTGAATTACAAGACCACATGAATAGTCTAAACGAAATGTGTAGGGAACATAACATGAAAATTAGCACAAGCAAAACAGAGGTAATGACTATAACTAAAGAAGAACAAACAGCAACAATTCACCTAAACGAACATCCCTTGAAACAAGTAAAGAGCTTCAAGTACCTAGGAAGTATAATATCATCAAATGGCAGATCAGAAGACGAGATCGA
>OY992879.1:54235577-54268077 GCA_963921405.1 Cepaea hortensis
ATGCACCGATTCAGAGGCTCTGGTTGTGAGCATTCGCTGGATCTTTTCTCCAGGACACTCTGGTGTGGTTGGAAATAAATAGACAGACAGACTGGTAGGTACTGCATTATTAAGGGTTGATTTGACGCATTGTAAGGCATCAAGGTGTGGTCAGTGGATTTGGTCGACAGTCGTCATTCAGAGGTAAAGCAAGATGGACATATAATCAGATTTCAACAGGCACCATTAGTATTGGAACTTTTCGCTGGCTGTTGAAGATGAGAATCGATCGCTTATGGAAATGTCCCGAGTGCAATGATGTCGGTTCTTCAACTCAACTTAACTCAAGGTTACAGTCTGTGCATAAATTCTGAAATCTCTCCAAGGTCCCGGAGTTCGTGCAGTCAGCTGTGACATCTCTGAGATCACAACATTTGTGTACTGAGCTGTGAGATCTCCAAGGCTACAATAGTTCGTGCACTGTGCTGTGGTATCTCCAAGACTACAAGAGTTCGTGCACTGGGATGTGAGATCTCCAAGACTACAAAAGTTCGTGCACTGGGCTGTGAGATCTCCATGGCTACAAGAGTTCGCGCACTCAGCTGAGAGATCTCCAAGACTACAAGAGTTCGTGCACTGAGCTGTGAGATCTCCGAGGCGACAAGAGTTCGTGCACTGAGCTGTGAGATCTATAAGGCTACAAGAGTTCGTGCAATGAGCTGTGAGATCTGTAAGGCTACAAGAATTTGTGCACTGAGTTGTGAGATCTCCAAGGCTACAATAGTTCGTGCACTGAGCTTTGAGATCTCCAAGGCTACAATAGTTCGTGCATTGAGCTGTGAGATCTCCAAGGCTACAATAGTTCGTGCACTGAGTTGTGATATCTCATGAGGAATTTCGAAACACTAATGATTACTTTGGCAGTTTTAAATAAACCACCACCACCACCACCACCACCACCACCACCATCATCATCATCATCATCATCATCATCATCATCATCATCACCATCATCATCATCATCATCATCATCATCATCATCATCATCATCATCATCATCATCAGCATTATCACCATCATCATATGCCATGCCGATAAATGTGAGCGGTCATGTTTCGCCATCTCACTTGATCACCAGAGCCGTAAATCAGCTCTGTATTCTTGTCTCGACCATACCACATGGCCAAGCCATCAAGGTATTTAATTCTCTGCCTTCCCCTCGTTCTTTCCCCCCAAATATTGTCAGTTGTCACAAAGTATCTGAAATCAACCAATTCACTTTATAAAAGAAACCAAAAAACAAAAACAAAAAAACAATTCACGTGACTTGGAGACATTTCTTTAAAACGTGATGGAACAAGTTTGGGAAGCAATGCTCAAAGTGAACAACTCCTGGCCACAAACTCAGAATCGATAAACGTTTACCAACCACTGCGCAAACGTCAGAAGTTCACCACAGGTATCCACTGATAAACCTGACAATCAATGAATATACCCGTGACCTAGTAAACCCGTTATCAGGACATCACGCATGAAGCGTTCTCACGAATTTCTGGGCCAGTTTGTGCATAAGCTGTCCCCGTGGCTTTATCACATCCTCCCTGGATTTCCAAGTGAATCCTTCCTGGGCTTCTCTGTCTGATCCTTCTCAGGGCCTTCTATTTAATCCATCTCATACTATTGTATTTAATCTTTCCATGTGCCCTCTCACAAATCCTTATGGAATCCATTACCACATCCTTCATGGAATCGTCTACCACATGCTTCATGGAATGCTCTATCACATGCTTCATGGAATGCTCTATCACATGCTTCATGGAATCCTCCACCACAGCCTTCATGGAATCCTCCACCACATCTTTCATAGAATCCTCTACAACATCCTTCATGGAATGCTCTACCACATCCTTCATGCAATCCTCTAACAAATCTTTCATGGAGTCCATTACCCCATCCTTCATGGAACCCTCTACCACATGCTTCATGGAACCCTCTACCACATGCTTCATGGAATTCTCTAACAAATCCTTCATGGAACCCTCTACCACATGCTTCACGGAATCCTCTACCACATTCTTCATGGAACCCTCTACCACATCCTTCATGGAACCCTCTACCACATGCTTCATGGAATTCTCTAACAAATCCTTCATGGAACCCTCTACCACATGCTTCATGGAACCCTCTACCACATGCTTCATGGAATTCTCTAATAAATCCTTCATGGAATCCTCTACCACATCCTTCATGGAATGCTCTAACAGATCCTTCATGCAATCCTCTAACAAATCCTTCATGGAGTCCATTACTACATGCTTCATGGAACCCTCTACCACATGCTTCATGGAACCCTCTACCACATGCTTCATGGAACCCTCTACCACATCCTTCATGGAACCCTCTACCACATCCTTCATGGAACCCTCTACCACATGCTTCATGGAACCCTCTACCACATGCTTCATGGAACCCTCTACCACATGCTTCATGGAATTCTCTAATAAATCCTTCATGGAATCCTCTACCACATCCTTCATGGAATCCACTACCAAATCCTTAATGGAATTCTCTGCCAAATCCTTCATGGAATCCTACAGAAAATCCTTCATGGAATCCTCTACCAAATCCTTCATGGAATCCTCTAACAAATCCTTCATAGAATCCTCTAACAAATCCTTCATGGAATCCTTTAACAATTCTTTCATGGAATCCATTACCAAATCCTTTATGGAATCCTCTACCACTTCTTTCATGGAATTCTCTACCAAATCCTTCATGGAATCCTCTACTACATCCTTTATGGAATCCTTTACTACACCCTTCATGGAATCCTCTACCAAATCCTTTATGGAATCCTCCACAACATCATTCATGGATCCTCTACCAAATCCTTCCTAACAGTGTCTATGAAATCCTTCCTGAAGTTCTCTATCAAATCCTTCATGTAGTCATCTACCAAATCTTTCCAGGGATCCTCTACCAAATCCTTCTACGATCCTTCGCCTAATTTCTCCCAGGGTCATCTATAAAATCCCTTCGGCGATCGTCTATCAAATGCATTCCGGGATCTTCTACCAAGTTTGTTCCGAGTTCGTCAACCAAATCCATATGGTATCCTCCACTGCATTCTTCCCAGAGACCTCCATCTTATCCTTCCCGAAGTCCACCATCGTATCCTTCCTAAAGTCATCCAACTTATCCTTCCTGAAGCCCTCCACCTTATCCTTCCCGGAATCCATCACCTTATTCTTCCCAGGGACCTCCAACTTATTCTTCCGGAGTCCATCGCCTTATTCTTCCCAGGGACCTCCACTTTATTCTTCCCTGAGTCCTCCACCTTTTTAACTCCCGGCGAATCTCCAGCTCATTCTTTCCATGAACCTCTAGCCCAGTGGTTCTCAACCGGTGGGGAATTCCCCCCCCCCCCCAGGGGGGAATTTCAGGGTTTCCAGGGGGGGGGGGGTGAAGACCATTTCAAGATCGTGTTAATACAAGAACCGATTACTTGACATAGTTTTTCCCTTCATACTTTACAGTTATGTATGTCTCGTCCTTCTAAAATTCATTTTATAAAGTAAGTAGACCCACAAATCATGTTTTATGTGGATGTCTAGACTTGTTTTAGTATATGCTATTACATTTGCCTTCCACTTTTACGTATACTGTGTAGGGGTGAGGGGATTTTTAGATAGGAAATATGAAAGGGGGGGGGGGGAATGACGTTCTGAAAATACGGTGAAGGGGGGAACGGGCAAAATTTTTGATAGGAAGGGGGGGATGGCGTTCTGAAAATATGGTGAAGGGGGGGGGGGGGGGAATGGGCCAAAAAAGGTTGAGAACCACTGCTCTAGCCTATACTTCACATCGTCCTTCAACTTATCCTTCCCAGAGTCCTCCAACATATTATTCCCAGGATACAACTTGATTATGGGGCAGTTAGCGATGGGACGTCCTGGAGCATACATCCATAGCAGTCTCTCAGTGGTTGAGGACCGGCATGTTGTCTATGATAAGAGTTTAGTTGGAGAATCTTGTGCACCGTAAATCCCTACTCCTGCCATCAGCGCAAAGGAAGTTTAAGAGATCTAATCCTTTAAGATCAGAAACATCATCCAGTGCCTTGCCGGCTGGTGTGGCCAGTCATGCCTATCCACAGATTACGATCTCTGACGGCATGGATCAATTCGTGTGTTGACTCCCCTCCGTGCCATGACACAAGACTGTGAAGAATCTTCTCATGCTGTCTTCTTATAGCTCTCTATCCGCAAATCTTTCCGGTTGTCACAGCATGACCAGTCTTTGTTTTCTCATAACGTGGCCAAAAAAACGATGACTGCTTCTTTCTGATTTTTGTGATAAGTTGTCTTATCAGAAACATATCCGTGTATAACAGATAGCAGTACTGACGCGAGATCTCTCACGAAAACAGTGAATGTTCAGCTGCCCATCTCTAACGGACACCAATACCCGTGCTTGGGGGATATCCCTCCCGCTCAAAGCCACGTCGTGCTCTGAAAGGCAATTGCCGGCTATCAATATCTTGCATATACTAGTTTTAACAATAAAAAGATTGCAATTGCAACGAGCAACAGAATCTTGGCCGGTCTCCTTGGCTAAGATGTTAACGACTTTCTCCATAATCCCGTATATCCACGTAGGGTAACGCAGCTGCACGAGATTCGGTAGCGGATCGCGTCGCATCGGTTACTTACGGGGGTATGTGAGCCGGTCGCTCAGAAACAATGGCAAATTACTGAATGTAATCTTGCCAACAAATCAACAACAGCTGTAAAATGCTGGTGTTGACAACGATGTCCTGTAAATAGGATATGCAGGGGTGGGGGGGGGGGCAGAATCTTGACGAGCAACATAATCTTGAAGTACTACACAGAACCTGTACTTTTGTACGTGGAGGTCTACAAGTGTGGACTGCGCCTGGCCCTGCAGCCAGTAGGGTTAGGATCGGCCAGCCTCAGTGAAAATTAGTAACCTGCCGATGACCCGCAGACTACACAAGTCTACCCCACTTCCACGTGGTGTAGACCGGGAAACCATGACCGCGAGGCCATGGCCTAACGGGGCTATGGCTCGCCATGGGCTAACGGGGCTATGGCTCGCAATAGGGGATGAACTCCCTAAGGTAAGATTTTTGTCCTAAACTTGCGACTGGCCTAGCAAGCCGGCAGAGGATCTTCATACTGCTCGTAGAAAAACTAAGAAGTATAAACGGACTGAAACAAATTAATATAGACCCGCAATGTTAATGGACTACGAGATAAATCAGCGAGTACAGACCAGATGGAAGCAGAGGAAGAGGCCGACCACGTAAACTATGGACGGAGGGAATAGCAGAGTCCATGGGAATATCGAACGACCGAACGAACGAACGAACGAACGAACGAACTTTATTTTCAAAGGGTAACACATTTGGCACGCAGGCCCGTCTTACATTCTGCCCTTCCAATCACTCATCTTTCGTTCATCAGTGCATAGTGCATTCACATAGAAAAAAAAAAACATTGTCAAATGAATGTTGTAAACATAAACAATGCACGCACCCACCCATCCCCTATCCATCCGCGTCCCCACACACACATCCACCACCCAACCACCCAACCACACACATACCCACAGGCACATACATACCCCCATCCATCCACCCATGCCCCAAGCCCACACATCCCACACCCCACATACATCATCTCCCCACCCACACGCACACATCCTCACCCATCCCATAACCTACCAACACTCACCCGCCCACATATCCTCCATCACCCACCAAACACCCCAACCACTCAGTCAAACACACATCCCCCAACCACATATCCAATATCCATTTTCCCACCAACTCACATATCCCGCACCTACTCACACACAAAACCCGCACCCACCCAAACATCTCCCACATCCCCACCCACACAATCTCCCCCACCCACACACACATATTCCCCCATCCACCCCCACCCACACTATCTCCCCCACCCACACACACATATTCCCCCATCCACCCCCAACCTACACACACTCACCCTCCCACACATCCTCCACACACACACTCGCCAAACACTCCCCCCCCCCCAGATTTCTAATCCACAATCACACATCCCTTAACTACACATCTCACCACCCATACACTCACACACACACACACACACACACATCTCCACACCCATACACACATCCCCATCCACCAACACATTCCTCTTCCAAAAACACACCTACCACCCATACACACCCCACCACCCACATATACCCCACCCACACACATCCGCCGCTCACATACATCTTCTCACCCACACACCCCCCCCCACCCATACACTCATCTCTCACACACACCCACCCACTAACGTACTCATCCATCAACCACTCACACCCACACATCACCCACCCACCCATCAACATATGCATCTCTCATCTACCCTCCCAACCACACACACACAGACAACCCAGCAGAACCCACATCCCCCATCCTCACATATCCTTCATCCACCCGCATATCCCACACCTCCCACACCAATCACACATCTCCCCTCCCACACAACACCCCACCCATAAACACATCCCCCACACACACATCCCCCACACCCATTCCCCAACCCACACACATCTCCCACACACCCTTCCACCGAAATACACATTCCCTACCGACACCCCCAACCCACCAACACCCACATACTTCCAGCCATCCTCCCAAATATCCCCACCCACACACACATCCCTCACAGACACACATACATCCCCCACCGACCACACATCCCTTCACCCATCCACACATCACCCATCAACCCACACACATCCTCCACACAACCCCTCCACACATACAATTTCCCACACCCCACACATCCCTCACACACACACACACATACATCCCATCCCCCACCGACCACACATCCCTTCACCCATCCACACATCACCCATCAACCCACACACATCCCCCACACAACCCCTCCACACATACATTTCCCACACCCCACACACACACATCCCTCACATACACCCACACACACATCCTCCCATCTAGACACATACATGATGCCTCACATGATCACTGAAACTAATAAGAACAAACTCCCACACTTTACACACAGTTGAGACACTGACGATTGTCGTGAGCATTCTCGCAAAAATTGTAAGAAATGGAGAAAAAATTGTACATATACATTGTGTAGCGTAAAAATTGCCGGCTTCCTGGCTTAGAGGTTAGCGACTGTTCTCCGTAATCTCGTATACTCTCGTATGTAACGTGATGACGGTGAGAATCAGCAGTGGTTCGAATCGCATCGGTAACTTACGTGGTATGTGAGCCGGCCGCTCAGAAAGCAATGGCAAACTACTGAGCGTAATCTTGCCAAGAAATCAACATACAGCTGAAAGATGCTGGTGTTGACAGCGATGGCCTGTAAAGGATATGCACACACAAAAAAAAAAATAAGCGTAAAAATTAGTGATGCAATTCAACTCTCTCTCTCTCTCTTTTCTATATCTCACACTCTCTCTCTCTCTCTCTCTCTCTCTCTCTCTCTCTCTCTCTCTCTCTCTCTCTCTCTCCAACTCACTAACTCTCATATCGATATATGAAGCCCATAAACGGGAACTCTCCCTCTGTTTATACTTCACCTCGACACCGCAAGATACAAGAGGAACATGGTGAGATGAGATGAGAAGTGAAGCGTGGACAATGAGTAGACAAGCCGAAAAATATATAATGGCAGTAGAAATGTGGTTTCTGGGGAAAATTCAAAGAACACCGTGAACAGACAGAAAAACCAATGGGCAAGTCCTGCAAAAGGCAAATGAAAACCGTAAACTGGAGAAATTAGACGCAAATAGAAAAACTTAATTTCTGGCACGTTCTGTGAAGAAATAAACTGGAGAACTTGGTGACAAACTGGCAAGATTGAGTGGAAAAGTACAAGGGGAAGGCAGAGAAATAAATATCTGGATGGCTTAACCACATGGCATGGTCGAGACAAGAATACGGAGCGGATCCACGACTCTGGTGATCGTATAAGACGGTGAAGCATGACCACCCACGCTTACAGACATGGCACATGACGATGATGATATACTAGTTTATATTCTGAAAATTTGTTTACTGTAACCGGTAAACCGCATGTCTATGGGTGTGACTTTGAAGGTCACTGAAAGTCACGTGATATTATAATAGTAGTGCAGTCTAACGTGGGCTGATTACAGTTTCAAAGTCGTTCGGGTTACTGCACTTTGAAGTTCCACACAATTGATATAAACTTCTTCACGTATGATCGGGAATCGGTTAAAAGCTATTTACATGTCCTTATCAGGACGTTGCAATAAATCCCATCATTTTGTGGTGGGTTGTATTTTTCTGGACAGTTTTATGTTGAGTAGTTTGAGGTGTCAAACTACTGAACCGTAAACTTGCCAAGAGATCACAACGGCAAAAATACTGGTGTTGACTGCCATGTCCTATAAAGGATATGCAAAAACAAAAACGTTTGAGTTGTCGCGGAGATTACCCTTTTCAAAATCAATTCAGCTATACAGATTTCATAATGTTACTATTCTTCTTCTTCGTCCTCTTCTTCTTCTTCTTCCTCCTCCTCCTCTTCTTCTTCTTCTTCTTCTTCTTCTTCTTCTTCTTCTTCTTCTTCTTCTTCTTCTTCTTCTTCTTCTTCTTCTTCCTCCTCTTTTTCTTCTGTCCCCTCCTCCTCTTCCTCCTCTTCTTCTTCACACTTACCACCCACTGGGGCACAGGCCCTCAACTAACTCACCCCAAGCCGTCCTTCCGTACAAGTGCTCCCCGTATTATCCATTTCTGTTGATACTTCTCTTCTCTGTTTGAGTTACACACATTGTCTTCATCACTGACTCGAGGAGTATGCTTAGTAAGGTAGAGACAGGAATGTTTCGTGTGGAATAGCTCTCCTCGCTTCAGAGGTCACAGATTGTGAGAATTGTATGGATTTTTTGCCCTGGCCATGCGGGAGTGCGGGGGGGGGGGGGGTGGGGGGTGGAATGAACAGGCGGTTAGACTGGCAGGGAATGCACCTCTTGGTTGTAGATTACCTATGGACAAGGTGGGGGGGGGGTGGTCGTGCGCCTGTCGGGCCAAGTAGAGAAGGCGGGGGAACAGATTGAGAGCCCGTATGTGGAAAGAATGATATTGTGGGGAATTGGCAGAGGTTCTAGTAGAATCTCCAAACTGAGGGGGAAGACCAGGAGAACTTTCAACAGATAACGGTGGGAACGATTAGTAGTGCGACTCTTCGCTGGCTGTTGAAAGAGAGAACGGAGCGCGTATGGGAATGTCCTGAGTGTAGTGATGTCTTGTCTTAGTTCATCTCAACTCAACTGTTAACGTAACGGCCTAATCATTACACAGCTGCCCCTTTACTTGACACAAGCGGTGTCCTGTTTATACGTGGCACGACGTATGGAAACCAATGACGTTGTTATTTGCTTTGGTATATCTTATCGGAATGCTTTAGCAATAGAGAACGGCTGTCGATGCTTCAGGCTAATTGATCATTACTGCCAAACACGGTGACTCGTGCCTATGATTGTATACATGTCGATCACGGTCGGCTGTAAGCGGATGGGGTGTCCAAGGTTGGGGTAATTGCTACAAGTATCCCTGGGAATCAATTGCCATCATCATCATGTGCCATGTTAATAAGTATTTCCGGTCGTGATTCGCCATCTCGCACGAGCACAGGAGGTACGATCCGTGGTTATGTCTACTTACGTTATAAGACGAATATCAGAAGGGCGAGGAGTACAGAACCGTAATGTATGGAGGGAAAAACAATATCAAGTAATCGGTTCTTATATTAACGCGATATTGAAATAATCTTCATAAGTATTTCCGGTCGTGATTCGCCATCTCGCACGAGCACAGGAGGTACGATCCGTGGTTATGTCTACTTACGTTATAAGACGAATATCAGAAGGGCGAGGAGTACAGAACCGTAATGTATGGAGGGAAAAACAATATCAAGTAATCGGTTCTTATATTAACGCGATATTGAAATAATCTTCATTTCCCCCCCCCCCCGGAAACCCTAAAATTCGACTCAATGAACATGATCAAGAGGATAGAGGTGGGGTGGATCCGAAGAGAATGGTTGCTGTCTCTGGAGTGGTCTCGGCTGGCAAAGATTAGTTTGATTTTAGGACCAGGGCATGCGGGAGTACAAGGAAATGAGCGGGCTGACAAGCTCGCAGGTGAGGCTACGGTGGAGGGCGGACGCGCCATGGACCAGGCTGACATTCTGAATGCTGTACGAGAAGTAAGTCGTTTGCGAGAACCAAGTGATGACTGTGGATCTACAACCACGGTCAAGATACCAGAACAGCAAATTAAAAGAGGTGTGGCCAAACAAGGACACTACGCGGGAAGGCAAAGAAGATTGATAAACCAACACAGAACTAGTGTCGTTAGCCGCTACACTCTGCGGGATTTGCTGAGGAGGGGATCCGAGCACTTATAGACTGAATGGTTCGATGTGCAATGAGGAAGATCTGTCGACTAACTAACTAATTATGCCCTACCTGCGAGCTTGTCAGCCTGCTCCTTTCCTTGTACACCCGCATGCCCTGGCACTAAAATCAAACTAATCTTTGCCAGCCGAGACCACTCCAGAGACAGCAACCACTCACTTCGGACCCACCCCATCTCTATCCTCTTGATCATGTTCATTGAGTCACCAAGGAAACATGCCCTAGTGAATGTCTGTGTCTCGAGCCATGTTATTGCTTTACTTACTGCCATGACTTCCATAGTCAGGCTACTTGTGGTCAAAGCAAAAGCACCAGAATCTTTCTTCACAATTCTCCCTCCGGCCTGAGCCGTAAAAGCCCATGAACTTCTCACTCGTCGAACGACCGAACCATCTGTGTAAATGACAGCATCACCCTCTAAAGAATTCTCGAAGATCAAAGCCTGTATTTCCGCCTCCAAGGCAGCCGAATTTTCTTGTCTGTATTTTCTGTCTAGTTAGATGAAAACTGACAAGGACGTACAGAATTCTGTTGGCACTTGTACCCTGGTTTCTCGCTGCAATCCACAGCTTTCTATTGGTATGTTTATCATCTTGTTGCCATAGCAATGAACTGTATAACATCTTACAACAACACACACGTATATCTGTGTTTGTATCAGTGCAGACCTGATAAGGCGAGATAAACACACATAGTATTGTTTGGCGCTCATAGAAGGAGAAGAAGGAAGTAGGGATTAGAAGACGCACTAGACAACATAAAATTTGAAAGCTGTAGTTACCGACCGGGATTCGAACCTTTCACCTCCAAATGACGACGGCGCCTGGCTGCAGGAACAAGTGTACTTCGACGCATGACCAAAAAATAGCAGGTGTGGATCAAACATGGTGTAAATCAAATGAACAAGTAATATAATATAAATGTCCGTTCACTGAGCAATAAAATTGTGGAAGATATCGCGAAACTAAACAAATAACATGATGACCCTAGTATGGCGATATATCATCCTTCTGTCTAAATGGGAAGTCACTTTTGACTGTATAATATCCTTCGTCAATAAATCAGATAAGAGCGAGCGATCTTAACCTTTCGACTACGTTGACCTCTCTCTCCCCCCTCTCTCTCTCTCTCTCTCTCTCTCTGTGTATGTGTGTGTGTGTGTGTGTTTAACACACTATAAATACACACACAGACACATATTCATTCGCTTAATCCACGGACAGCCCTCTAGCGGTCTGCCGGAGACCTCTAGGGTTGCAGCCGTTAAACCCCCAGTATTAATCCAACCCTGGTTCTGGGAGAGACCTGGCGTTGTCCTTGAACGCGAGGCTGAAAGTTAATCTCTATGCTGAGAGCGATCAGCGCATAATCAATACTGATATTATGTCTGCACTCTACTGGCGTGTTTACATCACAGGAAGCTAACTTGGGCCAGAGCTGACACGGTTCCAGTTCTGGAGGGGTAACCACCGACAGTCTTCTTCGGGTACAGATCCAGTAGAGTGGTTGGTCTTCATTAAGGTTATTTTGGTTAGACACCGCTCCTTTAAGTTGTTACAAGACTTTCTAGTTCTTGAGGCAAGGGGCAGCCACTGGCAGTCTTTCTCGTGGACTGATCGGTAGAGTAGTGGGACTTCGTTGAGACTTACATTTCTTGCCCTTAAGGTGTTAAAATCCGTTCTAGTTCTTGAGACAAGAGGTATCCACTGGCAATCTTTTTCGTGGACTGGTCGATAGAGTAGTGGGACTTCGTTGAGACTGTTATATTTAGTGCCCTTAAGTTGTTAAAATACGTTCTAGTTCTTGAGACAAGGGGCATCCACTGGCAGTCTTTTTGGCTGACTGATCAGTGGAGTAGTGAGACTACGTTGAGACTTTTTTTGTTAAGATGTCGTGCCCTTAAGTTGTTAGAACAGGTTCTAGTATACTTGTTCATGAGACTGTGTACCATGTTTGGTCCAAACCTATTATTGTGTGTGTTTTCCACTGAATCGGTTAAGGCGAACTGAGCATAAGGTGTCAGACCACACTTGTATACACTAATCGGTACGCGGTGGCCTATCTGGTCAGCATCGCAGGGATGCCTTTACTTCCCAGGACATTTCTTGGTAACCAGTTTAGGCTCATAAACGGCATGTGCCATGCCGTTAAGTGTGGGCGGTCATGTTTTGCCATCTCACTCGATAACCAGAGTCGTGGATCAACTCTGTGTTCTTTCCTCAACCATACCAAGTGGCCAAGCCATCCAAGTATTTACTTCTCTGCCTTTCCCGTGTTCTCTTCCCCTCGATCTTGCTAGTTGTCACCAAGTTCTCCCATTTATTTCTTCTCATAACGTGACCAAAAAACTGTGACTGTCTACGTCTAATTTCTCATTTGTTTCTTGTAGGACTTGGTCACTTGGTTTTTCTGTCTGTCCATGGTATTCTTTGAATTTCCCCAGAAACTAGATTTCCATCATATTAGGCTCTATTCCCCTGGAAGCCCAGAGCAATTTCAAAAATCTGAATCCGAATCCGGCCCGTTGGGCTGGAACCCATGACCACAGCGCCGGCAGTCGAGTGCCAAGCCACAATGCTACAGCAGTTCTTTTACAGGGAATGCATATGTATTAATCCATGGATGCATTATCTTAACAAACCTGCGCGGGTTTTCCAACATTAAGTAAACAGGCCAGGCATATAAACAAATTAACCTCCAGGATATATCTTAAAAAGTAATTAACATTCAGGAGCAGTTGTTGATATAAAATGCCACACTATCCCACGTGATACGGCCACACTATCCCACGTGATACGGTCAGACTATCCCACGTGATACGGTACATGTTTGAGATTGCATAGTTCATCTCCCGATTGGTTTCAATTCTTCCATTATCCCCACCCCGGTCAACCTCAAAGAGAAGTTATATTTGGGTCCATCACTGGCGCCGATTAATAATCCTGTGACTGAGTCAGTCGCAAACAGCTGCTGTCCACGGTTTTACCCTCAGAGAATATTTATGTGAAGGCGATTGTTGTCCATATGGAATAATAAGAGTCTCCCGTGTGTTACCAAGGCATATAAAGAATGCAACACTGTAATCGACCATCATGTGTCTTGGTGGCGAAGTGATTAAGTCGTCGGCCTTGCGTTTTTAATGTTGCAGGTTCGTTCCTGGAATTTCATTTGAAGCTACGGAGTTCGTGCTTTGTACGATGCTCTCCGCACGTGACTTGACGGTCTACGTAGAAAGACAGAGCTGTATGGAGGTGAAATCCCGTGCAATGACGTCGACCGACTCGACTTTAGTACTTGAGTGTTTTAATATGCATGTTGTATGGTTTGACAAAAGGGTTGGCGTGAGATTGCATTCAGTATAAAACCTCGGCTGTAAAATCCAGCCACTTTTGATGAGTCTACAAGGGATCTGACATGACTTGGTTGATGGCCTATGCTCCTTCGGAAGACAGAAAAAGAGCAAAAAGAGGATAATGAAATTAGAATATTAAATACAACTATAAGAACGAAACAAACATCTTTCTTTGATCATGTGATGAGAAGAGAGGTATTAGAGAACAACTGGAAAGATCAATGGCAGAAGAGACAGGCCAAAAGAAAAGATTCTGAGTGGATTGAGACAGTGGCATGGAGGAATAAAAAATCATCTAACTGAATACTAAAGACCGAGATCTGTGGAGAGACACGAACGCTTATGCTAGTTGGTAAGGCACTTGATGATGATGATGATGATGGTAGCTATGGGGGTTGACATATCCTCATGTTATAATATGTTACGTAATGTCGAAAGACATCACTGCACACCGCACAATCCCATGCGTGCTCAGTTCTCCGATGCAGCAGCCATCTTGAAGTATATATCTCACCTCATTGATCCCACAAGCAGTTGTACCTTTCCTCATAAAAATGGTTACTATGCAACTTTCTGGGAATTGTCTCCGAAGGTACAGCGATAAGGAAGGGAAATTGACACCTCTTATATTTGTCGTGGTCTAGAACGTGTGAAAATCAAACATTCCCGATTCCCAATGGCAGTATCTCTGCCGTGGCGAAGTGGTCAAGCCATCTGGCTCCGGCTCCGAAGATTGTGGGTTCGATTCCGGGTCGCGTCCTAAGGTTCACGAGTGCATTTTTTTCAGAGACTCCTGGGGGTCGTCGCTGGAGCTACGAGTTCGTGCTCTGTGCAACGCTTTCGACACAGCCTGCACTGCAGAAAGAGACTGCGTCATATGGGATAAAACCCGGTGCAGTGAAGTCGACCCTGTCGACTTTTAAGCGACTTTTTTTTTTAAAGTGCGACTACCGTTACCTTCAACTTGTGTTTGATGCTGATGTCGCTAATCTTTAAAACATACATTCCTCGGTGCTCTCGGGTCTATAAAATATGATGGCTATAACACAACACCCAGGGACAATTATAACATCATATGGACGATGCACGGCAGAGATTCAGGATAGAATAGGGCAAGCAAAAGCTGCATTTCAGAAAATGAAAAGTATCTTCAGAAAGTGAAAAGTATTTAAAGAAATTGAAAAGTATCTTATGCAATAGGTCACTACTATTGAATGTAAGAAAGAGTGTTACAATTCTATACAGGGATCGTTTTATTTTTTTTTTAAATTTTTTTTAAGCTCGCTCGCTTTGAACTCAAGCGTAGTCCATACACAATACTTCTAGCCATGCTGGACTGAATTTTGCGTGTGGATTAGTTTTACATATTAATGGTATCCCTCGCCATCAGGCGAACCCACTCCCACTTCAGAGGTATCTGTTTTATTGTTTTATTATAGTGAGTTTTGGAACGTAAATGAACAAATTAGGAAGAAGTTGGAAGCAACAGAGATGTGGTCCCTGAGATGAATGTTGCGAATTCCTTGGGCTACCGAAGTAGAAAACAAAGATTGGCTGAAAGAGGCTAAAGAAACTAGAACATAATATACAACAATAAGAAAGAGACAGACAGCTTTTATTTTCGTCATATAATGAGAAGAGAGGCATTTTAGAACATCGTCAAACTTGAAAGATCAAGGGGAAGAGAGGCAGAGGCAGACCAAGAGAAAATTACTGGATGGGTTAAGACAGTGGCATGTAGGAATATCATCAGCAGAGTTGATCTAGAACACCAAAGACCGAGAGACACATGAACGCCTACGCCAAGCGACAGGACACTTGATGATGATGAACACAACACACGTGACTCCTTTCCTTTTCTAACCCCTTATAACATCTGCTTCTCGTCACCCCCACAAGCAACACCTACGAAAGATGTTACAGTTCACTTTAGGCGAGCGGAGATAAGAAGATACTAACGAACATTGTGCTTGGAAACAAAATTCAGCCATTAAAAACACAAAGCTGCAACAGTCAAGGAATCCATACCTTATCGCATTTCCCGCCAATCTGTTCAGCTCTTTTCTTTAATCTATTTAGTCCAAACTTCTCAACCATCTCTGTTCTTTAAAAAAAGCAGGTGTGCGGATTCCATTCGCGCAATCTATGAAACCACGAGCGATTGCTACAAGCGTTGATGAAACGCATAAAGAAGAACTAAGATAACGGACACGGGAAATAACCCAGCCAGGCTACGTTGAATAGAAATACTTACAACAGTCAATAAGTGGGAATAGATAAGGGCAGACATGTTGAAACATTTTAAGTGCTTTATTTTTAACCTATATAAATGTTGCATGTCATTTGCAGGAGGCTGCAGTCAACGCCAACTCCAGGTTAATTGTCTAAACCAGGGGTGGGCAAACTACGGCCCGCGGGCCGCATGGCCCGCCAACTGATTTTGTGCGACCCGCGAGGGCATTTAGAAATAAAAAATTTGACTTAGTTTTTAAGTTATTTTGTTGAATTTTACAGAATTTCATGCACCGTTATGATTGTTTTAACATTTTTGATAACATTTCTTTCTAATTATCTATTTTTGTAAACAGTCCTTGACCTTCGTAATGTAATGCTTCTTCTTCTTCTTTCAGTCGCCTTAAATATGTCTATAACTGCAATGGTGCCTCTTGTATGAATTTAACTGTCCTTTTTAGTTCACTCAGCAGTCCATAGAGTTTATCTTTCACTGTCGTCTCTCTAAGTCAGAAGGTTTGCCTATACATGTTGTAATTTGGGCAGTCTTGAAGTATGTGCTCTGCTGTCTGCGACGCCAATCCACATGTGCACATGGCTGATTCACCAATCTTAAATTTTGTATACATGTGGTTGCGTAATCTATTGTGTCCTGTTCTGAGGCGCAGAATAATGACTTGTTCTGGTCTGTCCATAACGTGGTAGTCGTCTTGAGCAGGTTTCGGTGGCCTTCTGACTGATTTGATCATTCTTTTCTTTTGGTGGTATGTAACGGCACATCAGGCTGTTCTTCTTTTGCTCCTTCCTTAGCCAATCGGTCAGTTCTTCGTTTCCGGGTACTCCATAGTGCGATGGTATCCACTGTATGGTGACCTTGTGCTGACTGCTAAGTTCAGAAAGTAGTGTCCTTAGTACTGGCATTTTCCCAGACATCATTTCGTTTTCGTTGAGGTGAGTTTCTTGCAAGCAACATGCGCTTACCTTTTCTTGGTTCAAGATGTTTTCTAGTTCTTTTTTTTTTTTTTTTTTGCTGACTCCCTCCGCATTCCAGTGCATTAGTTTTAGTCTTTGTTTGGTATGGCCAGACACTCTATTCTCAGGTCCCCTGGCGCCACAGGACATCTGAGAAGGACCTCCAGTAGCTGTCAAACAGAATTGTAAAACAGAACAAGCCATTTTCCGATGGCGAGTTCATCAAGGAATGTTTGCTAGATGCAGCATACATTATTTGTCCAGATCACACACAAAATCAGATTTGACAACATTACTTTATCAAGGAGAACTGTGGTCAGACGTGTTGACAAGATAAGTGACAATTTGATGCATAAACTTCAAGATGCAAGTAAACAATTTTTGTGGTACTCTCTTGCATTGGATGAGAGTACCGATGTACATGATACTGCCCAATTATTGATATTTATAGGTGGAATAAACACTTCTTTCAAACTCACTGAAGAGTTACTGAGTGTTGAGTCACTCAAAGACACAACCACTGGCCATGATATATTCAATGCTGTTACTAACTGTATTGAAAGAACTGGGTTGGTTTGGAACAAGATGGCTAGTGTTACAACTGATGGAGCTCGTGCCTTGACTGGAAAAAAATATAGGTCTGGTAATGTTGATAAGTGATAAGATTAAAGCAGAATGTCCAGACTACCCATTTCACTGTGTGATTCATCAAAATAGTCTGTGTAAAACTGTTTTGAATATCAAGCATGTTATTGACCCAGTTGTCAGTGTCATCAACCTCATCAGATCAAGAGGACTTAATCACAGACTGTTAAATGCATTACTTGACGATTTGGAAACTGAACATTCCGATGTCCTGAACCACACTAATGTTCGATGGCTGAGTCTCGGCAAGCTGTTGAGGCGAGTGTGGGAACTCAGAGAAGAAATAGTCATGTTCCTAGAGATGAAGGGCATTGCATGTGACTTTAATACTAACATTGTGAATAAAGAGTGGAAGTTAGACTTTATGTTTGTCATTGAAATTATGGAAAAGTTAAATGAACTGAATGTCAAACTTCAGGGCAATGGTGTGTTTGCACATGAATTGTATGTACATGTAAAATCATTTCAGGCAAAACTCTCACTGTTCTCCAGACAAGCAAATGAAAAAAGATGTTGTCACTTCCCTTTGCTGAAACAAGAAACCATTTCTGGTGAAATGACTGAAAAGTGCGAAGCTCAATTAGATGCATTGATTGAAGAATTGTGATGGAGATTCCAAAATTTCAAGAACTTAGAGCCACAGTTCAATATTCTCAGATCCACTTTTAGTGCAGAAAATGATACAGCCACAGAGGACATACAGTTGGAGCTGCTTGACTTACAAGCAGACCATGACCTGAAAGAGAAATTCAAGTCAGATGGTTTGCTGGATTTCTATGGATCTTTATCACAAGAATCATTTCCCAACTTGAAAAACTTTGCAGCTAAATTTTTATCATTGTTTGCTTCAACATACATTTGCGAACAAGCATTCTCTTGCTTGAATATCAACAAATCTAAGAATAGGTCTTATTGTCGGACTGCAACTTGCATGCGGTCATGCGAATTTCAACAAGTAAACTTGCTCCAGATTTCAAGAATTTTGTCAAAAAGTGCAAGAAGTTACATACATCTCATTAGAAATCAACAATTATTGTGACAATGTAGTCGGTTTGTGTCTAAATTAAAGCCATTGATAGATAATAAAGAATATTTGTTATAATAACAAGTTGTAAAATCTTGTTAACAAATTAGTAAAAGTATTTGTCCATATTGTCAAATATAATGTATAAGTGTATAAGTAAAATAAAATTGCAATAATTAGTTATTTATACTGCTTTATAACCTATAAATATTTAATAATTACTTATTGCGATAGGTTGCTGTAAACAAACTGGACATATATATATATATATATATATATATATATATATATATATATATATATATATATATATATATATATATATATATATATGCGGCCTGCCAATAGCTTTACATTTATCAATGCGGCCCTACGCACAAAAAGTTTGCCCACCCCTGGTCTAAACAATTCAGTAGTTAACCATTCAATGGATATGTTGTTTCTGGGGGAAAAGCAAAGAATCCCATGGGCAGACAGAAAAATCAATGGGGAAGTCCTAACAAGAGACAGATAAAAACAATAAACTTATTAGAACAATTAGACATAGACAGTCGAGACAAGAACACTGAGATGATCCACGACTCTGGTGATCGCGTGAGATGGCGAAACATGACCACCCACGCTTACCGGCACGGCACATGATCATGTGTTTGCCAATGCTATCTGAATAAGAAGACAACGTTCAAGTGCTAATGGTGGATATAGGAATGAACCCCGTACCGCGAGGTTGTGCCTTTACTAAGAAGTCGTTAAGATATAACATGATGGAGGACTGGAGACTTATGGTCGTCATTGTCTGCTCGAGATCTGGCGCAAGAGAAGGACGAGGAAGAGAAGCACTATCACGAAAAGCAGGTGGAGTAGCAGGAGGAGGAAGTGGGAGAAGAAGCGAAGAAGGAGGATGAGAAGGAGAAGAGAGAAGAATGCGTCCCTAGAAACTGCCCGTAGTAGAAGACGACGACGACGACGACGACGACGACGACGACGACGACGAAGAAGAAGAAGAAGAAGAAGAAGAAGAAGAAGAAGAAGAAGAAGAAGAAGAAGAAGAAGAAGAAGAAGAAGAAGAATGCGGAGGAAAATAAGGGAGCGGCAGAGGGGGAGGAGATATCCCTAAAGTCTGTAAAATAAACCTTGACGCACTTTCTCCCTCCCGTTCTCCACTCAAGTCTAAATTTATATTTCTCATTGCATGTTTGACAAATGAGCAATTTATAATTCCGCGGACAACACAGATAGGATCGAAATGAAACGCAATTAGCCCGGGCGTCAAGCGTGTTATCATCATGAGGCTTGAATGCATATCAAAGTGTAGAACTGTCCCTGAAAATGATATCCGATTCCATATTTCTAGACGAAGTTTTGCATGTTAATCTAATTTGCCAAGAGGAATTTTATTTTTATTTGATGAAGCTAGTTGAATCTTAGACACTACATGATTATCTGATGCGTCCATCGGTTCTCTAAGGATAGAAGGATTTAGCGGTTAGTTGTAAATAATGAATTAGCAACTGTGGACAACAAGTGGCTCGGGTGAGTTAGATTGACCGATTGATTGATTGATTGATTAATTGATTGATTGATTGATTGATTTGAGAATCGGCATTATAACATAGGGAAAACGAGAGAATGGTGCTACAGGGAGTGACCAGAGGACCCTCAAGACTCCGAGTAAAGGCCAGACGGACAATTAATCAGACTGCTACTGGAACCATTAGTATTGGGACTCTTCGCTGGCTTTAGGACGTCGATAGATTGGACTATCACAATAGATAAGACAAACATTCTTAAGTCTACATTGGAACGAATGCTACTTACAAAAAACAGTTACAGATTAAACTACATATCTAAGGATGTGTGAATAAATCATATCGTTCCTCCGAAGTCGGAGAGTGTCTGCCTACACGGCGAGGAACCACCAGTCTGCACACCAATAAGTCAGACATGGGACAACGGGTACTCACGCAAATCTCAGGTCCTGTATGACATCACACTGATGTTGGACAACAGGATGTCTTCATCCGACATACAGGACTTCGCGTTGGAGTTCACTGCCAGCGAACACAAGCAAGCAAGCAAATCCTAGCGGCCAACAAATCTGCTCGTTCGTTATCCCGCATTCCTGCGCGTGCCGGACAGTTTTTCCCGTATAGTAAATAAGTAAACTGATCAGAGAAATTAGACGTAGACAGTTAAAATATTTGGACACGTCATGAGAATAAATAAACAAGAGAACTTGCTAACAACAGGCAAGATTGAGGGGTACAGAAAAAGTAGAAGGTAGATAAGTAAATATCTAGATGGCTTGGCCAGATAGCATGGTCGAGACAAGACATCGGAGCTGATCCACGACTCTGATGATGGTATGAGATAGTGAAATATGACCACCCACGTTTACTGAAGATGAAATAAGTAACGTCATCTATGATAACGACAGCAAATCACTGTCCGTACAATGCAGATCGTGTGAAGGCAGTGAAGCGGGCAGCATAACGAATCCAGAAAATGGCAAGGCAATCAATCAAGATTGCAAATTGATCAATCGATGAGACTCAGTTGTATATCCACAGCCTACTTGTAGTGTCCTCACAAAGTGATTTACAATTATAAACTGCTACTAGCTAGAGGCCAGTTCATTAGGCCAATTTCCAGTAATCGCACGTGTATTACCGAGGCCATAAGAGAAACATAGAACAATTCTCTGACCTACTTTGCGTGTCGTAAGAGACGATTAAGGAAGCTTGGTCTGAGAGTGATTACCTCATCACGTAGAAATTTTAACTGCAAAATTACAGGGATGTATTAGCAAGACTAACGTGCTTGTTGGGTGATGGTTATTAAAGAGAGAAGAAAATGAAGAAAACTGTGCAATGTTGGATAGAACATCCACAAGTTGTTGGATAAAATATTCACACATTTTTTGGGGAAAAAAAACATCGACAGGTTGCTGGATAACACATTCAGACGCTGTTGTATAACACATCCCCAAGCTGTTGTATAACACATCCACACGTTATTGTATAACCCATCACCAGTTTGTTGTGTATAACACATCCCCACGTTGTTTTATAACCAATCCCCACGTTGTTGTAAAACCCATCCCCACGTTGTTGTATAACCCACTCCCACGTTGTTGTACAACCCATCCCCACGTTGTTGTATAACCCATCCCCACGTTGTTGTATAACCCATCCCCACGTTGTTGTATAACCCATCCCCACGTTGTTGTATAACCCATCACCAGTTTGTTGTATATAACACATCCCAACGTTGTTGTATAACCCATCCCCACGTTGTTGTATAACCCATCCCCGCGTTGTTGTATAACCCATCCCCACGTTGTTGTATAACCCACCCCCACGTTGTTGTATAACCCATCCCCACATTGTTGTATAACCCATCCCCACGTTGTTGTATAACACATTCAGACGCTGTTGTATAACCCATCCCCACGTTGTTGTATAACCCATCCCCACGTTGTTGTATAACCCATCCAACGTTGTTGTATAATACATCCCGACGTTGTTGTATAACCCATCCCCACGTTGTTGTATAAACCATCCCCACATTGTTGTATAACCCATCCCCACGTTGTTGTATAACCCATCCCCACGTTGTTGTATAACCCATCCCCACCTTGTTGTATAACCCATCCCCACATTGTTGTATAACACATCCCGACGTTGTTGTATAACCCATCCCGACGTTGTTGTATAACCCATTCAGACGCTGTTGAATGCCCATCCCCAAGTTGTTATATAACACATCCCGACGTTGTTGTATAACCCATCCCCACGTAGTTGTATAACACATTCAGACGCTGTTGTGTAACCCATCAACACGTTGTTGTATAACACATCTCGACGTAGTTGTATAACACATTCATACGCTGTTGAATACCCATCCCCACGTTGTTGTATAACACATTCAGACGTTGTTGTATAACCCATCCTCACGTTGTTGTATAACCCATCCCCACGTTGTTGTATAACCCATCCCCACGTTGTTGTATAACCCATCCCGACGTTGTTGTATAACACATTCAGACGCTGTTGAATAACCCATCCCCACGTTGATGTATAACATATCCCGACTTTGTTGTATAACCCAACCCCACATAGTTGTATAACACATTCAGACGCTGTTGTATAACCCATCAACACGTTGTATAACCCATCCCCACGTTGTTGTATAACCCATCCCCACGTTGTTGTATAACCCATCCCCACGTTGTTGTATAACCCATCCCCGCGTTGTTGTATAACTCATCCCCACATTGTTGTATAACTCATCCCCACGTTGTTGTATAACACATTCAGACGCTGTTGTATAATCCATCCCCACGTTGTTGTATAATACATCCCGACGTTGTTGTATAACCCATCCCCACGTTGTTGTATAAACCATCCCCACGTTGTTGTATAACACATTCAGACGCTGTTGTATAACCCATCCCCACGTTGTTGAATAACACATTCCGATGTTGTTGTATAACCCGTCACGACGTTGTTGTATAACCCATCCCGACGTTGTTGTATAACACATTCAGACGCTGTTGTATAACACATCCCGACGTTGTTGTACAACCCATCCCCACGTAGTTGTATAACACATTCAGACGCTGTTGTATAACCCATCAACACGTTGTTGTATAATCCATCCCCACGTTGTTGTATAACACATCTCGACGTTGTTGTATAACACATTCATACGCTGTTGTATACCCATCCCCACGTTGTTGTATAACACATCTCGACGTTGTTCTATAACACATTCATACACTGTTGTATACCCATCCCCACGTTGTTGTATAACCCATCCCGACGTTGTTGTATAACACATTCAGACGTTGTTGTATAACCCATTCCCACGTTGTTGTATAACACATCCCCACGTAGTTGTATAACAGATTCAGACGCTGTTGCATAACCCATCCCCACGTTGTTGCATAACCCATCCCCACGTTGTCGTATATCCCATCCCCACGTTGTTCTTTAACCCACCCCCATGTTGTTGTATAACACATCCAGACGTTGTTGTACAACCCATCCCCACGGTGTTGTATAAACTATCCCGACGTTGTTGTATAACACATTCAGATGTTGTTGTATAACCTATCCCCACGTTGTTGTATAACAATTCAGACGCTGTTGCATAACCCATCCCCACGTTGTTGTATAACCCATCCCCACGTTGTTGTATAACCTATCCCCAAGTTGTTGTATAACCCATCCCCTCGTTGTTGCATAACCCATCCCCACGTTGTTGTATAACCCATCCCCACGTTGTTGTATAACCCATCCCCTCGTTGTTATATAACATATCCCCATGTTGTTGTATAACACATCCCCACGTTGTTGTATAACACATCCCCACGTTGTTGTATAACCCATCCCCACTTTGTTGTATAACCCATCCCCACGTTGTTGTATAACATCCACGTTGTGACGGAATCTGCAATTACTACATGTTGGTCACTCATGTGCCATAGGTTATACAACATGGGATGTGTTATATAACAACATGAGGATGTGTTATACAACAAAGTGTGGATGTGTTATACAACAACGAGGGGTAGAGCACTATTTTGATTTTGTAATTCACACGCACACAAACAAGAGACTATTATTAATCATAGCCTGGAATGCATTGCCTGCCTAACCTAAACGAACGAACGGACTTTATTTTCAAAGGGTCAC
Source organism: Cepaea hortensis (assembly GCA_963921405.1). Taxonomy (NCBI): domain Eukaryota; kingdom Metazoa; phylum Mollusca; class Gastropoda; order Stylommatophora; family Helicidae; genus Cepaea; species Cepaea hortensis. The sequence continues at coordinate 54,259,966 of OY992879.1, forward strand.
AAATTGGGCATGCCATGCATTGTCTTACATTCGGCCCTTCCAATCACTCATCTTTCGTACATCTATTAACTATTGCGCATGTTAAATTCACATAAGAAACATAAAAAGTATTGTCAAATGAAAGTTGTGAACATTGTGCATATTACCAAGTTATGAGGTAGACAGGCAGCAAGATATACACACGCACATGCATAAACACATACATAAATTCTTACCTGGATACATACATCATTTACACAAACTCTCACAGTTTTGCACCCACTCAATAACACACAAATACACTGAGCTTGCACAAGGTTCTTTCTGAGCTCGTTAACAAAAAGTCAGAAAGGAACCCCTGTTCTCATTGCTGCTAGGTGAATACACTAACGGACTTACCACAATACCGCTAAAACAACAATAATGACAACTAAACACAGACCTTACCTTCTTCGCACTTCGATTGTGGGGTCCTGAAACGAAAGTTTGTAAAAGAATTCAGTTGCAAGCACGTTGGTGAAATTGTGCACGACAACAAGATAACGACTAACTAGGACATCAATGGTTTCATGGACAATTTTAATTGGTTTTAAGTGAACAAAAACTGATGAAGGAATGACAGACCCGAGATAAAGTGGCAAGGCTGTCTCTTGGGAATTGGGGAGTTTCCAGTACTTGTTAGTACAGTCGAGTTCGGTCACGGCCGTCTAGAGTAAATGAACTAGATGTGACACGACTTGTAGCTTCGGCTATTTGTTTTGTTCACTGGGTTTGTGGCTTCATAAAGTGAATTGCGTTGCACCGTTTTGTCCAGCCTGTGGCCGAGTACACTCGACTTCGGCCAGTATGTGTTCGGGTTTGCTTTCTCTAGCCTTACACTGTCCCCAAGTATCGCTTCGTCTGGTTCCTATCTCTTGACCTGCCTGACATGACCAATACCAGTGCGTCATACTTCCCTCCTTCTTCTACTTCCACCGCCACCTCGCTTCCTCTTTTTCGTCTTCCACCTGCTCCTCTTCCTCCACCTTCTCATTCGCTTCCTCTTCTTCTCCCTGCTCCGCAATATTAATGGCAATGCCTATCATTCACGTCCCGCTTACACACATCTGTGTACAGCAGTGAAGGCCGACCCTGAGATCTTTTATCCATCTGTAATTCATCAAAGAAGAGGTATTTGGTATTCTACCATCGGTCATCCACATAATGTGTCCTATCCAAGTCTACAAAGACGGAGCAATGAAGAAAGCGTCACATAACCCGATCTTTCCAATACTTCGGTATCAGTGAACGTATCTTGTCATTTAAAGCTATTAAAACGTTCCTCTTAGTGTCAGCCTTGCCAGAAGCAAGTTAATTAATAGCACCATAACTTCCGTTATGGTGGGAAGTGTGTCCAGGGGGTCAAGAGTTAGCAGCGCCTCTATGTCATTGAGGGCACCATCCGCCAGTTTGGTCTCGCTTGAGCAAAGCTTCAAATATACTCTACCCATCTATCCATCTGCTGCTTCTTATCAGTGATGATTTCTCAAGTTAAGGTTTTCAGTGGTGCACTTCTTTTAATTATTGAACCGCAGGCCTTCTTTATCTGTTCATACATGTCTCTGATATTTCACTCTCATTTTTACTTCATATTTACAAACACACAGTCGAGCTCATCAAAAGATCTTCCCAGGCAGTGTAATAATTAAAGACAGGGATGTCAAGACAAACACAGAGGACTCCAGTGCCTTGACTATATTATCTATGCTTCTAAATCAAATAAATCGGTAGTTAGCAATGTTTGAAACAATTTTTCCCGTAGCGAATGCGAATAACGAAACTACAAACAATATAATGCACAATTTAATGACTGATGTATGTCGCTGCGTGTCATCAGGTGGATAGTGCAGAATTCAAGCAAAATAAGCTAAAGCAATAAGATAGATAAATCCTTCATGCTGAAATATACAACACACATTAACGTGAGAATGTTAATTGTCTACCACGGTCATTTTAAACTATCATGTCTTTTTGTTTACACAAAGTTGGTTTATCTATATGAATAGCAATGACTTCTGCCACCTGTAGCTATGCCCAGCATATAGCTATATATTACCAACACCATATCAATACTCTGGAATCAGAGACTGGCAAGAGAAGTTCAACCAGAGAGACGAATGGAGACGGCTTGTATCTGCAGCAAAGAACCTCAATGGCTCGGAATGCTGAAGAAGATGAAGATATCAATACTGACCATCGGCTGGGTTCTGCTCCGCATTACGAAACACACAACATCACATCTCCAACCAAGAAGACTTTCCAAAACACACACCTGTAAATTATCAGTAATTTCCCTCACTAAGATCCTAGTCTATGTAGCTTTCTTCTATTATCCACGCTTCCTACTCTCCATGCAGCTAACGAAAGGTAGAAAACAAAGAGCAACTATACCGGAAACAATTCAAACCAGAAATGCTCCCAAACCAGTTCTGTTACAGCCGTCTGATCATATTCCGGGCTTGGGGAATCTCACTTCCCTCTGTTGCCCCAGCGAATGACTCCTATCAACTTTCCTGGAGGTTTCGGTATCGGGCTAAATATTTAACATGCCTGTACTAAGCTACACTAAATAGAGAAAGGCCTAAAAACACGGAGAAGAGAAGTAGAAGCAGAAATTAATAATATCGGGAGGAAATGGACGAGCTGCACGGGAAAGCCAAAGAGAGGAGGGCGTGGAGTGAGTAGGTTAAATAAGGGCTTATGTCCCAATGGAGAATACAGGGTAAAAGAAGAAGGCTACAGTACCCGGGAGTCGTGATAGCGTAGTGACCAGACGCTTGCCTTCCGGTCTGTTCATCACGAGTTCGAATCCGTATCAAGGCGGTTTTTTTTTTTAATTGATTGGAGATTTCAGGTTGATCCGACCTTATAATCGATACCAGGAAGTGTCTAAGGTAGATGAAGAGCGCGGACTGGATATCCACAACATCAGCTCTCCAATGCCGACTGGTCTACAATAACGTGGATCTAACACCATATACCCAATGCAACTCCATTCATTCATCATGTGCCATGCCGATAAGCGTGGCCGGTCATGTTTTGCCATCTCACTTGATCACCAGAGTCGTGGATCAGCTCTGTGTTCTTGTCTCGAACATGCCACGTGGTCAAGCCATCCAGGTATTTACTTCGCTGCCTTCCCCTTGTTCTTTTCCCCCAATTTGGCCAGTTGTCACCAAGTTCTCCAAGTCATTTCTTCTCATAACATGTCCAAACAACTTTGACTGTCTACGTCTAATTTCTCTAATGAGTTTACGATTTTCATTTGTTTCTTGTAGGACTTGGTTATCGGTTTTTCTGTCTGTCCATGGTATTCTTTGCATTTTTATCAAAAACCACATTTCCACAGCCATCAGATGTTTTTAAGCTTATCTGCTCATTGTCCGTGCTTCACATCCATACAAAAGTACAAATTCTATGTAGCACTTCAACACACAATATGTCTTGAGGCGCAGAAAAGGGTCTTAGCCTTACTTTTCTTAATAAGCAGTCCATCATAGGTGTACTGGTTGCTTCTTAATGTTGTTCTTTGAGTGTTGTTGTTTGTGGTGGTGGTGATTTTTGTGTAGATCATGGTGATGGTTGCTTCTTATTTTTGTTGCTGCTGCTGTTGTTGGTGGTGGTGGTGGTTTGCTGCAGATTCATATCTATTCAAATCGCTCACTCATGGTGGTCTTGTCTTGTCTGTTGTTGTTGCTATTTTTTGTTATTGATGATGGCGGTGTTTATTGCCAGATGTTGTTTTTGCTTTTGTTGTTATTGTTGTTGTTGTTGTCTGTTGTTGCCTGTTTTTATCTGTTGGTAAAGGTTTGCTGTTGGTGATTTCTTGTTACTGGTGGTGTTATTGTTGTCTGATGGTGAAGATTTGCTGGTCGTAGATTGTTGTTGTTGCTGTTGGTGTTGTAGGTCCATGTTGACTAAAATTGTTTACTCAAGATAAGATTGAAGAAAAACCAATGACCAAGTCCTACAAGAAACAAATGAAAATCGTAAATTGATAAGAGAAATTAGACGCAGACAGTCACAATTTTTTGGTTACGTTATGAGAATAAATAAATTGGAGAACTTGGTGACAATTGGCAAGATCGAGGGAAAGAGAACAAAGGGAAGGCAGAGAAGTAAATACCTGGATGGTATGGCCACGTTGTATGGTCGAGACAAGAACACTGAATTGATCCACGATTCTGGTGATCGAATGAGATGGCAAAACATGACCGCCCACGCTTACCGGCATGGCACATGATGATGATGATGATGATGATGATGATGGTGATGATGATGATGATGATGATGATGATGATGATGATGATGATGGTGACGGACGACGACGGACGACGGACGACGACGACGGACGACGGACGACGACGACGACGACGACGACGGACGACGATGACGATGACGATGATGATGATGATGATGATGATGATGATGATGATGATTATGATGATGATGATGATGATGATGATGATTGAAGATTTGGGGCCTGGTGACAACATAGTTCCATCCTGGCAGGGAAGCAACACATTCTCATCATGAATTCTCCAATCTGTGACTGCAAAACGTGGGTGATGAGCGTCTACCATCAACAAGGAAGATTGATGTGACAGTCTAGTAGTCTCATAACAAGCAAAATCTGGGTCTTCGACAGACTTATCACGCAGCGGAGAAATCATACGTTCGCTAGAAGTGTCTGTCCAGGATGTCCACAGATTAGTGTCTGCCTAGGATGTCCTACAGACTAGTGTCTGCCCAGGATGCTAATGTCTGCCCAGGGTGCTAATGTCTGCCCAGGATGCTAATGTCTGCCCAGGATGCTTCCAGGCTTGCTTGTTTGGGGAAACGTGTGACATACCGACCATACGTTAAACCTTTGCACTAAGCCGCCAATGTTACATATGGTATGAGTTGAGTTGGATCAAGAACCGACATCATAGTACTCGGGACACTTCTATACATGCTCCGTCCACACCTTCATCTTCAACAGCCAGCGAAGAGTCCCACTACTAATGGTACCCGTTGTAATCGGATTATATGGCCGTCTGACTTTCCTCGGAATACTGATTGTCGGCCAAATACTCTGATGACTCCTTGTCTCTCCATACTCTCCAGGTCATGATGACGTAACTGCTCTATCCACGCTATACGCATGAACCCAGAGAGCCGTGATCACATCTGCCTTATCATGCACCATTACATAACCCAACGGCGTAGACCCAGCCAATATGTCCGCCTCACTGAGGAAGAGAATTAGAAATACCCCGAAAAGTATTCCGTATTTAGTTTATTATTAGAGTGGGCCAGATTTTTCTTTCCAAAAACACGTCCCTTCCTTGTTTTCATATTTCGATGTGATGAGTTTGTACAGCCAAAATGAGAAATCTGTACATTTTGAGGAAAACTAAGTCGCAAAGACAACTTATCACACACTTCAGAAAGAAGCAGTCATTTTTTGGCCACATTATGAGAAAACAAAAACTGTAACATGTGACAACCGGAAAGATTTGTGGAAAGAGAGAAAGAGGACGACAGCGTGAGAAAATTGATAACAGTCTTGTGTCATGGCACGAAAGGGAGTCAACACATGAAATGATCCATGCCGTCGGAGATCGTAATTTGTTGAGAGGCATGATCGCTCATGCCAGCCGTCAAGGCACTGGATGATGATGATGATGATGATGATGATGATGATGATGATGATGATGATGATGATGATGATGATGATGATGATGACGATGATGATGATGAGTTTATGTTTTCAGTTGCAGCAGCACGAACGATGAGACTGGACCAAGGAAGTGGCGATCCGATCTATCCTTGGTGGCGCCCCCTTTGCTTCTCCGGGACGGATTTGTACACCTGTTTGGGGAGCAATATGAACACAAATGGGGAAATAGATGGAGATAATTGAATAAGAATGCAGAGGGCGAGAGTCAAAGCGAGAAGTTGGATAATTTTCATTTACACATCGAACTATTTGTCCATAAGTGCTCAGATAATCTCCTAGGTATCTCACTCAGCGTGTAGCGGCTAACGACACCAGTTCTGTGATGTCTATTCTTTGACTTTCGTGGCGCTGGGAAATGTGTGGAGATCAAGACAAGTTAGACTTAGGGCCAAACTCGGAGTTTTCAACTCCGGAGTTAGGTAGGCGCTAACCTTTTGAATCGGAGGTTTGGAGGACGACTAAAAGAACTGCAGATAAACCAAGGACATTCACTGGTCGGTGTCTGCCCAGCGTGGTGGGAATAGAGTGATGTGACGGTTGTTGGACTAACGGAGAGAGCTAAGAGGGTCTCAATCAACTGGGGGAGGGGAGGTGAGGATAGGACAATGGCACTGGGTGGGACATATGCTAAGAAAACATGAGGACGGTATTCCTAGACAGAGGACAGTAAACCTAGACAGAGGATAGTGTGACATATATGTCATCATCTCGCAGTCTTTTCCAGCAGACGTTGCTAGGACACGCTATCTGAAGAGTAGAGGCTATTAAAAAGCCCGACGGGAGAATTAACGAAACGAAATTTCGTTTCGTTTTAAGACAATTGATTGGCCGCGCCCCGGAAACACAGGCTTAATCTAGACAAAGGCTTGGTAGACAAAGCGGTCTGGTCAATCGCCATGTTTCTCCAACGGTAGCGGGTGACCCATTGTTAATGGGTTAATTATTACTATTAGCTACGTATTCTCTGCGTTTTAGGTGAGCATTATATTATATACAACATATCATGTTATGTATTAGGATAAATGCTTTGAGGCAACTAAAATCATGATTGAAGTTGTGTGTGTGAAAATTAGGAGAATCGCTTTCATTGAAATGTTGGTTTACGTCACACAGCCTGGACATCGCCATGTTGTCCAGTCAGCCTTCATAAAGCTTACAATATAATCTTGCTATGAGTCATTCTTCTGAGATGATTTTGTGAACTTACTTTATTCCTAAATGCTTATTTTTCACAACTGGTCTCTGTGTTTTAAAGTGTTTTTTCCTGAGTGCATATTTTGTATTTCTGCGCTTATGATGGAGAAATATTACTATCTCACATTTGTGTACAACTTTAATATAGTTTGTTAGATAGAGAGAGATATTCTCGCTTGACTTTTTCATGCACTTAGGAGTTAATCTTTTGTTTACCTGGTTGTAAATACACAGAGATTGTCTTGTAGTCCTTTTTCATAAATGATGTTATGGGATTTTCATGTGGTATGATATACATAATCTCAAGTGTATGGGAAAAGATTCCCATGATTTCTCTTTTATGAGTATTTTACCTTTTATGCTCATGATTGTTACTGCTTAATGCTGTAATAAATGCTGTTATAAGATTGTCATTTGGTATGATATATCTATATATAATCTCAAGGGAGTGGGAAATGACACCATGCTCTTGTGTTTTTACTTTGAGATGTTGGGTAATACCCACTAGAGAGTTCATACCATGTTTAGTAAAAGACCAACAAGGTTTTCTGTTATTCATCATATGTATATTCTATTCATGATGTTACTGTTGGAGTAGATCTTTTAACTCCCCCCCCCCCCCCCATTAGGGACAAACACATGATGATGATGATGATGATGATGATGATGATGATGATGATGATGCAGGAGGAGATGACTGATTGGTAGCTAGCCTTTTTGCCATTTGTCAGTGGTAGTCACATAATGCTGTTTGTAACTATGGAAAGGAGATTTATGAATTGTGTACATGAGGACATTGTCTCAGGAACTTTTTCCATGATGTGACAGCGGTACTATCAAAAGATGTTTGCATATTTAGGAGGTGAAGAAAACCTCCCAGGAAGCTCCAGTATCAGTCCCGAAGAAATGTACCTATTGAGTAGATATCTCACTCACATTTGGAGTGAGACAAAACTCTACAGTAGGCGACAAGTGCTAGGCAACTATTGTCACCTTTCTTTCTTCTCCCCTTTTGTTTCCTCTAAATTTAATTATGATACACTGGTATCAGAATGTATGGTTTATTATGATCCATTGTTATAAGAATGTATATTTTATTATGATACATTGTTATCCGAAGTTTGGGTTGTATTACTAATGTATATCGACCCTGTTTTTTCTTCACTCAACATAGG
>OY992879.1:54273077-54488077 GCA_963921405.1 Cepaea hortensis
AAAGGCACACACAAAATCGTGACACAAAGCCAGGGAAAGATCAAGATGTTAAACAATGTATCCAGTGCAACATCGGAAGCACATCAGGCCCTGGAGCGCAAGCTCAACCTCCCTCCTCTCCTAGACTAAAAGGCAAGTGTGGATTAGGGAAAGACACCACGCCACTAGATCATCACAGTGAAAACTACTGTATTGATATTTTAACTGAGAAAACATTTTGCAATGACAACATTTCGGCGATTTATAAGCCCATGTCAGATATGGAATGCCTCTTAAGACGATTAATCATCCCATGGCACGTAATCAGTTAATTATTCGGATGACATCAATATGGGCGAACATCAGACTGTCGTCTGGTTGCCCACAATGAATTCATCAACACAACACACGTACTTCATCCAGCCAGGTTATTAATGTTTAGTCGCTTATAAACTTGCAACATCGATCACAATTGGTGCTATCGCGCGTTCACAAATGTTTGCCCTCATTCACATTCAATTTTTATTAATGCATCTGTTGTATCGTTATGAAAATGTTCCTGCTGATTATATTTACCGGGGCCGACTGCAACGTTCTGTAAAAGATATGCGACTAACTTAACCGATAGCGAACAACTTTTCCAGTGAACGAACGTGTGTCCGTCCGTCATGAAAATATGAAAACATCCGTCTTGAAAATATGAAAACATCCGTCATGAAAATATGACAACAATGTGCTAGTTATTTCAACATCCCAGACTGTGTAAGCATGTCCACAGCTTTGCTGCAGTTGCACTAATTTAATTCAGTTATAGACTTCATGCTGCCTGACTTAGTTGGTTCATGTGTATTTTGACAATACAGTGTTGTCATGTCTGGTTGCTCCTTTTTGTCGTGCGTGAGTGCGTGCGTGCGCGCCTGCGTGAGTGTGTGTGTGTGTGTGTGTGTGTTGTACTGCAAACCTACCCACAAGATGCCTGTCTGTCTTGTACCCTACCTGTCTGTCTGCATGTCTGTCTTCTGGGCTGATTGCTCGTCTGTATGTCTATCTGTATGCCTGTGTGTCTGTATGTACGTAAGCAAAATGACCGGCAAAGAGACAGTTATCAAAAGAGACGTGAAAGGGAGAGAGAGAGAGAGAGAGAGAGAGAGAGAGAGAGAGAGAGAGAGAGAGAGAGAGAGAGAGAGAGAGAGAGAGAGATGGGACGATAAGCAAACTAGGCAAAGGGAAGAACGAACGAACGAACGAGTTTACTTTATTTTTAAAGGGTTAAAAACTGGGGAAGGAATAAATGGAGGCAACGAACACACCACCCTGACAAACCATCTTACATACCAACCAACCAACCTACCAACCAATCAACCAACCAACCAACCTACCTACCAACCAACAAACCAACCACATACAAATAAATAAACCACGAAACCGTCTGCATACGAAACACCATACGGACATCAAGAAACTACCGCACAATACATGGACGCAGCGCAGTCTCACAGATAATGCTGTCTCCCCGGTACGGTCCATGGACACATCTGTACGCAATCAGCTGTGATATACATAATTAATTGTCGTATTTCGCTGACTGGTCGGTCTTTCAGCGACCTCATTATTCATAGCGCCGGCAGTAAACAAATACTACACGGTGCAGGCAGGTGGTGATGAATATTGTTTGTGTGAATTCTGAATAGAGCACTGTGTTTTGATTAGAGATTAGAAAGGAAATAATGTAATGCTGCTGCTGCTGCTGCTTCTGTTGTTGTTGTGGTTGTTGTTGTTGTTGTTGTTGTTGTTGTTGCTGACAAGGTGATGTCGAAACAATCTTGTTTGTTGGCAATCTCAATATTTTGATTAGAGATTAAAATGATGATAACGTGAAGCTGTTGTTGTTGTTGTGGTTGATGATGATGATGATGATGATGATGATGATGATGATGATGATGATGATGATGATGTTTGTCGGCAATCGCAATGCAGTACTTTGTATTAATTAAGAAGAAGTTTAAAGACTGTCTTCTTGTTCTCCCTCTCCTTCTTTCGAGGTGAGTATGTCACACCTAGTCACGCACCTCACAGGTCAGCATATCCGACTGCGACATGCATTAGTGTCGGGCTTACTTCCTCTAGAAAGATTCCATCTAAGGTCACGGGATCTATCTACCCGTGAGTAGGTTCACTTTTCCTAACAATTATGCCAGGGTAGCGTCCTTACAGCCTCCTCTTTGCGAGTACCAATGCCGAGCAATTTTTAACGTGCACAGCTTGCTTGCTTGTGTTCATTGGCTTGAGCTCCAACGCAAAGTCCTGTATGTCGGATGAAGGCATCCTGTTGTCCAACATCAGTGTGATGTCATACAGGACCTGAGGTTTGCGTGAGTATCCGTTGTCCCATGTCTGGCTTATTAATGTGCAGACTGGTGGTTCCTCGCCATACAGGCAGACACTCTCCGACTTCGGAGGAATCGGCGATCCTATTGACTTTAGCCAGGACCCCGAAGGGACCTGTTGCCCAGGACGCTCGACGAGGACGCGTCAATAGGTCTTGGCCAGCATATAACCCGGCCCTGGTGCCTTGCAAACACCTCTGCGTCCCAACGTGCACAGCTTGCACACGCCTGTTATTCGCCCTTATTGCAGACGGCTAGGCATCTGATCGCACAAGCCAAGAGATGATGAGGATCGTGTGATATCATTAGATAGCAACAGTTCTCGGGAAAATTCCAGCCCTGTGCGGGTGTCTTGTTGCGCTTTGTATGCCAGCGAAACAAAGACAATAAGCAGACAAAATGAGAAACGTAGAATGGCAGTGGAATATGGTCGCGTTTAAGAGACCGTTTGAATGCTTCTGTTTCCCTCTTTAAGTGTACATCAATCATGACCATGTAACTAGTCCAGTCAAGGACGTCGCACTCTTCACAGCCCGTTGGAAATTGTGATGGCATCGGTGACTTGTTCTTTTATAATTGATGGACCTTCTAAATGTCTTTTTCTGTTAATTCTTCTCTTTCTCCATCAAACAACTGTTGTATGTATTCATTGATTTATTCAATATTTTGATTATAGTTCCTTCTTCCAATAATTTCTTGTTTTTATTTCAAATATCCTGTTTTTGTGAAGACGTGAATAACTTTTTTTTTTTTTTTAGAATAGAAATCTTTCTAAGTTTCCTTCTTCCGTTAATTCTGCTCTTTCTCCATCATGTAACTCTCTTATTTATTCATTCCTTGCTTTTATTATAGTGCCTTCTTCCAATAATACCGTTCCTGTTTTGGCTTTATTTCAAACATCCTGTTTTTCTTATTTTTCTTCCTAGCAACTCATTGATTTGTCTGTGCCGATTTTTTTATCATTAGAATTTATTTAATATTGTTGCACTGCTCGTGAACCAATTTGCTATTGACGTTATATTTATTTCTCGATCTCACCATATTCTTCTGTATTTTAATTTAGACGTCAGCGCGGCAATCGGTTTATCGTGCTGGCGCTGACATTCATAGCCTTACCCACGACTGCAGATAGGTTCAAGGTGCTGCAGGCTAAATCGTATCTCTGAGTGACTGCAGACACGGAATTCCCCCTGCATGAAGATCTGGACACAGTTAATTGAGTAAGTGCAATGGGATGATTAATCGTCTTCAGCGACTTCCCTTTTCTGCCATAGTCTTAGATATCGCCAAAATGTTGTCAATGTGTTGTTATACAACATTTGTTTGACATTGAGTCTTAAGGGCCACATGCTGATCAGAGGAAAACCATGGATGGCTCAGGCAGTGGACACAATCAGAGCAGTGTCATTGCTTGAGAACATTGGGAGAGGAGAGGAGTGGTATGGATACCAGAGTCAAAGTCAGACATTTGACCGGGAATGCAGCAATTGGCCGGGCCCGCAGGTTGCACTTAATGGGAGGTGAAACAATTTATCCACGACAAGTCGCGACCAGGCGATGTAATCATCTACATGGATGGCTATGTGCTAAGAGGTAGTCCTGGAGTTTTGTGACGAAGGTTGGTGGACGGTGTTTGATGCAGGAGAGTCTGCCATATGATACCAGAATATCAAGGGGCGAAAATGCAAACAAAGCTAAATGTCACCCGCCTAAACAGCATGAAAATGCAGCAGTCGTTTGAAAATATGCTGGAAGACCGCCTCAAGCCCAATGCTGAAGCTAAACAGGATACAGAAACAGAATGGAGAGCCCTAAAGGACACAATTTACAACACTGCTATGGAAATCCTGGGTCCAGCCCCCCGAAAGCATAAAGTCTGGTTTGATGAAAATTCCGAAGACATCAACCAATTGCCGAGAAACATCTTCTCCTCAAGGCACATTTGAATGACCCAAAGTCAACATCAAAAAAAGATGCTTTCAAGAACATTCAGAGAGTAGTGCAGCAGAAACTTCGGCACACGCGGGACTCCTGGCTGAGCAGCAAAGCTGATGAAATTCAGGGCTTCGCTGACAGACATGATATGAAAAACTTCTACGACTCACTGAAAGCGGTCTATGGTCCTTCATCACCAGGCATAGTTCCCCTCCTCAGTGCAGACGGGGGAACATTGGTCACCGATAAGAAAGAAATCCTCCAACGCTGGGCAGAGCATTTCAGCAAAATCTTAAATGCAACTTCCTTCTTCGATGATGAAACCATCAACTGCCTTCCTCAAGTTCCCACCAATGAGACACTTGGTGACCTGCCAACCATAGTGGAAATAAACAAAGCCATCCAGCAACTCTCCAGCGGCAAGGCACCTGGTCCTGACTCCATCCCAGCAGATATATACAAGGCAGGTGGGCCGGTCCTAACAGAGCAGCTTCACCAAGTCTTCACAAACATATGGATGAACGAGACCATGCCACAAGATTTTAAGGACGCGTCAATAGTCCACCTTTACAAACGTAAAGGAAACCGCCAATCCTGTGACAACCACCGAGGCATCTCCTTGCTTTCAATTGCAGGGAAGATACTCGCCAGAATTCTTCTCAATCGCCTCACAGCCCATCTCGATCAAGGTCTTCTTCCTGAGAGTCAATGTGGCTTCAGAAAAGAACGTGGAACTGTTGACATGATTTTCGCTGCAAGGCAGCTGCAAGAGAAATGTCAGGAACAGAACTGCGAAATGTTCTCCACTTTCATTGACCTTACCAAGGCTTTTGACACAGTCAGCAGAGAAGGACTGTGGAAGATTATGGCAAAATATGGCTGTCCACGAAAGTTTGTCCAAATAGTGCGGCTATTTCATGACGGCATGCAGGCAAGAGTACAGGAAAATGGTGAACTGTCTGAACCCTTTCCTGTAACCAATGGAGTGAAGCAAGGATGTGTCCTGGCACCAACACTGTTCAGCCTCATGTTTTCAGCCATGTTGATGAATGCCTTCGAGAACGACGACATTGGAATAGACATCAACTACCGTATGGATGGAAAGTTATTCAATCTCAGAAGGCTGAAAGCTAAAACCAAAATTGACAGCGGAACCGTCAGAGAGCTCCTGTTTGCTGATGATTACGCTCTATACGCCAACTCAGAGGCGGACATGCAACATAATGTTTCAGCTTTCTCACATGCCTGTGCCAACTTTGGGCTCAATATCAACTTGGAGAAGACTGTAGTTATGTACCAGCCAGCTCCAGGGAATAATCACACTGTGCCGAATATCAAAGTGAATGATCATAGACTAAGTGTTGTGGACAAATTCACCTATCTTGGCAGCACTGTGTCACAAGCTGCCACAATCGATGACGAAGTGAATGCAAGAATCTCCAAGGCCAGTGCAGCCTTTGGCAGACTGTACAAGAATATATGGGACAGAACTGGAATAAGCCTGCAAACAAAGCTAAAAGTCTACAAAGCAGTTGTATTATCCACACTGCTATATGCTTGTGAAACCTGGACTGTTTATCAGCGACACGCTAGGAAATTAAACCACTTCCACACAGTCTGCCTAAGGAAGCTACTGAAGATTAAATGGCAAGACAAGATTCCAGACAATGAAGTCCTAGAAAGAGCATCCATGCCCAGTATCCACACTCTACTGATGAAGAATCAGATTCGCTGGGCTGGTCACCTGACCCGCATGCCAGATCACAGGCTCCCTAAACGAATTTTCTACAGCGAACTGCGTTGTGGTAAACGCTCCCAAGGTGGCCAGAGGAAACGTTTTAAAGACACTCTGAAAATTTCACTGAATGCTTTTGGAATTCATCATGACCCTGGGAGGCTGCAGCCAGAGACCGAAATTCGTGGCGTGCATCATTGCGCAAAGGTGCAGTCATATGTGAGGCAACCAGGACTGCAAGAGCTGTGAAGAAAAGGCAGGACAGAAAAACCACTGCAGGAAATCCTCCTCCAGAGACGTCAAGCATTCTTTGCCCACATTGTCAAAGAACATTTCGAGCCAAAATAGGCCTTATCAGCCATCTTAGAACCCACGGCTCCACACCTTCAACCCCACTGGATGAAATGAATGGTCATCATCATTCTTGATGGACAAACAACAACAAACCACAATATTTAGTCTAAGAATGGAGGTGGAGTCAGTCACAGCGGTGTTCCGATGGTTGACGGACAAATAGCACACGCATGTCGTGATTGTAACGGACTCACAAAGTATGATGAGAAAGGTGGAAAAGGCATGCTTCGGGCAGAGTGGCAGGCTTCAATTCAACAATAACAGATAAAGAGCATCTGTCGGATTATTTCCCCAGGACATGCTGGTGAGAGCTGGCGGACATATTGATAAGGCTGCACCACTCGGTGGGGCATTGGTGCATGATAAGGCAGATGTGGTCAGAACCTTTTGGGATTGTGTGTATAGTGCAGAAGAATAGATAGATCATCGCGATCTGGAGAGAATGGTGCTACAAGGAGTGACCAGAAGATCTGGTCGACACTCAGGACTCAGAGGAAAGGCCAGAAGGCCACATAATCAGACAGCTACTGGTACCATTAATATTGGGACTCTTCGCTGGCTACTGCGGATGAGGACTGAGCACTTAGGGGAATGTCTCGAGTACTGTGATGTCGGTTCTTGATTCAACTCAGCTCAACGCTAAAACTACGTGTGCGCTGACAGCGGGTAGAGTATTCCTTCCACGCACCGGTCAGTTGATTTTAAAGTAAAGATTACCTAGTTAGTTAGTCAAAATTCTGGGGTTGACTGCGAAATCCGGTAAAGGACATGCAACTAACTTAACGTATCCGTGCTACGGAACAACAACCGTTACATGCACGAAGCCGCAAGCCCTGACGTGACGGAAGTCCGTGTAATTCATCGTGATTTGATCGCTCGTGGCCGACTCAGATTCACAACGTGAATGAGAATTCATGACATGAAGTCTGTATGAGCAAAGCTAACATCGCGCTGGCCGAGTCCATAAAACAGTAAATAACACGTTGCACCTCCTTAGCAGCATGCTGCGATACACTCCAACACCTGGTTGATTTGCTAAGCAATTTTACGTTCAGTAGTTTGCCACTGCTTTCTGAACGAGAAATAAACTTTGAATTCCAACTGACCGTTATAGGGGTTGAACCTGCTATCCCACAGTCAGCGCACCGTACGTTTAAACGCAAGTGCATTAACCCTTTTAGGACGGGTCGGCTGAAATTTCGGCCATGACGTCACGACACGTCACGAGCCAGAAAGACGACAGGGCCGATTTTATCGGACCCGCTGTAAGAACTGCTTTTATTGGTTTGCTTTTAATAGTACTGACCAATCAAATGCTGCCTCGTAATATCCAGCCATTCTAGTTTGCAAATGGCGGCTTGTTGAACGGAATTCAAACAAACGGATATAATTTTGTGAGTTTTTAACGCAGTAACCCAGTTTTTGTTTAATTTTTGATGTTTCAGTTATCAGTTATCAGTTGGGGTATCTTCGTTGCACTCCGGACATGTCCATAGGTGCTCAGATCCTCCCCCCAGCATATGCATCAGCGTCCGGTGGCTAATAGTGCCAGTTCTGTGTTGGTTGACGAGGCGCTTTGTTTTCCCGATGTACCTCTCGCGTCTGGCTGTGCCGATTCTTACTTCCAGGTCTTTCATCCTGGAAAGCGATGTGGAATCACTGGCGTCAAAATCCTCTGTTCTCGCCATATCTTTAAGGGCGTTAATAACATCGGCACGATCCATGGGCTGGCCATCTACAGGGGGTGCAGAGCCAGCCAATTTATCAGCTCGTTCATTTCCCTCGACTCCCGCATGTCCCGGGACGAAGATGAAGGTGACTTTGCGAACAACGGACTTCCGCAGCGACTCAGTCCATTGTCTACGTACAGATCCAGCTTCGACCTTCTGAATCATGCTCATTGAATCACTTAGTACACACACGTTGGTATAATGCTGTGATTCCAGCCATATGAAAGCCTGTGTAACTGCCATCACCTCCATCGTCATGCTGCTCGTGGTCATAGAGTGGGCACCACTGGATTCTTGAACGGTTCGGCCCGCTGAACGGGCTGTAAATGCCCACGCACTTCTCTGCTGCTTTACAACAGATCCATCTGTATAGATGAGCACTTCGGGGCTGTCTGAGTGATCATAGATGAGCGCGTTAACCTCTGCATTGACAGCGGCAGGGTTCTGCTCTCTGCACCGTCTGTCAAGTGTGATAATGCAGGAGAAGGTACACTTAAAAGCTGGAGGCACCGGCACCCATTCCTTGCCGGGGTTGATACTGGTAAGACTGCAGACCTGTCCGACGACATCTTCCGCCCGACCCATCCATGATTTGCCCCTCTTTAGCCTGTCACCCTTTTCTCTGAATACAGCGTCATGCAGAGTGTGCTGCTCATCTGCACTTATTTTTAAGTATGCACGAGCTCTCCAGATCTTGATCCTGTGTTCCATTGTCGGGAAGTCAAGGAGGTATCTCATTGCTACACAGCTGGTGTCTCTCGTGCAGCCCAAAATGATGCGCATGGCTTCGTTTTTGATGTTTAATAATGACAAGCTTTGAACCCGAACACGTGCTAGCATTGACTAGCTATGATAGTAGCGATTTTGACAGTTCAGGACTGTAGTGATACAGAAAGTGCCCATGAGGATTTCGACCTCGTGTTCCCGTGGTTTTAAGTGTAGTGGGAATGAAGAGGATCGTGTTCATCTATATCCATTCACGGACTAAAACACATGTCACCAGATGATAGCCCACCTATTGCAAATGTCAAAAGGGACTTCATGGTGTTTTTTTTTTTTTTTAAACCATAAGCGTTTAAAATTATTCTAAAGTGGTGTAGGTATCCAATGAGTAAATTTTAGGTGAGTACCATTTTTAAAAAATATTTAGTACCAATTCATACATAGTGGTATGAAATATTTTATTTTTCACAAAATGCAAATGAGGTCAAAAAATTTGCATAAACATGATCAAAACAACTTCAGTCATACACATAAATAAGCTTTACTATATCCTCTTTAAGAATATATGTACATTTATATACATAGGGTTCTATTTTTTTTTTTTTTTTTTTTTTTTTTTTTTGAATTTTCAAAATTGTCACTTCAGTCATTTCTGTTAGTTAGTTAGTCTTTCCTCTCGAGCCTAAGGCGGCGCATAGGGCAGAAGTCCTGTCTCTCCATGCTTGGCGGTTCGCTGCTACCTGTTGTAGATCTTGGATATTTACTTGGCCATTGAATGAGCCTTCTCTAATGATGGTTCTACGCAGGGTCTCTCTTGGTCTTCCCCGTTTTCTTTTCCCTACTGGTGACCATATGAGGGCTTGGTAGGGGAGTCTTGACTTGTCCATTCTGAGTACATGGCCGATGTAGTTCCAACGGCGTCTTCTTATGAAATTGGATACTGTATCTTGCTTAGTCTCTTGTCTTATTTGCGAATTGGTTCTGAAGTCTGTCCAGTGGATGTTTAGAAGTCTTCTAAGACATTTGTTCTCAAAATTGTCTAATTTTTTATCTAAAGCTACCGTTGATTTCCAACTTTCACATGCATACGTTAACACTGGAATCACACAAGAGTTGAAGATTTTAAGTTTTGTGTGTTTGCTGAGTGTCTTTGACTTCCAGATGTTTGACAGTTTATTGAAGGCACTAGATGCCAGTGCGATTCTAGATGATATTTCTGGTGTTGAGTCCCCTGTAGATGTCATTTTGCTTCCTAGGTATGTAAAGCTGTTGACTTTTTCAAGAACGTAGCTGTTCAATTTGGTGTCATCTGAACTGTTGGTAAGATCAATAGTCTTTGTTTTTGTGGTGTTAATTTGGAGACCAATTTGCCCTGAAACATTTTGGAGGTGGTTTATTTTCTCTTGGGCATCCGGGTGTGTTGAACTCAAAAGCACTATGTCGTCGGCAAAGTCCAGGTCTTCTAGAATTTTGTCAACCCAATGGATACCCATATTTGTGTTGTTTGTGCATTTGCGCATGACCCAATCGATAGCTATTCCAAAAAGCATCGGTGATAAGACACAACCCTGTTTCACTCCTGTTTCGACTGAGAACCAGTCAGAGTTGCCTGTTTCTGTTCTTACGCAGCAACGTGTTTCTTTGTAGAAAGATTTTATGACGTTGGTATATTTGGTAGGAAAACCATAGATGTTAAGTAGATTCCAAAGTGAAGGACGGTGGATACTGTCGAAGGCTTTTTGAAAGTCGACAAAGTTGGTGATTAATTTCGACTGGAATTCTACGGAGTCTTCAATGATTATTCTGAGGGTGAAAATGTGGTCTATGCATGACCGTTTTGGTCTGAAGCCTGCTTGTTCTTCTCTGAGCCTTTCATCTATCGCCTTTTTCAATCTCTCAAGTAACATGCTACAAAACAGTTTTCCTGGTACTGACAATAGAGTGATACCACGCCAATTATTGCAATCAGACATATCGCCCTTTTTAGGCAGTTTGAAAATTACACCATCTTTCCACTGTTGTGGTGGGGATTCGCTTTGCCAGATTTCATTGATCAGCTGTAACAAACATTGTAAGGTGTTCTCATCTGCTGCTTTGAGCATTTCTCCCGAGATTTCATCTTCACCAACAGCTTTGTTGTTCTTCAATTTTTTTATGGCTGCTTTAATCTCTTCCATGGTGAATGACTCGCAGGAGGCATCTAGTGGGGGCATAGTAATTTCTCCATCCAGGTTCGGAACAGTGTCAGGCTGCGGTCTATTTAATATTTCTTTGAAATGTTCTGCCCATCGTTGCTTTTGAAGGTCATCGGATAACAATTGATTGCCTTGTTTGTCTTTGATGGGTATATTTGGTGTAGGTGAGTGATTGCATAGTTGCTTCATGATATGGAATACGGCTCTGTTGTTTCCAATTCTGGCAGCTGCTTCGGCTTCGGAGGCCAGACTGTGAATAAAGTTCTGTTTGTCTTTTCGTGCGCTTGATTTCACCTCTTTATCCAACATAGAGTATTTTTGCTTATGGGTATCATATGTAGATGTGTCTTTTGCAGAAAGAAGTGTTAGTTTTGCTTGTTTTCTTTCTTGTATCTTCGTCCAGGTGTTATCGCTTAGCCACTTCTTCTTCTGTCTTTGTACGTAGCCGACTGTGTTTGTTGCAGCATTTAGCAAGGTATTTTTTAGGAAATTCCAACTTTCTTCAATGTTGTTTTTAATATTCGCATTGCTCGATACATTTCTTTGTCATTTCTGTACTCAAAAAAAAAAATAAAAAATGACTCCGTCTTCTTCAGAGGGAAAGCTAAATTTGGCCCAAAGTTGTTCCGTCCCAATTGTGAACACTATACTAAGGAAAACGTGTTATTTGTTTTGTTACGTGGTATCTCCCACAATTTCAATGCTCAGTGAACGGAGATGTACATTAGAATACTTGTTCATTTAAGCCGCCTCTGTGGCGGAGGCGTTACGAACACAATTCGCAAACACGCATACCGCGTTCGAAACACAGATGCGGGAGATTTTGGCAGCAGACCGTCTTGCGTTTGGTTTCCCATACAAAGGTATGGAATGTCGGTCGTTCAGAAAGCAATGGCAAACTACTGAACGCAAAACTTGTCAAGAAATCATGGTAAAAAATGCTGGGGTTGACTGCGACGGTCCTGTAAAGGATATGCAATAAACATTTTTGTTTTATTTGATTATGTACCACGGAGAAAGTAGAGAGAGAGAGAGAGAGAGAGAGAGAGAGAGAGAGAGAGTAGAGTAGAGAGTGGGGAAGAAGGCAGAGACGGGAAGAGAGAGTAGGTAGACAGAGTTGGAAGAGAGAGGGAGAGAGAGAGAGAGAGAGAGAGAGAGAGAGCGGGAGAGAGAGAGGGAGAGAGAGAAGAATAGAAAAGAAGAGAGCTGAGAAAATAGAAAGAGAGAGGTAGAAAAAGAAGGGGGGGGGGCAGAGAGTATGAAGAGAAAAATAGAAATTCAAAACAATGTTTTCCCGTGATGAATTTGAATAACGAAGACACAAACAATAGATTGCACGATTTATTGTCTGGCATATTTCGCTGCATCTCGTCAGGTACATACTGCAGAAATCACACAACTTACGTGAATTAATTAGATAAATCCTTCAAACTGAAATATACACATGTTTGCACAGTAATGTCGATTGTCTACCACGGTAATTTTAAACTGACTAACATGACTTTCTGCTTGCACAAGGACGGCTTACGAAGGTTGATTATTATAGCTTCAGCAAACTTTAATAATCGACTACTTTGCGTGTTGAATAACACCCGGAAGGCACTGTTTCTTTCAACCACGTGACCGCTCTCGAGCACATGTCTCCCGACCGATGAAGCCAGACTTTTCCGGTGTGTCGGCCTGCCTAGGCTACCATCTTCTGTGTGTAGTATCTTGTCCACCCAATTCGGAATATGTTCCGAAACCCTGCAATGTAACTGTCGCCCAGTTCTGCCTATGTAGATGGCCTCGCATCTGCATGTAAATTGGTAAATACAATTTGATTTGGCGTACAAAGCTACAGGTTCTTTTACTGCTGGGACGGGGATCGGTATGGTTCTGTACCTGATGACTAGAGCTGCAGCACAGAATGTTCGCCCGACTGCTGTGGTGAGCCGGTCCCGCAGACGTTGCATTACGTCATCTCCTCGGAAGGTTAGCTGGATGAATACCTTGAGTTTAGGTACTGTAGTTACTTCTGATTTCGGTTTGGGCTGTTGGCAGTGGCGCTTTATAAATCCTGTGGAGTACCCATTCAGGTTTAAGGCATTCTTCAGAGTTTCAAATTCCTCTGTCAGTGTGTCCTGGGTGCATATCTTCCTAGCACGGTCAAACAGGGTCCGTACTAAGCCCCATTTGTACTGGACAGGTGCGAAGCTCTGAAAATTTAAGTATTGGCCAGTCCATGTTTCTTTGCGGTACACCGATCTTTGAATTGTGCCGTCTGCTCTACGTCTCATTAGGATATCTAGAAACGGCAACGCTTCGTTGTGTTCGTGTTCCATAGATACAGAGATGTTTATATAAAAAAATATAGAAAAATAGAAGAAAAGTTCAGTGAGAGCGAGAGTTGAGTGAGAGAGAGTAGAGAGAAAGTGTAGAGAGAGAGAGAGAGAGAGAGAGAGAGAGAGAGAGAGAGAGAGAATAGAAACGGGGAAGGAGAGGACACAGATGGGTGAGAGAGTAGGGAGACAGTGTAGGACAGAAAAGAGAGAAGTGTAAGTAGAGACAGAGAGGAGAGAGAGCTGAGAATGTAGAGAGTGCGTGCGTAGAGATAAAGGGATAGAGTGTAGATAGGCAGAGAGTGGGAAGGGAGAAATAGAAGAGAGTTGAGAGAGAGAGAGAGAGAGAGAGAGAGAGGGGAGAGAGAGAGAGAGAGAGAGAGAGAGAGAGAGAGAGAGAGAGAGAGAGAGAGAGAGAGAGAGAGAGAGAGAGATTCGTAAGCGCCAATCGACAGTATGTGGGCACGTCGTGAGAAGGGGAAGGCTGGAGCACAACGTGACAACGGGGAAAACTGGAGAGTAAGAGAGGCAGTGGCGCCCAAGACACGAGGTGCCAGACAGCTTGATATCGTGGCATGGAGGAGCATCTGTATGAGAAATGATTGGCTGTACACGAGACAAAAGGCTGTGTGGACAAATATGCCGACCGGCGTCATGTGACATGAACTTCAACCATCTGTCATCTACTGTCTATAGTACGTATCATGCGTTGTAGTAGTCCTTGTGGGGATAGGGGGGGGGGGGGGGGGGTCTTGAGCCTGGGGAATTAAGGCCGCCTGGCAGTTTAGGTGCCGCGAACTGTGCAGGTTAGCCCCCCCCCCCCCCCCCCCCGAGACAAAAAAATCCACACCGTATGTCGGAGTCGAACCCGGGTTTCCCGAAGGAGAACTCGACATTCTTAGCCACTCGGCCAGCTACTCCTCGTGAGCTTAAAGAAGGTTATAATTAGGGGAGCTGCCGTAACGTAGTGGCTAAAACACTTGCCTTTCGGCACGGTGGTTATGTGTTTGAATCCACATTAATGGTGGCAGGGATTGTTTCAAAAATTGACCTGGGCTCTCAGGCCGACCTAGTCTAACATTGGTACCTGAACATGTTATGGAAGTAAAGACGGCCGGTGACCACATCCTCCAGCGATGTGCCGACTCATTCATTCAGTAGCACGTCCCTTGCAGAACCTCGCTCCCATAATATTCATTCATTCAGTAACATTTCCCTTACAGAACCTCGCTCCCATAACATTCATTCATTCAGTAGCATGTCCTTCGCAGAACCTCGCTCCCGTAACATTTATTAATTCAGTAGCATGTCCCTTGCAGGGAGTCTCCGTGGCGAAGTGGTCAAGCCGTTTGACTCGGCCTCCGAAGGTTGTGGGTTTGATTCCGGGCCGCGTCCTTCGGTTCACGGATGAAATTTTTCGGAGACTCCTGTGGGTCGTCGCTAGAGCTACGGAGTTCGTGCTTTGTGCGACGCTTTCCGCGCTGCGGAAAGAGACCGAGCCATACGGGATAAAACCCGGTGCAATGAAGTCGACCCTGTCTACTTTTAAGCAACTATTTTTTGCAGAACCTCCCTCCCATAACAACCATGCGGAAAACTTCTCGGTCATAAGCAAGATGCCCCGCGTCCGATACACCTGCCTGGAGATCATCTGCCACAAACTGCACCCATCTTCTCTTTGGCCTAACCAAAATGTTGCAATGGGAAAGATGTCCATCTGTCCCACTCCACAATTTATTCAGTTGTTATAGTTTATGAACAGCAATAGATATTCCTCTTTTAATTTCTTTCATTGTGCCACCATTATTAGTAATTAATGACCCAAGATATTCGAAATTTTCCACTGCCTCCAATCTTTCCTCATTAAAATATATTTCTTCCTCCATATTAGTTTTATCTGTACGCATTATCTTCGTTTTTGCTATGTTCAGATAAATGTTGTGATTTTCACTATTCGTTTGGGTTGAGGTTATTAGTTTTTCTATACCATTCTGTGATATGGATAGTAATGCAGTGATACCTCGGGTTACGAACGCCTCAGGTCACGAACAATTCAGGTTACGAACAACAGCTTCGAAGATTATATGTCTCGGGTATAACAGTGCCTCGGGTTACGAATGAAGGCGAGAGAGAGAGAGAGAGAGAGAGAGAGAGAGAGAGAGAGAGAGAGAGAGAGAGAGAGAAAGAGAGAGAGAGACAGATAGAGAGAGACAGTTTATTTTTACGCAACTGAACAAATGATAAGAGATCGGCTTGGCCGAGTTGTCTATCGCGCTCGCGCCTAAACTTCCTGTGGGCTAAGGTGGGCTATTGGGTTCACTCCACACACCAGTCAGCCGGGCGTTAAAATTGACTTCGCGTTCAGACAGCGGTAACAAACTACTGAACGTAACATTGCTTATAACATCAACCTGGGGTTGAGTGTGACTTTCTGCAACATTTACACAAGGTGGGGGTGGGAAGTGAAAAACAACAAACACATGCGTCATTCGCTGTTTACACAATTTCCGCACGACATGTCACACAATGTCTTTCATTCAACATCATTTTGCCATCAAGTGTCGTGCGGAGGAATAGTTGACATTCCAGCGCCCGCTGGGTGGCACTGGATTGTGTCATTCCGTGTGGTTGTATGCGGGGACTTAAAATGAAAACCTGAAATGCTTTTTTTTTTTTTTTTTTTGTGGGTAAACATATCCTGAAAAGGTAAATCACTTGGGGCTAGGTCATGCCGTTTTGAAACTTCCAACTCCACTCATACACTTCCTAGCCTGACAGCCATGCATTACTATACGGGACTTTCGATGCAGATCTATAGGTTTCACACTTCACTGATCAGAAAACGGATAACCCTGCGAACCTTGCTCTTCTTTGGTGCGTGTCAAAAGTGAGGCGAAATCTTTGAACTTCTCTTATGACATCACCGTATGCGTCTGAACCGAGATGTCACGTACTTAACTCTCTTGATATCCTTAAGAAAAATATTGTCAGGTTACAAAACAATGACATGGTTGTTGTAATTTCTGTCACACTGTAAAGGTTTTCATTCGAAGCCCCCTAGTAAATGTCTTGGATGTGGTCACATTTTCTTCTTATGCGTCTTCATGCTCTCGTATCAGATCTTCTTTAGTGTAGCGCCAGTGTTGGAAGTTGATGGTGCTGCATTCTAACTAGATGGCCGAACCATTTGATCCGTCAATATCGCCAACGGGAATTCCACATATTTTCATACTAGTTACCCACCAGTTACCCAAATTCCAACTGTCCCACGTGTTCGCAGTTTGGTTATTTAACCTAAGTAAATTATCCTTGTACGCCCCTGAAGGCGTATTGGCCATATGGTGTTAGGTCCATATTTTACAGACCAATCGGCGCCGAGCACTACCCGAGAGACCAGGGAGCCGCGTGACATCATTAGATACCAATGGTTCTTGGAGAGACCTTATACTGGAATATATCCCGGCAGCTTCAGAGTCTGCGGCGGACACAGAACCTCTCAGCCAACACTAACTCAGAGTTGATACATAGCAACCTGTAGTAAAATTTGAGAAGAGTTGTTACATGGCTAACTGTGATAAAATATTTAGAAGAGTAGCTACATGGCTACCCGTAGTAAACTTTGAGAAGAGTTGCTACATGGCTACCTGTAATAAATTTTGAGAAGAGTTGCTACATGGCTACATGTAGTAAATTTTGAGAAGAGTTGATACATAACTTCCTGCAATGAGGAACATCTCAAAAAGCAGGATGAGATGGTAGAATGTTCTAAAGCTATATGCTATATGACTTACCCTGAGCCACCGCTTTCCAGTCTGCGCGATAGCAAGAGAATCTTCAGAATCGTAGATTCTTCTATGGTAACTGTGGCACACACAGTTCAACTGTCAGATACTCCCAAAACTCGATCATATGATTTCAGATATGAAGCATACTGTCTATAAGATGCATCAGTTTGAGAATTAGACGTCCTGAGACAAACGGCTGGCTGAAATGCCACCACACTCCGCAGGGCGCTATTTAAGAGACTTCTCTAGAATTCTGACTTCCTGTAAAACACGCCAAACCCAGAAACAACAATTGCAGTATATTTCGACGCATTCTGGTATATCACTTCCTGAAAGGAAGCACGCCTGACAAACCACAATTGTACACTGTTTGTATCAGGCACTGACTATCTGTAAAAGATTACGTTCTACAAAATAAAATTACAGCATGTTTTGACAGAATTTTAGTACCTAATTTAGCATACAGAACTTTCTGTAAAAGGGCCATTGTGTTGGGGGTAGAAGTTGTTTTGGTACTCTGCTTCCTTCATGGATCTACGCTCCACAAATCACAATTACACGCTAGGATGGGTCACGATGGTACAACTTTCGAAACAATGTGAGACCAGATTTTCCTAGATAAGTCTAGTCAAGGCCAGTTCGTTAATTTGTTAGTACCAGCAACTAGTACTAAGAAAGTGTTAGTTCTTGTTTTATTGTTAATACTATCTGCCATGCCGGTATGAGTGTGCGGTCATGGTTAGTCGCGTGTTTCATTGCCCCAGTCAACGTATTTGTTGCGCGTATTGTGTTGTTGATGCAACGTGTGCGACTGATTCTACTCCTCCTGTCGATGTGATATTTGCGGCTGTTGTTGCTGCTGCTGCTGCTTCTTCTTCTTCTTCTTCTTCTTCTTCTTCTTCTTCTTCTTCTTCTTCTTCTTCTTCTTCTTCTTCTTCTTCTTCTTCTTCTTCTTCTGCTTCTTCTTCCTTTTCTTCTTCTTCTTCTTCTTCTTCTTCTTCTTCTTCTTCTACTTCTTCTTCTTCTTCTTCTTCTTCTTCTTTTCTTCTTCTTCTTCTTCTTCTTCTTCCTTTTCTTCTTCTCCTCCTCTTCCTCTCTCCTTCTTCTTCTTCTTCTTCTTCTTCTTCTTCTTCTTCTTCTTCTTCTTCTTCTTCTTCTTCTTCTTCTTCTTCTTCTTCTTCTTCTACTCCTTCGTCTTCTTCCTCATCTTCTTCTTCTTCTTCTTCGTCTTCTTCGTCTTCTTTCTCTTCTGTTATTGCATCTACTCCTCCTTCTTTTAATGTCTTCTCCTTTAGACTCCCGATCTGGCGGTGATGTGTCCGACACATATATTTAATTCTACAGAAACTAATCGGCACTTGATGCGTGATGTGTCAATCTCGCACTGACCGTCTTTACATCGCTAAACAGTTTCTGACTGGATCGACCTGAACACACAGATCAGTCTTATGCACCCGTCTCAACGGAGATTCGAACCACGTCGGAAGGCAAACCTGCTAGCCACTCCACTACCATGTCTCCCAAAGTAATACAAAACAGGCCTGAGGGGCAAATTCCTTGCACGGGGCTCGGTCTCTTCCCGTAGGTCAGCCTAACGAACGCGTCGCACAAGGCACGAACTCCGTAGCTCCAGTGACAACCAGCTAGTACTCAGAAAATTGCACCCGTGAAACAAACGATGTGGCTAGGAATCGAACCCAACATCTTCGTAGCGCGTAGCAAGCGGCTTAACAACTTCACAACAGCGTCCCTCACCCACACCCACCCACACCCACACCCACACACACACACACACACCAGGAAAAAAAAAGTAATGCAAAGAACACCGTGGCTTCATGCAATGCTTAAGACAGAGGGGGTTCAATATCCTTGACCTGCAATGACCTACATGTATTGGCATGACACATGATGTTATCGAACGCGACAACTAAATGGAACTTAGTAACTTCATGAGGACAGGGGGAAGTAGAATAAAGTTGTTTGAACTAGACTAGTTTGAACAAACAAGCCCCATTTATTGTTTCTTTATGATGTTGTCGGCAATGCAAGGGTGAGTTGGTCATACTACCAGAACATATGCGCTGACAAAGGCAGTCGGGTGTGTCGGTGTGGAGTGAAGGTGCAGAGAGATAGGCAAGCAGTCACGTAGGTAGGTAAGGTGAAAGGTAAAGGACGGTGTTGCATGTTGGGTATATGGCGTCTGGCTAATATGTTTGGTTGAAAATAAAAGATTTGATGGAAGCTGAAATCTTCTTCCATGCCGTGTGGCGTTAGTGATCATGTCCATCCACAACCTTCTGTCTCGTGTGCTGCCAAACTTCTTATAGTCCATGCCGTGTGACGTTGGTGATCATGTCTATTCACAGCCTTCTTCCTCGTGCACTGCCAATCTTCTTATAGTCTATGCCTTGTGGCGTTGGTGATCACGTCCATCCACAGCCTTCTGCCTCGGGCACTGCCAATAATTTCTGATACTGATGTTCCTATATGCCATAATGTCAAACTGTCCAGCATCTTCTCTCGTGATCTCCTCCTGCTTCTCTTCCCCTGCAATCTTCCTGTTGTGACAAGATACTCCAGCTTTCTCCTTATCATGACTTGCCCAAAACATGTCGACTCTCTTCTTCTGATGTGAGTAACCAGTTCTCTGTGTGAGTTAACTTATTTCAAGATCTCTTTACTCTTTCTAACCGGTCACGGTTTTCTCATCATCATCAGCATGTGCAATGCCGATAATCGTGGGCGGTCATGTTTCGCCATCTCACTCGATTACCAGAGTCGTGGATCAGTTCAGTGTTCTTGTCTCGATCATTCCACGTGGTTAAGCCATCCTTGGTACTGTATTTACTTCTCTGTCTTCCTCTTGTTCTTTTCCCCGCAATCTGGCTAGTTGTCACCAAGTTCTCTAATTTATTTCTTCTCATATCGTGACCAAATTTTTTTTTGACTGTCTACATCTAATTTCTCTAATCAGTTTACGATCTTCATTTGTTTCTTGTAGAACTTGGTCATTTGTTTTTCTGTATGTCCATTGTATTCTTTGCATTTTCCTCAGAAACCACATGTCCGCTGCCATCAGATGTTTCTCAGTCTGTTTGCTTATTGTCCACGCTTCACATCCATACAAAAGCACAGTTCTATGAAGCACTTCAACACTCTTCTTCTCGTTGCAAATGACATCATTTTATTGGTCAGTATGTTTTCCATCTTACAAAAGGCTACCTTCGCCATGGTGATTCTTGTTCGAATCTCTTCAAGGCATCTCCCATCAGATGTTATGGCTATTCGGATTTTCATTATTCTTCTACAAAACCACATCACTTAGCTTCTTCATAATTAATCACTTGTCTGCTAACTGTCCATGATTTGCATCCATACATAACGATTTGCTCAATGTCACTCTTAAGAACCGTTTTTCTCACTTCAATTGACAAAGCTTCGTCTCATAATTGACCAGAAATGACAACTCTGGAGTCCTGGTTTTGGTATATTCGATATATATGTAGGTGATTAAGTAGGTACGTAGCTGTGCAGGCAGACGTTATCTGCGTGTGTAGGTAGGTATGTATATGTGTATTTAAGTGTTTAGATAGGTAGGTGTATATTTAAGTATTTAGGTAGGTAGATGTGTATTTAAATGTTTAAGTAGGCAGGCAGGTATTTAAGAGTTTATGTAAATAGATGTGTATTTATGTGTTTAGATAGGTAGTATGTGTGTATTTAGTTGTTTAGATAGGTAGTATGTGTGTATTTAGTTGTTTAGATAGGTAGTATGTGTGTATTTAGTTGTTTAGATAGGTAGTATGTGTGTATTTAGTTGTTTAGATAGGTAGTATGTGTGTATTTAGTTGTTTAGATAGGTAGTATGTGTGTATTTAGTTGTTTAGATAGGTAGTATGTGTGTATTTAGTTGTTTAGATAGGTAGTATGTGTGTATTTAGTTGTTTAGATAGGTAGTATGTGTGTATTTAGTTGTTTGGGTAGGTAGGAGTGCAGACATATACACTGATAGTGTCTTTTAGACTGGTTGATGGGTTGACCGTAAACATGTAAAGACTGCAATATATATCTCAAGAGATCTATGCAGAAAGTGTTTGCAACATATTTCTCAGAGATTTATACGGTAAGAAACGTGCAATATACATCTATGTCTGAATCTATATCTGTATCTATCTAAATAGCGTAAATTTATAGATATGGTGTGTGCAATATATATATATATATATATATATATATATATATATATATATATATATATATATATATATATAATATAATTATGTGTGTGTGTGTGAGTGTGTGTGTGTGTGTGAGAGTGCGTGCGTGCGTTTGTGTGTCAAATGGGGGTAAGTATTGTCAAATGGATAAGAGCACTCGTTCTTAAACATCCGGTGTGTTGATGCCGAGGTAATCAATCCCTACATCGGTCAGTTATAATAAAATGTTGACTTCTCGTCAAAGATCGAGGGGGAAAAAAAAAGAGAAAATCAGAGAAGTAAATACCTTGATGGCTTGCCTACATGGCATGGTCGAGACAAGAACACTGAGCTTATCCACGACTCTAGTGCTCAAATGAATGGCGAAACATGACCGCCCTGGCTTATCGGCATGGCACATGATGATGATGATGATGATGATGATGATGATGATGATTGGCAATCAGACAACCGACGCCAACACTGAAGGTCAATTTACCGCACTGCTGGTGTCTTGACGTGGACATGCAGCCATGCAGACACTCAACAAGAATGATGGTGTGTGGTTAGAAGGGAAGCAATTTCAGCCCTGGTTACCTGTATGCTGCGCTCGGGCTGTTCCTCTATTGTGTTCTGGTAATCGACAATCAATACAACGCAAATTAACGCTTCATTGATCTCCGCTTGTGGTCACTTCTGCAATGTCAAACTGTTAGTCAGTTAGTTACGTGCTTAGTTAGTTGCTCAGTTGCTTAGCTAGTTGCTTAGTTAGTTGCTTCGTTCGTTCATTATTTAGTTAGTTAGTTAGCTACTTGCTTAGTTAGTTGCTCAGTTGCTTAGTTAGTTGCTTAGTTAGTTACTTGCTTAATTAGTTTCTCAGTTGCTTAGTTAGTTGCTTCGTTCGTTCATTAGTTAGTTAGTTAGTTAGGCAGGCAGGCAGGCAGGCAGGCAGGCAGGCAGGGAGGGAGTTAGTTAGTTAGTTAGTTAGTTGCTTATTTAATTACTTGGTTGGTTGGTTGGTTGGTTGGTTGGTTGGTTGGTTGGTTGGTTGGCTGGTTGGCTGGCTGGTTGGTTAGTTGGTTGGTTAGTTGGTTGGTTGGTTGGTTGGTTGGGTGGTTGGTTGGCTGGCTGGCTGGTTGGTTATTTAGTTAGTTAAGTGAGTGAGTGAGTGAGTGAGTGAGTGAGTGAGTGAGTGAGTGAGTGAGTGAGTGAGTGAGTGAGTGAGTGAGTGAGTGAGCGAGCGAGCGAGTGAGTGAGTGAGTGAGTTAGTTAGTCGTGGTTCCAATTTGCTCCGTTCCTGTGCCAGTGAATATCACATAGAATGCTCCTCACTGCCCCATGTGAAAAGTGGAACATACAGGAGTCTCGACAAACCAACAGCCCGCACAGGTACACAGTGCATAATGATTCCGTCAGAATGTCAACACAAATCCTCCACGAAAAATACAGTTCAACTTCGATGGAAGCGGCAGTCACAAGAAAACCAGCAGCCACACATTACTGCATACGGCAAACCAGTCAGTTCTGTTCTGCGACAAAGCCGGTCACCATTCCGAACATGCAGTTCACGCTGTAAACAACCGCGGACAGATGTAAAAGCATTTGACAGTGCATAATGCCGCCGCCTGAATGCCAACACAAAAGTCCTCCCAAAAAAATGAGTACAACGTTGATGGAAGCTGCAGTCACTACGCAATATAAGAGAAGAAACTAAGCAAGGCATTGTATCCAATTTTATAAGAAAACGCCGTTGGAACTACATCGGCCATGTACTCAGAATGGATAAGACAAGACTCCCCAACCAAGCCCACTTATGGTCACCAGTAGGGAAAAGAAAACGGGGAAGACCAAGAGAGACCCTGCGTAGAACCATCATTATAGAAGGCTCTTTCAACGGCCAAGTGAACATCCAGGATCTACAACAGGTAGCAGCGAACCGCCGGACATGGAGAGCCGTGACTTCTGCCCTTTGTGCCGCCTTAGGCTCAAGAGGAAGGACTAACTATACTTAGATACTTAGTCAACTAATCTACCTGTCTTCAAAATCCACTTAAACTACTTGCATATTTAAACTATTTACGCAGCTAAACTGCCTTCTGTAATAACATGTATATTTTCCAAATTTCCCAAGCCTACTTACATATCGTGCCAATCACGGACAGATGGACGGACAAAGATGGGCACAGATAGACGGCAATTCTAGCTTGCCTCGCTTCAAAGGTCAAAAATTGTGAGACTTGTAAGGGGGGGGGGGGAGATGAACAGGCTGATAGGCCGACAGGGAATGCACCTCTAGGTGATAGATTACCTATGGACAAGGGGGAGGTGGTCGGGTGCCTGTGGGATAAGGTGGAGAAAGAGGTGGAACAGACTGGGCACCCGTGTGTGGAAAGAATGATACGTCAGGGGATCAGCAGGAGCTCCGGACGAACCTCAAAATTGAGAGCGAAGACCAGGAGAACTTTCAATCAGATAGCAGTTGGAACGATTAATAGTATGACTCTTCGCTGACTGTTGAACGTGGGGTCGGAGCGCATGTAGGAATGTCCTGAGTGCAGTGACGTTGGTTATTAGCTCAACTCAACTCAATTTCAGACAGACGTATCCGTATAGCTATACACGCGGGCAGATAAGTGGGCGGACGGACGGACGGACGGACGGACAGACAGACAGACGGACGGACGGACAGACAGACAGACAGACAGACAGACAGACAGACAGACAGACAGACAGACAGACAGACAGACAGACAGACAGACAGACAGACAGACAGACAGACAGACAGACAGACAGACAGACAGACAGACAGACAGACAGACAGACAGATCTATTAACATTAAGGCGTAAATTACACCAAAGGCCAAGGATTAAAAAACACATGGGACGCAGTTTAAAAGTGCAAGGGTGGGTAACACTCAACTCAAACTAACGAACACAGTATGTGTTACCTCCCTTGTTGTGTGCAATGAACTATTTACGTGACCCAAATACTCACATGACCCAAATACTCACTGTGCACTTCTAAACAACCATAACCCGACGTCACAAGTATTTAGATAAAACACGCACTTAAATTATTAGTTCATAGCAATGTGTGTCTTGCTGGTTTCGTTCAAGAGAGTAGTGGTGAGGCCAGAAGATTCGTTAAGGAAGTTAATGGTTAAGAAGTTTAAGTTAGTTGCATATCCTTTACGGGACGTAGTGAGTAGTCAACGACTGCATTTTTGGGCTGTTTGTGATTTCTTGGCAAATTTACGTTTAGTAGTTTGCCATTATGCCGGCTTCGTGGCTTAGAGGTTATGACTTTTCTCCGTAATCTCGTATACTCTCGTCGGTGACGTGATGACGGTGAGAATCAGCAGTGGTTCGAATCGCATCGGTAACTTACGGGGTATGTGAGCCGGCCGCTCAGAAAGCAATGGCAAACTACTGAGCGTAATCTTGCCAAGAAATCAACATACAGCTGAAAGATGCTGGTGTTGACAGCGATGTCCTGTAAAGGATATTTCAGAACGAATACAATCCATGTGTTAAAAGCATAGAGGCCAGCGTGGCCGAATGGAAGAGAGCGTTCACTTTTAAACTCCCGGTGTGCTGATGGCAAGGTAGCGGGTTCAACTCTTACACCAGTTGTCTGGACTAAAATGTTGACTTCTAGTTCTTGACTTCTAATTCTAGTTAGGGATGTAAAATACAAGTTCATTAGAAGTCGGTGTGGGTTCCCCTGATGGCTAGGGACACTGGTAACAGCGAAAGCTATTCCATGCGCAAAAATCAGTCCAGTGTATTAGAAGTAGGTATCACGTGTGTGGAGTACACTGGAGTTCAAATGCGCGAGTGCGTGGGTGCGTGTGTGTCTTGTGCGTGTGTGACCGTTTCTCCTTGTATGTTTCTCTTGTGTGTGTGTGTGTGTGTGTGTGTGTGTGTGTGCGTATGTGTGTCGTGTGAGTCTGACCGTTTCTCTGTGTATATTTCTCTTGTGTGTGTGTGTGTGTGTGTGTGTGTGTGTGTGTGTGTGTGTGTGTGTGTGTGTGTGACTGACCGTTTCTCCTTGTATGTTTCTCTTATGCATATGTGTGTTTGTGTGTCGTGCGTGTCTGACCGTTTCTCCTTGTATGTTTCTCTGGTGTATGTGTGTGTGTGTGTGTGTGTGTGTGTGTGTGTGTCTGACCGTTTCTCCTTGTATGTTTCTCTTGTGTGTGTGTGTGTGTGTGTGTGTGTGTGACCGTTTCTCCTTGTATGTTTCTCTTGTATATGTTTGTGTGTCTGACCATTTCTCCTTGTATGTTTCTCTTATGTATATGTGTGTGTATGTGTCTGACCGTTTCTCCTTGTATGTTTCTCTTGTGTATATGTGTGTGTGTCTGACCGTTTCTCCTTGTATGTTTCTCTGGTGTATATATGTGTGTGTGTGTGTGTGTGTGTGTGTGTGTGTGTGTGTGTGTGTGTGTGTGTGTGTGTGTGTGTCGTGTGTCTGGCCGTTTCTCCTTGTATGTTTCTCTTGTGTATGTTTGTGTGTCTGACCATTTCTCCTTGTATGTTTCTCTTGTGTATATGTGTGTGTATGTGTCTGACCGTTTCTCCTTGTATGTTTCTCTTGTGTATATGTGTGTGTGTGTGTGTGTGTGTCTGACCGTTTCTCCTTGTATGTTTCTCTTGTGTATGTGTGTGTGTCTGACCGTTTCTCCTTGTATGTTTCTCTTGTGTATATGTGTGTGTGTGTGCGCGTATCGTGTGTGTCCGACCGTTTCTCCTTGTATGTTTCTCTTGTGTATGTGTGTCGTGTGTGTCTGACCGTTTCTCTGTGTATGTTTCTTGTGTATATGTGTGTGTATCGTGTGTGCCCTACCGTTTCTCATTGTATGTTTCTCTGGTGTATATGTGTGTGTATGTGTGTCGTGTGTGTCTGACCGTTTCTGCTTGTATGTTTCTCTTGTGTATATGTGTGTGTATCGTGTGTGTCCGACCATTTCTCTGTGTATGTTTCTCTTGTGTATATGTGTGTGTGTGTGTATGTGTGTGTGTGTGTATCGTGTGTGCCCTACCGTTTCTGCTTGTATATTTCTCTTGTGTATATGTGTGTGTATCGTATGTGTCTGACCCTGTCTCATTGTATGTTCCTTGTGTGTGTGCGTGTGCGTGTGTGTGTGTGCGGGTGCGCGCGTCTGTGTGTGTGTGTGTGTGTGTGTGTGTGTTTCGTGCATGTCAGAACATTTGTTTCTCCTTGTATGTCTCGGTTGATCACAGACGAAGAATTAGACCGAGAAACGAAGACAAATAAGCAGACAGACAGACATACGGACAGACACAGAGAGGCGGACAGACACAGAGAGGCAGACAGACATACAGGCAGGGGTGGAGGAGGGAGGAAGACGGACGGACGGACGGACAGAGACAGACGAATGTTCGAACAGAGACAAGACAGATGAGAGCCGATAACAACATGGATAGATAAACATAGACAGGCACAGGCTGATGAGTGGCTGGTCACCGACACAGACAGATAGACATGGACAGACTGATGAGTGGCTGGTCACCGAGATAGACAGACATAGACAGACAGATATGAGCGGCCGGTCACCGACATTGACAGATAGACATAGAGGGACAGATATGAGTGGCCAGTCACCGACATAAACAGATAAACAATGACAGACAGATTAGTGACCGGTAACTGACATAGACAGACACAGACAGACAGATGGGTGACCTGTCGCCGTCACAGACAAATAGACAGACGGACAGGCAGACAGATATAAAGAAAGAAAGACACAGACAGAAGGGCAAGCATAGACGGATAGACAGTTATAAATAAAGACAAGACCGACCGACCGAACGAAAGAATGAACTTTATTTTCAAAAGGCCACAACTTGGTCAAGCAGGCCCGTCTTACATTCGGCCATTTTAACCGCTCATCTTGCACACATCAATTATCTATAATGTATCTTATAATCAAACTGACAGATGTATAGGTGGTAATATAGATCAACAGTTAGATAGACAGGCAGACAGCCAGACAGAGGCAGACCGACAGACCTACAGACAGACCACAACAAACCGCAATGCCTTGTACAGACGGTTACACTACAAGTACAGATAAAGTGTACTTACCCATTCACGTGTCATATCGTATTACTGCACACTTCTTGTTAATACTAGTCCACAATGAAAAAAAAAAAAACCACACGGTGACAACTGGATCATGTGTCTATGATTCAATGAACTGTGTTGTAACAATAGCAGCGGGATTTGGTATGTTAAGCATGCGCATCTGTTCGGTTGACATCCCTGGGAAGCTGGCTGTTGGGCTCTGTTTACGGGCTAAATATCGTGCTGCAAAAGATGGGAAATTAAGCAATTTTTGAAATGTTTGCAGGTTGCAAAAGATGGGAAATTATGCAATTCTCAGACTGTTTACATGCTAATCGATGCAACTGATAGGAAATGAAGCAATTTTTAAGACTGCTTACATGCTAATTGATGCAATTGATGGGAAATTAAGCAATTCTGAGACTATTTGCATGGTAAATACTTGATGCAAAAGATGCGAAATTAAGCAACTGTGGGGGATATATTGGAAATGCAAAAGTCGTTTATGTAGGAAAATACTATTCACGGACAGAAACATGAAAGGGGCAGAAACATGAAAGAGGCAGTCCTTCAAGACAGTCGGGACTTGGAGAACTGAGGGAGGAAATCTGACTGGAGCAAGCCTTCGAGAAAAACTCTGCAGGATGGGTGATGACCTTTAGGGAACCGTCCTGTTTGTGACCCATGCCGAAATAGAGCATAGTAGATGTTGATCGCAGTAAGAAGAAGAAGAGGAGGAGGAGGGGCGGAGGAGGAGGAGGGGCGGAGGAGGAGAAGAAGTTAGATCATCTCAAAGGACCCGAACCACATCTGCCTTATCATGCACCAATACCCCATTGAGCGGTGCAGACCCAATCAGTTTTCCCACCTGCTCGTTTCCCACCACACCAGCATGTCCTGGGGAAATAATCCAACAGATGGACAATTCTTTCGTCCTTTAACGGGCCCCGTAACGAAGTCGTCAAGCCGACTGACTCGCGCTCTGATGGTGGAATGCATTTCTTCCAGAGACCCAGCATGGCCATCGATAGAGCTACGGAGTTCGTGCTGTGAGCGGTGCTATCGGCAGGTGGCTGGTCACTCCGTGCAGAGAGACCAAGTCGGCAGGTGTAAAGCATGCTGCAGTGATGGCGACCCTCTAACCTTTAACCTTTTCGTCCTTATAGTTGAGGTAAGTACCGATATCACTGTAATCAAGGCATTCCCATACACGCTCGGTCATCTGCAACAGCCAGCGTATACTAATGCCAATACTAATGGTGCCCGCTGTAATCTGATTATATGTCCGTCTTTTCGTCTTTAAAAAATAGCTTTATTTGAAAATGTATTACATATCAGTTTGCGTATATATGTGGTTTTGTCGTTTGTATACTGCATTTGTAAGTGTATTTACAAGCGTTTGTTTGTGCGATTGTTCTTGAACTCAAACGTTTCCCATACATCTGGATACACTGGACTCATTTTTGCTTGTGGGGTAGCTTTCCCTATGACCTGTGTCCCACGCCATCAGGCGAACCCACTACGACTTCTGGGGTACTTGCAACTGTTTTGTACGCCTAGTTTGTTTTCCTAGTAACCAGAGGCCGAGATATGTAACGATACTCTTCGCGCGGAAATGACGATGATGACAATGATGATGATGATGATGATGATGATGATGATGATGATGATGATGATGATTGTATCTTGTGCATACCTTTTACATATTTACAACTCCGATGGCAATATTTACATAAAAACCCCGAGAGTATTACTCGACTCAAAGACGTCAATCGTTATGCAACTTGCTGCAACGAGATCTTACAACGTATCGATTTGCAGTCTTCTTTTCAAGTCTAACTGCCGAAATACAGCGAAAATCCGAGATAAAAAAAAAAAAAGGCGGCCTGAGCTGGTCATGACGTCACGTTACCAGGACAACATACACAGGAAATGAAACAGAAATCTTTGTTCATATGGGCGCTGTTTAGTCTACCTTAACTACCATAGTTACCATGGAAGCAGAAGCTGGGAGAAATGTTCTGCCAAGGACATGTATTATTCATGTATGCGATCTGATAAAATACTGCGATCAGGACGGTGAGTGTATGTGTGAGCACGCGCACGTCTGTGAGAGAGTCTGTGAATGTGCCTATGTGCGTGAGCACGCGTGCGTATGTGTGAGAAAACTCCTTTACAGACATAGCAGCAAGGGTAAATTTTACATTGAGACAAAGTTAAAACGCGTTACAGAGTAAGTGCATGAGTACTCCCACTCAACGCTGGCCTGTCAACACCTAACGGAAATCGACCGAAGTGGGACGAATTGTGGATGGGACGCGCTGAAGCTGCCACCCATCAAGTATGTAGACCAACTGACATCAGTCTTGGAAGGGAGTGGATGCCAGTGCCACCACATTCCGATGATGATGAAGATGATAATAGTGATGACGATGATGATGATGATGATAATGATGATGATGATGATGATGATGATGATGATGATGATGATGATGTTGGACATGATGATGATGATGATGATGATGATGATGATGATGATGATGATGATCATCATCATCATCATCATCATCATCATCATCATCATCATCATCATCATCATCATCATCATCATCATCATCATCATCATAATGATCCTAACTAATCACTAAGAGCATCCGTATTTCCATTAGCAATACAAAAAAACATGTTGCATGTTCTTTACAACCCCGGGTTGATTTTCTAGTTAACTTTATGTTCAGTAATTTGCCTTTGCTTTATTAAAGTGAAGTCAACGTTTAAATTCAAATTAACGCTGGTGTAGGGGTTGAAAACCGCCAACCTCGCCATCGATGTACCGGAAGTTTAAAAGCAAGCGCTGTAATCCTTCCAGCTACGCCGGCGTCTGTTGCCAACACTCACAGCCACCTTGTCTTGACAGACAATATTTTGTTACATTACGCTTTAAATAAAGGGCACAATAACCACAACCCATGGCGAGGACCAGGGACGGAGTTATACCTCTCCATAGCACCAAGCCTGGGCTGAATTGTAGAGACCCATGCAGCATGGTCCATCTCTCGGCCTGACTAGTTTACTTCAGAGGAAAGGTAACACCAATATAATTAGCAACTACGGTTGTGAACACTGATTATTTTACAAAACAACTAAAAAAAAATACCATTTACGCAAAATCAACACCTGTGAGATTAGATACTTGAGGAAATCTGTCAACTTAACAATCGGAGGCCGAGTAAGAAATGATGTTATCAGACAGACAGAGGGTCAACACCTTGTGACACGTTTACTGAAAGACAGAAGATCAAATGGTCTGGCCATCTTGTTAGAATGCAACACCATCAACTGTGTTGAGTTGAGTTAAGAACCGACAAGACTGCACTCAAGATATTCCCATACGTGCTCCGTCCCCTCGTTCAACAGCCAGCGAAGAGTCATACTACTAATCGTTCCCACCAGCACTGGCCCTAAATCAAAGAACATATGCTACTAGAGCAAGAGGACGCCGAAAAAAAAAAATCAAAGTTTCAATCACATGGAATGACACTATCCAAATACCTGGATGGCCTGGTCACGTGGCATAGTCAAGACAAGAATACTGAGCTGATCCACGACTTTTGTGATCGAGTGAAATGGCGAAACATGACCACCCACGCTTATCAGCATAGCACATGATGATGATGGTGAGACTATCCAGTGCCACCGATTTGGCGCTGGAGCGCCAATGATTCCTCCCCACGACGCATGGCGGTAAAAGTGGAAGATGATTATTTTTTTTTTCATATCCCTTACAAGACGTTGCAGTCAACATCAGCATTTTTCAGCTGCTGTTGATGTACTAGGCAAGATTACGCTCAGTAGTTTTTCATTGATTTCTGAGCGACCGGCTCACATACACCGCCAGTTACCAACACGGTGAGAACCGCTACCGATTCTCGCGCAGGTTACGTTACTCACGAGAATATACGGGATTACGGAGAAAGACATTAACGACTGTGCCAGGAAGACCGGCGGAAGATTATGATAATAACTAAAAATACATAACTGCCTTTGAATAATAATGTTAGAAACGTGTACTAAACATTCAGTAGATGAAAATAACGAATCTATCCAACAACCATTATTAAAGAAGAAGACTGACTATAAAATGAAGTAAACTTGAGGTAACATGTTCATTCATTCAGTAGCATGTCCTTCCGAAAAACTCCTCGGTCATAGGCGAGATGTCCCGCGTCCGATACACCTATCTGGAGATCCTCCGCCACATCCTGCACCCATCTTCTCTGTGGCCTTCCTCTTCCTCTCTTCCCGATCATACGCCCATCTATTATTGTTCTCTGCAGACTTTCATGATGTTTCAAGTGACCAAAACATTTCAATTGTCTTTGTTTTATCGTCTTTAGTAGCCAACCTTCTTCAGTATTCAGATCTTGTATGGATGCATTTGTTCTTTTCTATACCCAAGATATTCTTAGAACCCGTTAAAACGTGTTGAGCGCGGCAAAAGATGTGGATGTCTGGAAACGATAATCATGACGGAAGGTGTAGCGGGAAAACGGAGAAGAGAAAGAACTACAACGTAGTTAGATTAAAGATGTGATCGAGAATGTACACATGGCTTCAACAAAGCCTGGACATCTGGCTTTTTATAAAAAGAATTTCAAAAGCTTATGGAAGAGAAGCTCTGCCGAGGACACGAGACTGCCTAATGATTGCTACACGTGCTTAACAAAGGAACAACAGTTCGTTAAGCTACCCAGCACAAAGGCTGTATGTATTTCATAGGTCAAAGGTCTTTGTCAGTCGTGAAGAAACCTTGACCAAGGCAACAGTTCCTTTAACCTTCACCATAACCCCGCCCACCTCAAATAAATCCATTGCACTTGCAATGAAGTTATACCCAATGCTGCTAAATTTACTATCTTTCTT
The DNA here is from genome assembly GCA_963921405.1 of Cepaea hortensis. NCBI lineage: Eukaryota > Metazoa > Mollusca > Gastropoda > Stylommatophora > Helicidae > Cepaea > Cepaea hortensis. The sequence continues at coordinate 54,305,432 of OY992879.1, forward strand.
GTTTTCGAGTTTCTTATCTCTCTCTCTCTCTCTCTCTCTCTCTCTCTCTCTCTCTCTCTCTCTCTCTCTCTCTCTCTCTCTCGTGCATGCGCGCGCGCGCACGAGCAAACGCCATAATACCTGCTTTTCAAGTTACTTTGTAAAATGGGACGCTTGTTGCAATGTTTTATGTATGATTCATTCAGTGATACGTTTAAACTTGTTTAAATAAACCTAAGTGTGCATGAGAATACTTGGAGTGTGAACGCATTTCAATTGGAAGATTTAGTCTGCATGAGAGCAGATAATTACTTCCCCACCATCACCAAGTCATATGTGGGCAATTACACCTTGCCATAAATGTAATATTATCATATGTGTATATAAATGTATGTGTTGTATTTGTAAATGTAAAGGAAACAACAATGTACCTAGTCTTGTAAATACACTGTTTTGTACGAAATAAAAGTTTTCTCTCTCTCTCACTCACACACACACACACACACACACACACACACAAACACACACACACACGTGCTTATCAAAAAGCTAGTTAAAAACTACAGCCAGGATACTGGATAATATGAACGAAAAACGTAAATGTTACAATCTACAAACATCATTCGGACAGGACATAATGCTTGGGATTATCAATCTCAAATACATGCGTCTCGGCCTTCAAAAGCTATCGTTCTCATCGTTATCCCCAACTCACGCCAAACCTTCCTACTGTAATCCTCCGTTCCCTCCCCGTGTTGTTCATCGTTGTCTCAAATTCTCTTGTCTATGCGTTATGGGTCTCTCTCTATCTATCTCTTTTACCCGCTGGATTCCAGAGAAAGGAATTTCTACAGCATGAAACCTTGGGCATGGGGTGCATGCTCTAGGGTACATGTGTCAAACTCAAGGCCCGCGGGCCACATAAGGCCCAGCTTACAATCATATCAGGCCCGATTGGTCTCAACCGACGTACAAATAATCAAATATATTCGGCCCGAGATAGACTTTTAAGCAAACAAATTTTTTTTTTATGGCCACGATATAAAGAGCAAATCAAATTCCCTAATTAGCAGCCAACAAAACATCACACAGGAGTCGTCTCACTGATGAACATGATGAGAATCTCAATGACACAGAACATTACTCCCAACATAAACGAACTTGTATCCAAGAAAAGATGCCAAACATCCTGCGCTGACAAATTGGCATAAGGGTGAAAATGTGTATGATTGATTTTATTTTTATTATTAAAACTTTTTTCTGCTTTAATTTATATTAATGTTTAAAAAAGATTTAATTTTCGGCTTATTGAATGTTTATCCTGTTTGGCCCGCAATCTTAGGTGTGATTTGAGTTTTGGTCCGCTGAGCGATTGAGTTTGACATCCCTGCTCTAGGAAAACCGGCAAGGCATGAAGAAATATTCCCAGGGCTGTGATGAGAACGACTTTCTGCAGAGGGCCTGCTGTATGATGACGTTCCTATTCACAAATAGACATTTTCTATAAAACAAGAAGGAAGCGTATGTCATTATCTTTGTGGAATTTGTTTCCTTTCTTTTATTTTCAGATGGGGTACTGCAGACATTTGCATCCATGTCATTATCCCATTTCATTGCCTGGAAATGAAGAGGCTGACAGATTGGCAAAGAAATGTGGAAAATAACACACCTGGTTTAGACATGCCCTGGCATGAGGCCAAGATATTTATAAGCAATTATAAATCCAAGTTGGAATCGGAGCATCCAGGCCACCGCAAGATGCATGTTACCAACTCGACCGAAGAGACAGGTTACAATCTTCACAGGAAACAACGGGCAAAATCATAACATGTATGATAAATTAAAGATAGAAGATCCTGGTGAATATAAATTATAACTGTGGTACTGGTGAAATGACAGCTAAACATCTTTTGCCAACGTGTCCTACATATCCAGAACAGAGAAAAATATTTTGGCATACATCCGTTCTATTTGAAGACAAAATCTATTGAGATGTTCACAAGCCCAGGTTGACTGCTCCTTTCTATGGATATGTTTATGCTGATGTCCGAAAGTGTGTGAAGAAGAAAGATTGCAGAGTTGCGTTTTATTTGCCAAAAATAGTCTCTCAGTTTAGATTGGCCAGGAAGGGTATCTGCTGCTGGGCTCTTGGTTCAAACTGGGTTCATTAATGGTTGCCGGATTGTCTCTTCTGGATCGATCGGTTGTGGCTAAGGCCGCCGGCAGTAGAATTTCCCCGGCATTGTTTCTTTGTCAATAATGAATATGAGTCCTTGTGGAGACTTCTCATTATCCACATGGAAATGGATAATTGTCTCTAGCCCTGAGCTTTGTTGGGGTAATTGTCAGAGCACTGACATGATATGGTCCTGGTGTGCCATGGCAATGACATGTCAACACGGTGATCTCAGCATGTCAGGGCAATGACATGTCAACACTGTCATCTCAGCGTGTCTAGGCAATGACTTGTCAACACTGTCGTCTCACAGTGTCATGGAAATGACATGTCAACACGGTGATCTCAGCATGCCAGGACAATGACATGTCAACACGGTGATCTCAGCATGTCAGGGCAATGACATGTCAACAGTGTTGTCTCAGCATGTCAGGGCAATGACATGTCAACACTGTGGTCTCAGTGTGTCAGGGTAATGACATAATACTGTCACCACAGTGTGTCAGGACAATGACATGAAAACAATGCCATCTCAGCGTGTCAACCTGTGGTCTCTGAGTTTCAGGAGAATGACATGTCAACACTGGTCTCAGAGTGTCAGGGCAATGACATGTCAACACTGTGGTCTCAGAGTGTCAGGGCAATGACATGTCAACACTGTCATCTCAGAAATTCAGGGCAATGACATGTCAACACTGTAGTCTCATGTCATAGCAATGACATGTCAACACTGTCAACTCAGCGTGTCAGGGCAACAACATGTCAATACTGTCATCTTAGCGTGTCAGTGCAATGACGTAACACAATGATCTCAGAATGCCAATGCAATGACATGTCAACACAGTGATCTCAGCATGTCAGAGCAATGACATGTCAACACTGTTGTCTCGGCATGTCAGGGCAATGACATGTCAACACTGTAGTCTCAGTGTGTCAGGGCAATGACATGTCAACACGGTGATCTCAGCATGTCAGGACAATGACATATCAACACTGTTGTCTCAGTATGTCAGGGCAATGACATGTCAACACTGTTATCTCAGCATGTCAGGGCAATGAAATATCAACACTGTGGTCTCAGTGTGTCAGGGAAATGACATAATGCTGTCATCACAATGTGTCAGGACAATGACATGTCAACACAGTCACCTCAGCATGTCAGGGCAATGACATGTCAACAATGTCATCTCAGCATGTCAGGACAACAACATGTCAACACTGTCATCTCAGTATGTCAGGGCAACAACATGTCAACACTGTCATCTCAGCATGTTAGGGCAATGACATGTCAACACTGTCACCTCAGTATGTCAGGGCAATGACATGTCAACAATGTCATCTCAGCATGTCAGGGCAACAACATGTCAACACTGTCATCTCAGCATGTCAGGGCAACATGTCAACACTGTCATCTCAGCATGTCAGGGCAATGACATGTCAACACTGTAGTTTCAGTGAGTCATGGCAATGACAAGTCAACACTGTCATCTCAGCAATTCAGGGCAATGACATGCCAACACTGTGGTCTCAGAGTGTCAGGGCAATGACATGTCAACACTGTGGTCTCAGAGTGTCAGGGCAATGACATGCCAACACTGTAGTCTCAGAGTATCAGGGCAATGACACTTCAACACTGTGGTCCCGGGCAATGACATGTCAACACTGTGGTCCTGGGTAATGACATGTTAACACTATGGTCCCTGTGTGTCAGGACAATGACATGTCAACACTGTGGTCCCTGTGTGCCAGGACAATGACATGTAAACACTTTTGTCCCTTGTGTCAGGGCAATGACATGCCACCAATGTATTCACAATGTGTCAGGGCAATGACATGTCAGCACTGTCACCTCAGCATGTCAGAGCAATGACATGTCAACACAGTGATCTCAGCATGCCAGGGCAATGACATGTCAACACAGTGATCTCAGCATGTAAGGGCAATGACATGCCAACACTGTCATCTCAGCATGTAAGGGAAATAACATGTCAACATGGTGATCTAAGCAAGTCAGAGCAATGACATGTCAACACTGTTGTCTCAGCATGTCAGGGCAATGACATGTCAACACTGTGGTCTCAGTGTGTCAGGGTAATGACATAATGCTGTCATCACAGTGTGCAATGACAACGACATGAATACACTGTCATTTCAGTGTGTCATAGCAGTGACATGCCAACAATGTCAACTCAGCATGTCAGGGCAATAACATGTCAACACTGGTCTCAGAGTGTCAGGGCAATGACATGTCAACACTGTGGTCTCAGAGTGTCAGGGCAATGACATGTCAACACTGTCATCTCAGAAATTCAGGGCAATGACATGTCAACACTGTAGTCTCGGAGTATTAGGGCAATGACATGTCAACACTGTCACCTCAGCGTGTCAGGGCAATGACATGAAAACACTGTCATCTCTGTGTGTCATAGCAATGACATGTCAACATTGTCAACTCAGCATATCAGGGCAACAACATGTCAACACTGTCATCTCAGCATGTCAGGGCAATGACATGTCAACACGATGATCTCCGCATGCCAGGGCAATGACATGTCAACATGGTGATTTCAGAACATCAGGGCAATGACATTTCAACACTGTCATCTCAGCATGTCAGGGCAATGACATGTCAACACTGTCATTTCAGTGTGTCAGGGCAATGACATGTCACACAGTGATCTCAGCATGTCAGGGCAATGACATATCAACACTGTTGTCTCAGTACGTCAGGAAAATAACATGTCAACACTGTTGTCTCAGCATATCAGGGCAACAACATATCAACACTGTTGTCTCAGCATGTCAGGACAATGACATGTCAACACTGTGGTCTTGGTGTGTCAGGGTAATGACATAATGCTGTCATCACAGTGTGTCAGGGCAATAACATGTCAACACTGTCATCTCAGCATGTCAGGACAATGACATGTCAACACTGTGGTCTCAGAGTGTCAGGACAATGACATGTCAACACTGGTCTCAGAGTATCAGGGGAATGACATGTCAACACTGTGGTCTCAGAGTGTCAGGGCAATGATATGCCAACACTGTAGTCTCAGAGTATCAGGGCAATGACACTTCAACACTGTGGTCCCGGGCAATGACATGTCAACACTGTGGTCCTGGGTAATGACATGTTAACACTATGGTCCCTGTGTGTCAGGACAATGACATGTCAACACTGTGGTCCCTGTGCCAGGACAATGACATGTCAACACTTTTGTCCCTTGTGTCAGGGCAATGACATGCCACCAATGTATTCACAATGTGTCAGGGCAATGACATGTCAGCACTGTCACCTCAGCATGTCAGAGCAATGACATGTCAACACAGTGATCTCAGCATGCCAGGGCAATGACATGTCAACACAGTGATCTCAGCATGTAAGGGCAATGACATGCCAACACTGTCATCTCAGCATGTAAGGGAAATAACATGTCAACATGGTGATCTAAGCATGTCAGAGCAATGACATGTCAACACTGTTGTCTCAGTGTGTCAGGGTAATGACATATGCTGTCATCACAGTGTGCAATGACAACGACATGAATACACTGTCATTTCAGTGTGTCATAGCAGTGACATGCCAACAATGTCAACTCAGCATGTCAGGGCAATAACATGTCAACACTGGTCTCAGAGTGTCAGGGCAATGACATGTCAACACTGTGGTCTCAGAGTGTCAGGGCAATGACATGTCAACACTGTCATCTCAGAAATTCAGGGCAATGACATGTCAACACTGTAGTCTCGGAGTGTTAGGGCAATGACATGTCAACACTGTCACCTCAGCGTGTCAGGGCAATGACATGAAAACACTGTCATCTCTGTGTGTCATAGCAATGACATGTCAACATTGTCAACTCAGCATATCAGGGCAACAACATGTCAACACTGTCATCTCAGCATGTCAGGGCAATGACATGTCAACACGATGATCTCCACATGCCAGGGCAATGACATGTCAACATGGTGATTTCAGAACATCAGGGCAATGACATGTCAACACTGTCATCTCAGCATGTCAGGGCAATGACATGTCAACACTGTCATTTCAGTGTGTCAGGGCAATGACATGTCACACGGTGATCTCAGCATGTCAGGGCAATGACATATCAACACTGTTGTCTCAGTACATCAGGACAATAACATGTCAACACTGTTGTCTCAGCATGTCAGGGCAACAACATATCAACACTGTTGTCTCAGCATGTCAGGACAATGACATGTCAACACTGTGGTCTCGGTGTGTCAGGGTAATGACATAATGCTGTCATCACAGTGTGTCAGGGCAACAACATGTCAACACTGTCATCTCAGCGTGTCAGGACAATGACATGTCAACACTGTGGTCTCAGAGTGTCAGGACAATGACATGTCAACACTGGTCTCAGAGTATCAGGGCAATGACATGTCAACACTGTGGTCTCAGAGTGTCAGGGCAATGACATGCCAACACTGTAGTCTCAGAGTATCAGGGCAATGACACTTCAACACTGTGGTCCCGGGCAATGACATGTCAACACTGTGGTCCTGGGTAATGACATGTTAACACTATGGTCCCTGTGTGTCAGGACAATGACATGTCAACACTGTGGTCCCTGTGTGCCAGGACAATGACATGTCAACACTTTTGTCCCTTGTGTCAGGGCAATGACATGCCACCAATGTATTCACAATGTGTCAGGGCAATGACATGTCAGCACTGTCACCTCAGCATGTCAGAGCAATGACATGTCAACACAGTGATCTCAGCATGCCAGGGCAATGACATGTCAACACAGTGATCTCAGCATGTAAGGGCAATGACATGCCAACACTGTCATCTCAGCATGTAAGGGAAATAACATGTCAACATGGTGATCTAAGCATGTCAGAGCAATGACATGTCAACACTGTTGTCTCAGCATGTCAGGGCAATGACATGTCAACACTGTGGTCTCAGTGTGTCAGGGTAATGACATAATGCTGTCATCACAGTGTGCAATGACAATGACATGAATACACTGTCATTTCAGTGTGTCATAGCAGTGACATGCCAACAATGTCAACTCAGCATGTCAGGGCAATAACATGTCAACACTGGTCTCAGAGTGTCAGGGCAATGACATGTCAACACTGTGGTCTCAGAGTGTCAGGGCAATGACATGTCAACACTGTCATCTCAGAAATTCAGGGCAATGACATGTCAACACTGTAGTCTCGGAGTGTTAGGGCAATGACATGTCAACACTGTCACCTCAGCGTGTCAGGGCAATGACATGAAAACACTGTCATCTCTGTGTGTCATAGCAATGACATGTCAACATTGTCAACTCAGCATATCAGGGCAACAACATGTCAACACTGTCATCTCAGCATGTCAGGGCAATGACATGTCAACACGATGATCTCCGCATGCCAGGGCAATGACATGTCAACATGGTGATTTCAGAACATCAGGGCAATGACATGTCAACACTGTCATCTCAGCATGTCAGGGCAATGACATGTCAACACTGTCATTTCAGTGTGTCAGAGCAATGACATGTCACACGGTGATCTCAGCATGTCAGGGCAATGACATATCAACACTGTTGTCTCAGTACGTCAGGACAATAACATGTCAACACTGTTGTCTCAGCATGTCAGGGCAACAACATATCAACACTGTTGTCTCAGCATGTCAGGACAATGACATGTCAACACTGTGGTCTCGGTGTGTCAGGGTAATGACATAATGCTGTCATCACAGTGTGTCAGGGCAACAACATGTCAACACTGTCATCTCAGCGTGTCAGGACAATGACATGTCAACACTGTGGTCTCAGAGTGTCAGGACAATGACATGTCAACACTGGTCTCAGAGTATCAGGGCAATGACATGTCAACACTGTGGTCTCAGAGTGTCAGGGCAATGACATGTCAACACGGTGGTCCCGGGCAATGATGTGTCAACACTGTGGTCCCTGTGTGTCAGGACAATGACATGTCAACACTGAGGTCTCTGTGTATCAGGACAATGACATGTCAACACTTTTGTCACTGTGTGTCAGACAATGACATGTCAACACTATGATCCCTTGTGTCAAGGTAATGACATGTCAACATTGTGGTCACAGTGTGTCAGGACATTGACATGTCAACATTGTGGTCACAGTGTGTCAGGACAATGTTGTTTACAAGTCTAAGGTCTTTCCCAGCAATTAATAGATCTGCAAGAACAGAACATGTCCAGTAAAAATTGCATTTCAGAAAATGTATAGTAACTTATGGCATATATCACAATCATTGAAAGTAAGAAACAAGAATGCTGAAATATATAGAACCTGTTCTCCTGAATGGCAGTGAATTGTGGAATGTGTATGAACAAATTAAGTAGAGCAATGGAGATGTGGTTCCTGAGATGAATGTGGCAATACCTTGGATTGTCAGAGTAATTAACGATGATTACCTGGAAGAGGCCAATGAAACTAGAGCATGATATAAAAGAGATGAAATGATGAGAAGAGAGGAATTGGAGAACATTGTGATAACTGGAAAGATCAGTGGAAAACAAGACAAAACAAGAGATGCCAGATGGACTTTAGACAGTGGCATGGTGGAGTATTATGAGTTGATTCAGAATACCAAGAACTGAGATCTGTGAAGAGACAGGAACAACCACACCAGCTGGTAGGGCATATTATGATAAGTGCTTGGAGGAATAGAACAGGTGGCCATCCTTTCCCTCCCTTAGCGACCAATGAGAGCTGACACTGAACCCTTGTCCGACCACTCTCATTGTCAGCAGAACTTCCTGATAGTTACACCAACTTGGCTGACTAATAAATGTTACATTGTTTACTGATAAATGTTACATTGTTCACTGATAAATGTTACATTGCTCACTGATAAATCTTACTCTTCACTGATAAATGTTGCACTGTTCACTGATAAATATTACATTGTTCACTGATAAATATTACATTGCTTACTTATAAGTGTTAAACTATCCACTGATAAATGTTAAATTGTTTACTGATAAATGTCACACTCTTCACTGATAAATGTTACATTGTTCACTGATAAATATTACATTGTTCACTGATGTTACTTTAAAAGATTGCATGTCCTTTGCAGGAAGCTGCAATCAACCCCAGCCTGGTTTTATAAGCAATTTTACATTCAGTAGTTTGCCATTGCTTTCTGAATGTGCAGTCCTAAGTCTAAAGTAAAGCCGGTGTAGAGATGGAAAAACCTAACTCGCTATCAGTGCACCAGAAATTTAAGAGCAAGCGCTTTTCACCTATGGCCACATGAACTGATAATGATACTTTGCCCAGGTATAAATCTCTAAGCCACTCCTCCAATCCCAGCAGCTCTTGCTAGATTTTTTAACCAATTTTATGAATTTGTCATGACAATGACCCTACATTTTTCTGTGTTCTGCTGACAAAGATGGTATGCATGGTTCTCTTGAGGACTTACATTTGACAGCTAAGTAGCATTGTTTGTTACAGAATGGAAAAAATGGTATAACAGAATCACTAAGGCAGAGTTTATGGGCAGAACTAGACCAATTCCAGAGAATCAAGATGAGAAAGCTGCGCTGGCACTAGATAGTACACAAACAGAAAACCTGCTGAGAAGTCCTTTCTCATGACCAAACAGGGATGCAGAAATAAGAGGGAGACCTGAAAATAGTTAAAGCTGAGAATTACACTTTGAGATGAAAAATATGGCGAGGTCATGAGGGGAGATGCAGGAGGTGCCAAGGGATTGGAGAGCTGTGCATTACTTGGATGAAGGTCTATGCTCTATTTAGGGATGCAGTGCAAAAGAAGAAGAAGAAGGAGAAGAAGAAGAAGAAGAAGAAGAAGAAGAAGAAGAAGAAGAAGAAGAAGAAGAAGAAGAAGAAGAAGAAGCAGCAGCAGCAGCAGCAGCAGCAGCAGCAGCAGCAGCATGTGATATTGTTTCTTTATTTAGTTATATTAGTGCCTTTTTATTTTTTAATCTGCTGATAAAGGCTTTCTGGCCAAAATGTCCATTCTGTGACTTGTGACTGTGGTCTTGTAAAGATGACCCTTTCAACATTCGTTGATTTATTCCTTGAATGTTTACAGCTTTCATCATGATCCAGTGACTTGTGATAGTGGTCTTGTAAAGATTACCCTTTCAACATTCGTTGATTTATTCCTTGAATGTTTACAGCTTTCATGATGATCCAGTGACTTGTGATAGTGGTCTTGTAAAGATGACCCTTTCAACATTCGTTGATTTATTCCTTGAATGTTTACAGCTTTCATCATGATCCAGTGACTTGTGATAGTGGTCTTGTAAAGATGACCCTTTCAACATTCGTTGATTTATTCCTTGAATGTTTACAGCTTTCATGATGATCCAGTGACTTGTGATAGTGGTCTTGTAAAGATTACCCTTTCAACATTCGTTGATTCATTCCTTGAATGTTTACAACTTTCATGATGATCCAGTGACTTGTGATAGTGGTCTTGTAAAGATTACCCTTTCCACTTTCATTCCTTGTCTGTTTACAGCTTTCATCTTCATCCAGTAACTTGTGATAATGGTGGTCTTGTAAAGACGACCCTTTCCACTTTAATTGATTTATTCCTTGAATGTTTACAGCTTTCATGATGATCCAGTGAATTGTGATAGTGGTCTTGTAAAGATTACCCTTTCCCTTTCATTGATTCATTCCTTTTCTGTTTACAGCTTTCATCCTCATCCAGTAACTTGTGGTAGTGGTCTTGTAAAGATGACCCTTTCCACTTTCATTGATTCATTCCTTGTCTGCTTACAGCTTTCATCTTCATCCAGTAACTTGTCATAATGGTGGTCTTGTAAAGATGACCCTTTCCACTTTCATTGATTTATTCCTTGAATGTTTACAGCTTTCATCATGATCCAGTGACTTGTGATAGTGGTCTTGTAAAGATTACCCTTTCCACTTTCATTGATTCATTCCTTGTCTGTTTACAGCTTTCATCCTCATCCAGTAACTTGTGGTAGTGGTCTTGTAAAGATTACCCTTTCTACTTTCATTGATTCATTCCTTGTCTGCTTACAGCTTTCATCTTCATCCAGTAACTTGTCATAATGGTGGTCTTGTAAAGATTACCCTTTCCACTTTCATTGATTTATTCCTTGAATGTTTACAGCTTTCATCATGATCCAGTGACTTGTGGTAGTGGTCTTGTAAAGATTACCCTTTCCACTTTCATTGATTCATTCCTTGTATGTTTACAGCTTTCATCTTTATCCAGTGACTTGTGATAGTGGTCTTGTAAAGATTACACTTTCCACTTTTGTTGATTCATTCCTTGTATTTTTACAGCTTTCATCCTCATCCAGTAACTTGTGATAGTGGTCTTGTAAAGATTACACTCTCCACTTTCATTGATTCATTCCTTGTATGTTTACAGCTTTCATCCTCATCCAGTGGCTTTCCCTGTGCAGATCACTTCCCCGTAACAATCTTACAAAAAATATCTCTCTACTGTATGCTAGCTATCCTATCACTGTTGCTGTCATATGTCAATTATCTACCACATCTTGAATCTATCTATGTTGTGATTCTTGTCACTGTTGCTGTCATGTGTCAATTATCTATCACATCTTGAATCTACCTCTATTGTGGTTCCTGTCACTGTTGTGGTTCCTGTCACTGTTGTGGTTCCTGCCACTGTTGCTGTCATGTGTTAATTATCTACCACATCTTGAATTCATCCATGTTGTTATCTTCTTCTTCTCCACTTCCCTGGTACACCCCGCTCTATGATTACCATCAAGTATTGTTACACACCCTACAGGTGGTCAGGGGTTCCATCAGCACTGGCGGGAATTTGGGTTGTTAAAATGGACCTGGGCTGACAGGTTGACCCAGCCTAAAATAGGTACCAGGAGAATTCTTAGGAAGTAAAAAGCAGCTGGTGTGATATTAACCTCATCACCTATGAGTTCTGATTGGTCTAGTAACATATGCTCAATGTGCCTTAAGGCAGATAAAAGTGACCTTAAGGCTGTAAAAGTGACCTTAAGGCTGTAAAAGTGACCTTAAGGCTGTAAAGGTTACCTTAAGGCTATGGAAGTGACCTTAAGGAGTGCAAAGGTGACCTTAAAGCTGTTAAAGTGACCTTAAGGCTGTAAATGTGACCTTAAGGAGTGTAATGTGCCCTTAAAGCTGTAAAAATTACCCAAAGGAGTGTAAAAGTTACCCTAAGGAGTGTAAAAGTGACCTTATGGCATGAAAAAGTGACTAAATGAGTGTAAAGGTGACCTTAAAGCTGTAAAAGTAATCCTAAGACAATAAATGTGACCTTAAGGTTTTATTTTTTGATCGCTCGCATTGAACTCAAGCGTAGTCCATACACCTGCTACTACGAGTGCACTGGAATCATTTTTGCTTGTGTTAGCTTTCCCTACTACAAGTGTCCCCTCTCCATTAGGCAAACCTATTCCAACTTCTGAAGTACTTGTAATTTATATCTCCAAGTCGAGAACGAGAAGTCAACATTTTAGTCCAAATGACCGTTATAGGGGTTGAATCCTCTATCTCGGCATCAACACACCGGAAGTTTAAGTGTGAATGCTATTATCCATTCGACCAGCAGGCTAACCCGTTTTTGTTTTCCTTATAACCCCAATTACCGCACTGTCTAACCAGTTTTCCCCTCCCCCCCCTTTCCTTATTCCATATAATGCCTGTTAATGATTATTTTTTTTAAACTTTTTTTTCTTTCAATTTCTATAATTATAATGTCTTTCAGCAGTAAGCTTTTTCGACAGTCTTTGTTTGGAATGTATACAAGATGTTGATTCATACAAATTACCTGAAACTGTATGCATTTATTTAATTTAAAGGGGGAGGGTGGGGGGGGGGGGCTAGCAAATGAATTATCCAGAAACTTAATTCTTACGAAAAACAATATCGTCACTCGACACACCGATGAGGCATCAGTGGAAGACAATTTGTCATCATTATCCAAGAGTTGACTACGTAATTGTTATTTTAATTGCAGATTTTATAATTATTTCACATGTAGTATTTGGAAAATCCCTTGATTCTGCAGCCCCAAATTTCGGGCATATATATATATATATATATTATGGTATAATTAGATTATGAAACAGCGAATGTAATCAGTAATATCATTATGGAATGAAAAGACTGTTCTAATTACATTACGGAAATTAACAAGACATATTCAAACGGAAATACACCAAAACAAGACACGGCATGAAGCGTACATGTCAGTACACAGTTACATTGACTCGAATGAATATAGTATTAGTACTCAATAATCTGCTGTGTTAAAACCACTACTCAACTAGTACTACTGTTAACTGCTAAGCGAACTTAACACAGTGTTAGTTTGTTAACTTACATTTCGTTTTTGCTCACGTCGATCATTTTCTAGCTACTTCGTGAAAAGCAAAAGCCGATTTCTTGAAGAAATTATAAGTAAATCTCCATGAAATTGTTCCGTTCAACTCACACTACTCACAGTACTCGCACATTGACGGTTATGCTATGAAAATGCAAAAGCAATCATCGTTTTTAATAAACGGCAAACGATTTTGTACACGTACTCACATACGCCGACAACAGAAAACACAAGAAACGAACTTGTAACTTGTTATATTATAAATATAATTGTATCGTTATGAATGTCTGTATACTCCATTGTCAATTAGATTTGAAGAAAAACAAGATTTATTCAACACAGCGATCAACCGACCGGCGCTCATGGATCGCCTCTCGTCTGCCTATCTTGTGCAAAAATAAACAAGCACGCATGCGCGATCGCGGCTTGGTGAAGTCTGTAGTGTAGGTGAGCTGAGGGAAGCTCGAGGGGTTTGGTGCGTTTGTGAGTGTTCGTGCGGACGCACCAGCGCACTGTGTGTGCTGGTTGGTGTGTACATGTGTGTGAGTGTGGGGGTTGTAAGACGATGATAACGTTGGTGCTTGTTTGTGAGTGCGTTTGTTCAGAGGTTATAATGTTGAATGAAGAATCTCCAAGGCCAGTGCAGCCTTTGGCAGACTGTACAAGAATGTATGGGACAGAACTGGAATAAGCCTGCAAACAAGGCTAAAAGTCTACAAAGCAGTTGTATTATCCACACTGCTATATGCTTGTGAAACCTGGACTGTTTATCAGCGACACGCTAGGAAATTAAACCACTTCCACACAGTCTGCCTAAGGAAGCTACTGAAGATTAAATGGCAAGACAAGATTCCAGACACTGAAGTCCTAGAAAGAGCATCCATGCCCAGTATCCACACTATACTGATGAAGAATCAGATTCGCTGGGCTGGTCACTTGACCCGCATGCCAGATCACAGGCTCCCTAAACGAATTTTCTACAGCGAACTGCGTTGTGGTAAACGCTCCCAAGGTGGCCAGAGGAAACGTTTTAAAGACACTCTGAAAATTTCACTGAATGCTTTTGGAATTCATCATGACACCTGGGAGGCTGCAGCCAGAGACCGAAATTCGTGGCGTGCATCATTGCGCAAAGGTGCAGTCATATGTGAGGCAACCAGGACTGCAAGAGCTATGAAGAAAAGGCAGGACAGAAAAACCACTGCAGGAAATCCTCCTCCAGAGACGTCAAGCATTCTTTGCCCACATTGTCAAAGAACATTTCGAGCCAAAATAGGCCTTATCAGCCATCTTAGAACCCACGGCTCCACACCTTCAACCCCACTGGATGAAATGAATGGTCATCATCATTCTTGATGGACAAACAATATAATGTTGAAGTCCATGTGTGGTTGATAGTTGATAGTTTATTAGTTGGTTGTGAGTGTGAAAACGGCGCGCGAGCTCGTTTATGTGCGCCCCCTCCCCTTATCAGTATTGTGCGCGCGCTAAGAGACTATATTTATTTGTGTATGTGTGTGTGTGTGTGTTTGTGTGTGTGTTATCATCATCATATGCTATGGCGATAAGCGTGGGTGGTCATGTTTCGCCATCTCACACGATCATCAGAATTGCGAATCAGCTGTGGTGTTTGTCTCGATTATATTATGCGGTAAAGCCATCGAGATATTTATTCTTTGCCGCCCCCTTGTTATTCTCCCCTCTATCTAGGGGACTACATTAAGGCATAATAACCAAATTAGAAGAATGGAACGATGGGGTAGGGGTGAAAAAAAAGACATGAAACAATTATTTTTTTTTTAGGGAAAGGGGGGGGGGGGGGGGGGGGGTGTGTGATACTTATCTGAGAATCCCAGACTGTATTCTCCTGTTTATATGTTGCGTTTTCTTGTGTTTGCTGATAAAGGCTTCTCGCCACAACGTCCTTAATTTTTCGAAATTGTGTTTTATGAAGCCGCATGATTGCGTGTACTTGCTAGAACGCCTGCTCCTACTCGAAGGACTCGGGTTCGAACCCTCAGTAAGATGATGGGTTTGTTTTGTTTTTGTTTTTTCTGTCGGGGAGAAAAAAAAGGCAAACCCTAACCTGCATAGTTCGCCGCGACTGCACTAGCCAGGCGGCCTTAATTCCTCAGGCTCAGGTTTCACTTCCCCTTGTCCTACACCGCAAAGTACTGTAGACAGTAATGGCATTTTTTTCTGTGGTTCAAATAATTTTATTCACATCTTGAGTTTAAATAATGAAATCAAGTTAAATTAGTTGCATATCGTTTTACGGGACGTCGCAGTAAACCTCAGTATTGTTTTTTTTTTTTCTTTGTGATCTCTTTGCAAATTTACATTGATTAACATTGATGGGAAAGATCTCAGAATAATAAAAACTATTTACTGGAACCAAAGAGCAGCAATTAAAATGGGAAATAAAGAAGGAAATTATGAACACATAAAATTGAGAGTAAGACAGGGATGTGTTTTGTCACCAGATCTATTCTCCCTCTATATATCACCCCAACATTCAACATACAAGGAAGTAATCAACCTAAAATTCAACATATTATGAATGAATCACCCAAACATTCAACATACAGTGAATGAATCACCTGAGTGTGACATGTATGTATCATCCCTCAGTCCTTTCCAGCAGATGGCTATACGCGCTATTAAAAGTTAGGACAGGATACTTAACCCTTTAATAACGAAACGAACTTTGGTTTGAATTAAGGCCATTGATTGGCTGAGCCCCGGAAACAAAGGGCTTGAGCTGGACAAAGCCGGGCCCAGTACTCGCCATGTTTTGTTCTAGAAAGTAGCCACACATTAGTTCAGTGGGGCTTAATTTAATAGCCCACTTATTCTCTACGCTTAGGGTGAGCATGTTAAAACATATCATGTTATGTATTAGGGTGAATGCTTTGATAGAACTAATATCATGATTGAAGTTGTGTGTGTGAAAAATATGAGAATCACTTTTCATTGAAAAGTTGGTTTAAGTCACGCAGTCTGTACATCGCCATGTTGTCCAGTCAGCTTTCATAAGGCTTACCATGTAACCTTGCTATGAGTCACCTTTCATATACGCTTTTGGAAACCTATTTTAATTCCTAAATGCTTATCTTTTACAACGGGTCTTTGTGTTATAAAGTGTTCTTTATGAGTGCTTATTTTGTATTTCTGCTCTTATGATGGAGAAATATTACTATCTCACATCTGTGTACAACTTTAATAGTTTGTTAGATAGAGAGAGATATTCTCGCTTGACTTTTTCATGCACTTAGGAGTTAATCTTTTGTTTACATTGTTGTAAATACACAGAGGTGTAATTGTCTTGTAGTCTTTTTCATAAATGATGTTATGGGATTGTCATTTGGTATGATATATAATCTCAAGTGAGTGGGAAATTACACCAGGCTCTTGTGTTTTGGCTGATATGTTGGGTAATACCAACTAGAGAGTTCATACCATGTTTAGTAAAAGACTAACAAGTTTTTCTGTTATTCATCATATATATGTATATTCTATTAATGATGTTACTGCTGGAGTAGATCTTTTAACTTCACCCCAGTGGGGACAAACACATGATGATGATGATGATGATGATGATGATGATGATGATGATGATGATGATGATGATGATGATGATGGTGGTGGTGGTGGTGATGGTGATGGTGATGGTGAGGATGAGGCAAGAGGAGATGACTGATCTGGTTGCTGGCCTTCTGCCATTTATCAGTGGTACTTACATAATGCTGTTTGTAACTATGGAAAGGAGATTTATGAATTGTTTACATGAGACCAGTCTCAGGGATTTGGTCCATGTTGTGACAGCGGTACTATCAAGATGTTTGGATATTTAGGAGGTGAAAAACCCCTCAGGAAGCTCCAGAATCAGTCCAGAAGAGATGTACCTATTAAGTTGGAGTGGGTCAAAACTCTACAGTAGGCGACAAGTGCTAGAAAACTAGCAACACCTTTCTTTATTCTTCCCTTTTGTTTCCTTCATTTTTATTATGATACACTGTTATCAAAGTTTGGGTTTATTACTAATGTATATCGACCCTGTTTTTTTTCTTCACTATACAGCGCTGGAGAGGCGGGTGGAGTTTGGCACTGGATTTATAGTCAACGCTGGGATTTAGAGGCAGGAAACTGGGATAACAGCCTACCCCTAATATTCTACAAAGAGTGCTGGTTACTGCTACACACCCTGAACATGTATGTCAATGCCTGGATAATTAATGGATTTTGAATATGCTGAAGTGAATTCCCTAGCTCTGGGAACTTACAGACGGTGTTAATCTTTTCAATGTCTGCAAAGACATGAGGCATGCCTGGCCTAGATGGTTTTCAGCGTATACCCTCTTCTAAAAGTCACCACCTGATTTCACGTTCAACTGTCATATACCAGAGGCTCATGGATAGTCTGGAGTTCACCATCATTGAACAGTATGGATTTACCAACTGCTTCTGTGGACTCCCAGCTTCCTTCGAATCTTCTCATCCATCATTTCCCAGACATGGACAATCAAGCACTATACCAACTCCCGGTCAATCAAGTCGTGTATTAGATGAAGAAAGAGATGCCTACATCTTAACTCAGAAAAGGGCTGGAATATTTATGCCCAATTCAAGTTAGTTCTGTCAGGAAATACTATGGATAATGTGATGTCCCTCCGCATCCAAAGGTATACTGAAAGTGTTTGTGCCTGATCCTGACTGAATCAATCGCATGGACAGCTGAAGTTTTATACAGGTTTGTTACGCCACGTCGGAACGCTTCAGGCTCATATCTGTCTGTTATACCACTCCGGAATGCTCCTAGCCCAGTTACTTAGCAGCTGTGACTTGGGAGATTACAGTATTTTCCATGGTGGATTCATATGGATTACTCCTTCATGTTTAAGTCTTAGATATATGATCCGGAGATGGAAGCTCCGTGTGTGTGTGTGTGTGTGTGTGTGTGTGTGTGTGTGTGTGTGTGTGTGTGTGTGTGTCCAATTCCCAATTTTCTGAATAGGGGATATGTATAGCAGCTGTTTTCCTGGATTATATCAAGTGGGATTATTGCCAGACTTGTTTCTAATATATAATGCAGGAGAAGGAGTCATATACACATAGGATGGTTCTAGAGACAGATTAGATAGATTTCCTTTATCTATTTCTTTGTGTGGATTATTTACTTTGTTTTGTGTGTAACACATGTATTTGATGTGAACCTTTTTTTTTTTTTGATGATTTTTGGGGACTTCTGTTATGGTTGTATACTTTGTGTGCATTGCCTGAAATATGATAATGTCGTTCATGAATATGTCACCATACTGTAGCCAACAGGGTTTGTCCAGGACCCAAATGTTGTCACAATACAGTTGTTTGTTTGTTTGGTTTAACCAAGCCTTGAAGTTACTTCATTGTAAACCTGTTGTTCCAAAAGTGATGTTTATCGTCTATTTATGGTTACTGTTGATGTTTTTGTTTAACAGTGAGTGTTCTCCGTCGGTTATGTAATACTCTGGATGTGCATGACAGTGGATACTTGTCATTGTTTATATATATGTGGGGCGGGGCACTTACACATAGACACACCTTCTGGGTAGAGTGATTAGTTACTCGGGTGTCTGTGGTAAAACTTCCCGGATATCCCAGCCTTCTATGGGAAACCTTACCTCTATGTTAGTGTTGAACTTGCACCCTTTTCTGCCTTGTTCAATGCTTGGGGGTTTCACGAGCCAGTATATTCTTTCCTATAGAGGGCGTGTTTTGGATTAAGATCTCATTCATACCGAATACCCCTAGCGAACTTGTCCTTATTCTAATTTATTATATTTACCACCCCACACTGAGCTTTAACATACAATGAATGAATCACCCAAACGCTCAACAATCAAGGAATGAATCACCCAAACATTCAACATACAATGAATAAATCACCCAGACATTCAACATACAATGAATGAATCACTCAAACACTCAACATACAATGGATGAACCACCCGAACATACAATATACAATAAATACATAACCCAAACATTCAACATAGAATGCATGAATCACCTAAACATTCAACATACAATGAATGAATTACCCAAACATTCAACATAAATGAATCAATCACCCAAACATTCAACATAAATTAATCAATCACCCAAACATTCAACATAAATGAATTAATCACCCAAACATTCAACATACAATGAATCAATCACCCAAACATTCAACATACAATGAATCAATCACCCAAACATTCAACATACAATGAATCAATCACCCAAACATTCGACATTCAGTGAATGAATCACCCAAACATTCAACATAGAATGAATCAATCACACCCAAACACAAAAAGTAGACGGTAAGCTTAGCTGGAACACGAGCACAAGTGACGAAATAGATGTTGAGGACAAAGCCTTGTCAGCACACAAACGCCAAACACACACCGATACAACTACATGACAAACACTACACAGAAATATAAATGTAAAAGTTACTTATCCTTGTTCTTATCGTGGACCGGACATATGTTTCATGACGTCCCCCTGTATGATATACCAGGGGGCTTCAAATGAAGTCTTTTTTTTTGGGGGGGGGGGGGGGGGGGGGTGAATATATTCTGAAAAAAGTATAGAACAAACATATCATTTTTCGATATAGTCATCACTGCGTTCAATTCAAGTTCTCCAGCGCCAATAAATTGCTTGGATTCCTGTAGAAACAATTCTCTGTGGCCACTTCTCCGTGTGCCTGGTCTGGTCGTAAACTGTCTGTCACCGGAAGTCACAACATTTTGAAACTTCCTAGTCCACTCAAACACTTGCTGGACTGACAATCATGCATCACCATGCTGAACCTTCACTTACCGATGAATTTCTATAGGTTTCACCCCTTCACTGCCCCTCTTGGTGCTTGCCAACAGTGGGGCGGTCATCTTTAAACTGTAATTATAACGTAACCGTGTTCGTTTACACCGTTATATCACGTGCTTAACACTCTTGACATCCTTAACAACAATATTGACAGGTTACAAGATAATGGTATGGTTATTGTAATTGCTATCACACTTGTAAGGTTTTCATTTGAAGCCCCCTCGTAGAACATATAATGAAGTAGTGTAAAGAATCCTTTCAACCGAAATAAACAAAATACATTGTCATATGTTTCAGTTCACCGCCATGGCTTCAAAGAGATAATCAGGTCTTTCTATTTACAAAATTAAGGTTTGTATTTTAACTGCAGAATGTTGCAATCAACCTCATTTTGAATCTCTTGGTGGTAGATTACCTATGGAGAAGGAAAAAGTGACCGAGCGCCTGTGGGACCAGGTGAAGAAGGCGGGGAAACCGATTGAGAATGTGTTGTTTTTTTTAAAGTTGCATATCCTTTACAAGACGTTAAGGTCAACATCAGCATTTTTCAGCTGCTGTTAATGTTCTTGGCAGGAATACGCTCAGTAGTTTGTCACTGCTTTCTGAGCGACCGGCTCACGTACCCTATGAGTAATCAACGCGACGCGATCCGCTGCCGAATCTCGCGAATCTGTGTTCCTCGCGTGGATATACGGGATTACGGAGAAAGTCATAAATCCCTTCGCCAGGGAGTCCGGCTAACCCGTGTGTAGAAAGAACGATATTGTGCGGGGGTGGGGGGGGGTGTCGGGGGTGTTCTGGAAGAATCTCAAAACTAAGAAAGGAGACGAGGAGAACTTGCAGTCAGATAGCGGTGGGAATGTTCAGTGGTATGACTCTTCGCTGGCTGTTGAACGAGGGGATGGGGCGCGTATTGAAATGTCCTGAGTGTCGTGATGTCGGTTCTTTGCTCAACTCAACTTAACTCTGTTTACATAAAAGAAGTTTTGCTTTTAAACTGCATGTTCTTTGCACGACGCTGCGATGAACTCTATTTGGATTTTCTATGAAATTTTACGTCGAACAAATTGCCATTGTTTTCTGAACGAGGTCAATGTAAGTCCAACTGACCGGTGCAGGGGTTGAACTCTCCCCTTCCCCTAGTTTTTTTTTTTTACCCCGCCATCTTTGCACCGGAAGTTTAAATGCTAGAGGGTATATGCCATATATGGTGCTAGATCTATATTCCTATCTACCAGTCGGCACTCGGTGTGTGATGTCGTCACTGTCACATCGCCCGCCTTTACTGCAAGCAATGACATTTCTTGATACTGACTGGTTTGAAGCTGGGTCGAATTGGGAGCCTATGTCAATTTATTTATTTTCACCGAATCCGCCCCGATGTGGTTCGACCACATAACCAAGGGGCCGAGAGATGGACGCCTAGCCATTACACCACTACATAACCATGAGACCCCCCCCCCCCCTGCCTCATTGAGTTTTCAGATTTAGTGGAGGAAGCAACGGAATTATGAACATGGAAATAAAAAAGTTTATGAACATTATTAGTCCGTGGTGCTGATTTCCCTTTGACAAATATCATCCAGTGCAGTCTTGTGAGAACTGCCCCCCCCCCTCCCCGGATTGTCTTTCAGAAATGACCTCTACCACAAACCAGACGTCCTGCCCCTGTGGCTGCCACGTGTCAAGTATCTATCACATCTGGATACGTCCACGTTGTGGTCGTCCTCTTCTCTGCCTCCCTGGCACATCTCCCTCCCTGATACCATAACAGAATAGGTTGAGTACGGAGGGGTGACGTACCCAGCCCAGCAGACCCCAACCCGGCAGTGAGTTAAGAGTAGATAGATGAATCTACAGGTGACAAGTGAAGACATACAGATTCACGTTTGGACCTCCGAGGTGACAGAAGACACCTAAAGGGAAGTCCCCTTGCGCGAAAATGCACCAACAAGAAACGCCAGTTTGCGGTTATAAACAATAAGCATCATAGGTAGTCGGGGTGATTTTTTTTTTTTTGGGGGGAGGGTGTTCCGATTTTGCTTTTGTTAATGGAGGGATCTTGTAAAGATAGTCAGTGGTACGGGTTCTTCCTTGATTGTGTTGTATAAAGAAATTGGACTGTTTATATGAATTGTGGAATTTGACCTAATAAAAGTTACGTTAACGGACAAGATGTTCATTATTAGTTGCTGCCGCTGAACTGAATCATAGTCAGTATCATACAAGGTTGGTTGACAACTAGATCACGTGAAGGCCAGGGCCTGAACAATGCCCTACTAATACGATCAACACACGATCTAAAACATCTGGTGGTAACGGTGCATGTGGAGTGGTAACTCATCTGGTCGTAGCAGCGACCACACAAGTTACAACGACTGCTGATACGATGACTTGGTGGAGGTGACAGCTAACTCCTGACCTGGTGAGGGCATGCTGTTACCGATGTTCAATTTAGTGCCGTGACCACGACCACCACCCCTGGCCTGAAGAAGGGCAGGCTGTTACAACACATCTACCTCCCTGAACCATCTACCTCCCCTGTTAACTTTTCCAGACATTCATGTCTTGTCACATGTCCCCAAAAATGTCGTCCTCCATTTTGTTTGTTTTAATAATCAGTCTGCTTCAACATTGAGTTCCCGTGTAGTAGTATATCCGGGATTAGCTTGTTACCAACACCACACACTCGCGCGTTGGGCCGATTCTCACCCTAGGGACTCGAACCGGGGCTCGAACCGACCCCCGCGAGAGATGCGAGCCTCGGTAGTATCATTTGCGGGACGCTAGCTTTCTCCCAGCGGACATGATCCCACAAGCTAAGGCAGCTACCTCGAGCCTAACAACTACAGGGGCAGCGATAATAGCTGTGAGAAGCCCGACACCCCCACACCCATACCAATGCTAGCCGCTAGCATCACGCTGTCTAATGCATTAACGGCACGCTGATATTTTTTATACACGGCAGCTAGTTTGTCCCTTTCATCTTCCAGAGACTTCCGAAGACGCGTAATCTCTTGAATGCGAAAGGTAACACCGTCATTTATCTCAAATGAAGGATACAGCAACATTATTCTTTGCGCAGAAAACTTAACCCCACGTCTTCAATTGAGAGATTAAATGTTCAACGCAAACGGCGCTAACCGACCCAGTAGTGAATAAAAACCGGACAAAAGCACTAGCGGTATTAAATATGATTTCATCCACCCCAACCTCAGTGAGCTCTACTATAATGTCCGTCTCTGTCGCTCGGGCGTCCCACGTCCCGTCGGCCGAGAAAGTGATTACTATTGCAATATGCCTGACGGCCGTCGACGCACTCCACTTAATAGAGACCCTAGGAAGGACTGGGACAACCTCAGTCTGCGCCACAACCCCAATAACTAGCTCGAGATAGATGGTTGACTCCTTTGGAGGCTTACCAAGCAAATCAAGGTCGTTTTTAAACTCGGTGGTGGCCTTCAGGCAATATCTAATCCCCTGAGCTTTAGCCCCAGTCACCGCTACGTCATAGAAGAGAGGCTTTGGGGCATTGCATTTTCAGAAATGACTGGTAGGTCACAATATTAGGTTTGTTGCGGCGTATGACCGTCTTGCAGGCCTGATAACTCACAAACGCCTTGCCCATGTTGGTTAGCCTGATAAGTATCCCATTAGGCTCGAAGTGAGTATATCCCGTGCGAAGCTCAAGCTGTAGATCCCAGTCATCGTCGTCGAGATGGTCTATGGCGGCACGAGCATATACCCCCTGGGGAGTGAGCTGGAGGCCATAGATCTTGTAATTGTGGCCCGGCTCCTGCCACTCGATGGTGTCGGCCAATTCAGCAAAGGTTAAGTAGAGCAGGCTCTAGGGCGATGCCTTTCTGGACCTTCTGAATCAGCCATTGCGGTGTTTGATGCGGAGCTTAGATATGCCAGTGGCACATCGTCGCCCTTTTAATCACGGACTGAAAGTCTAATATCGCTTAGAGTTCCAGTCCCCAACTTCTTATAATGAGGGACAGAGGAAATCTCATGTCTCCCTTGGTTGCATTCCTCTTTTTTAACAGGCACAGCTCGAAGGAGTGTGGAGGGGAGTGAATTATGGCGGTTCTCATATGATGCCAGACCCTCGAGATGAACATACAACTCCTTATAAATGATAAGGTTAGGAAACTTCCTCGCCTGGTATATAAACACCTCACCTTGCATATTAAGGTCAACGTTTTCTAAGTCGATCCCAAGAATCACACCTAGGTTTCCCCACCCAAAGGACATCCCCGATTATATACCCCAGTTGCGGCGTTAAGCGATAGCGATAGCTTCCGTGGCTCAAAGGCCCACACATCATAATACCCGTCGGGAATAACGACAGTCTCCGCACCAAGATCGAACCAATTGTTTTTCAGCTTCTCGGAAATATTAACACCAGCGGGGTAGAACAACAATTCCACGATAACCACCTCCAGGCCACCACCACGATTGTCCATCTCTCGCGGGGTTCCATTCGAGCCCCTAGGGGTAAGAATCGGCCCAAGGCGCGAGTGTGGGGTGTTGGTAACAAGTTAATCTCGGATATACTACTCATGTGGCAGATTTGGTTACCCTCTATGGACAACAATCCATGTCTCAATAATATCCCAAATGTGCCTGATTCAGTCACAGGATTATTAATCTTAGGCTAGGATGGACCCTATTATAACTTCTCTACTGAGGTTGAACGGGTTAGACGTTCTGATGTGATGGGGGAGGGTGGATATTTTTTTTTATCCAATGAAATTTTAAAACACTCGCTTACCGGTCCCTCGAACACCCGCTTACTCGCTTACCAGCCCCAGACACTCGCTTACCGGCCCCAAACTCTTGCTTACCGGCCTTTAATAAGAATACAATAGAAATGCTATTTGACAAAAAGGAGACACAACTGAGATAGAATAGGTTAATGTAATAACTGGATGAAACAGCGGCAACAAAGTGGCGTATACATTGTGTGGCCAGACCAACACACGCGGGATGAGTTGCTTGGTACAGAAATTAGTTTACATGGATGAAAATATACAATGTTTAAGATAATTGGCTGTATAATTACTAATGTCTTTGGATGAAATTATAACAGCTGCAGGAACATGTCTTTGTTTTTGTGTCAATAATGTGCCAGTCAATGTCAATGATGTACGAGTCATTGTCAATGATGGGTCAGCCAATGTCATTGATGTGTTAGTCACTGTCAATGATGTGTCAGCCAATGTCAGTGATGCGAAGCCAATGTCATTGATGTGTGAGTCACTGTCAGTGATGTGCCAGTCACTGTCAGTGATGTGCCAGTCAATGTCAGTGATGTGCCAGTCAATGTCAATGATGCACGAGTCACTGTCAATGATGTGTCAGCCAATGTCAGTGATGCGCAGCCAATGTCATTGATGTGTGAGACACTGTCAATGATGTGCCAGTTAATGTCAATGATGTGCCAGTCAATGTCAATGATGTACGAGTCAATGAAGTGTCTGAGACCACCAGCATCTTTCCCTGGAGACTATATACAGCTAGATATAAACACATACACCAGTTAGTTAGTTAGTTAGTTAGTTAGTTATAGTTCCAACCTCATAGCAAGGGGTTGTCCCCATTATGCTCCGTTCCTGTGCCAGTGAATATCGCACAAAACGCTCCCCACTGCCCAATACACCAGTGTTCTAGTGCAACCTAACTACTAGTTATAAACACGCACATCAGTGTTCTACTGCAACCAAACTACTAGATATAAACACACACACACACACCAGTGTACTACTGCAACCAAACTACTAGATATAAACACACACACCAGTGTTCTACTGCAACCAAACTACTATATATAAACACACACACACACACACACCAGTGTTCTACTGCAACCAAACTACTAGATATAAACACACACAGCAGTGTTCTACTGCAACCAAACTACTAGATGTAAACACACACACACCAGTGTTCTACTGCAACCAAACTACTAGATATAAACACACACAGCAGTGTTCTACTGCAACCAAACTACTAGATGTAAACACACACACACACAAGTGTTCTACTGCAACCAAACTACTATATATAAACACACACACACACACACCAGTGTTCTACTGCAACCAAACTACTAGATATAAACACACACAGCAGTGTTCTACTGCAACCAAACTACTAGATGTAAACACACACACACACAAGTGTTCTACTGCAACCAAACTACTATATATAAACACACACACACACACACCAGTGTTCTACTGCAACCAAACTACTAGATATAAACACACACAGCAGTGTTCTACTGCAACCAAACTACTAGATGTAAACACACACACACACAAGTGTTCTACTGCAACCAAACTACTAGATATAAACACACACAGCAGTGTTCTACTGCAACCAAACTACTGTGCTGTTTCCCTCTAATATTATGCTCGTCGTCTAGTAAAACAACATTGCAGCTCAACAGGAGCCAGAATAAATATCAACGAAATGAGTTCATCAATGCTGGTGTTCCTCGTCAAATATATCTTTATTGGTGGCAATCGTCC
The DNA here is from genome assembly GCA_963921405.1 of Cepaea hortensis. NCBI lineage: Eukaryota > Metazoa > Mollusca > Gastropoda > Stylommatophora > Helicidae > Cepaea > Cepaea hortensis. Next base: position 54,332,350 of record OY992879.1, read on the forward strand.
GTACAATATAACGTCACCATTCCCATGTTAATGGGGGGGGGGGGGTGTTGAAAGATAATTAATAACAATTTGTAAATATTTAATGTTAATTGTAGAGTCCGATTCCATCCTTCTACTTTCCTCAATGACGAGTAAATTTCATACGGTCCATCGTTCTGCAAACTACATTACGCCCATGATTCTAACAGTGTTACTTACGTCGAGCTATATGTATGTTGACGCATGACCTCTATTTGACAAACGACCGCTAAGCTCTGATGCAGTATGCTTTCCTTACTTTCTCTGTGTTAAATCTTCATCTTCGGATCGTTCTCCGTAATGCAGACTATGCCCCTTTTTCCTTATCTTCCTAGGGTACTAGATGGCATGTTCGCTATGTCTTTCTGCTGGATATTTGCGTTCATATTTCAGTGTTGTTATTTATCCGACCGGCTCCATGATCATCTCAAAACCTAGCTAACTTTAGTGACGTAGTACGCCGTGACGTCATCTAGCAACTTGCGTTTTATGCCTCTTCTTGGTTAACTCTTCTTGTTCTGTTTGCCGCCATTTCCGTATCTTATTCTAAATTACTGTCCCTTGCCTCCGACGCTACATGGCACAAACTACTAGATATAAACATACACACCAGTGTTCTACTGCAACCAAACTACTAGATATAAACACACACACACAAACACACACACACACACACACACACACACACACCAGTGTTCTACTGCAACCAAACTAACTATTAGTGGGTAATTCATTCGGTGCCGAAGTGACCTCCAATTTGGACAGAAGAAGTTCTTTGGTGATTCATTTGGACACAAGGACAATATATCACCATACTAGGCTCAATGGAAACCTATATGGAAACAGTACTTTGAACAACTTCTCAACATCCCACCAGAATTAAAGAAATCGACACAGATGCCACCGAAGAACTAGAACCAGACATACTGAAAGAAGAAATTATAGAAGCCGTCAGATTAGTCCCATTGAGCAAACCACCAGGACAAGATGAAATACCAAATGAACTAATTAAAGCAGCAAGAGAAGTAGGAACAGCATGGCTACATAGACTATTCAACCATGTTTGGGTAGAACAACAGACACCACGAGACTGGGGAAACGCCATAACTATCCCAATTTGGAAAAAACAGAGGCAGCAAAAGAGACTACACACAATACGTAGGCATTTCACTGGTGAGTCATAATGGGAAAATAGTTTGCAAAGTTCTTGAGAAAAGATTACAAACTACTGTAGAACCCCAGCGGAGCGAAACACAACTTTGATTTAGGAAAACCGAAAATCGAATTCAATGAAACACTCTACTTAGCCTTTGTCGACTAAGAAAAGGCATTTGATAGAGTAGATAGAAAGAAGCTGTGGGACATCCTTAAACAATATGGATTGAGTACACACCTAAAAAACCTATGTAGAAGCTTATAAAACAACAGTGAATGCATAGTGAGAGCAACTGGAGGACACACAGAACCCTTCACCATAAGATCCGGAGTACGACAAGGTTGTGTCCTGTTCCCTTTCTTGTTCATAACATATATAGACAACATATGTAAAGAAACCAGCCAAACAGAGACTGCAAAACACCGCATAACGAAAAAACGGAAGAAGAATCATCTGCAAATCTAACCATTAGAGAGCTTCTGTTTGCGGATGACCAAGCACTAATAGCAAAATCAGAAGCTGAATTACAAGACCACATGAATAGTTATCAGTTATCAGTTGGGGTATCTTCGTTGCACTCCGGACATGTCCATAGGTGCTCAGATCCTCCCCCCAGCTTATGCATCAGCGTCCGGTGGCTAATAGTGCCAGTTCTGTGTTGGTTGACGAGGCGCTTTGTTTTCCCGATGTACCTCTCACGTCTGGCTGTGCCAGTGATGAAGTCTAAATGAAATGTGTAGGGAACATAACATGAAAATTAGCACAAGTAAAACAGTGGTAATGACTAACTAAAGAAAAAACAGCAACAATGATTCATCTAAATTAACATCCCTAGAAACAAGTAAAGAGTTTCAAGTACCTAGGAAGTATAATATCATCAACTGGCAGATCAGAAGAAGAGATCGAAAATAGATGCAATAAGGCAAACCAACTCATTGGACAAATGGCACCAATACTAAAGAACAAACATGTATCAATAACTACTAAGAAAGCACTTTACAACTCAATCTTTCTACCAACTCTATGTTACCAATGCCAAACCTGGACAATGACAGAAAAAGAGAAAAGAAAAATCACAACAACAGAAATGAGATTCCTGAGAAGAATACTCAATGTATCAAGAAGAGATAAGATTAGAAATGAAGAAATCAGGACTAAAGTGGGAGTTGTAGCTGCACTAGATTTTATTAGAACGCAGCAAGTCAAATGTTTTGGCCATGCAAGTAGGTTACCAACTAACAGTATGCCACAACAAGCAATGATGTACGGACCAGAGGGAAGCAGAGGAAGAGGTCGACCACGTAAACGATGGACGCAGGGAATAACAGTCCATGGGAATATCGATACATTAAGCCCATAAGCGGGCAATATCCTGGTGTTTATACTTCACCTCGACACCGCAAGGTACAAGAGGAACATGATGAGATAAGATGAGACTAGGCTCAATGTGTTATTGGTTTTGTTTCGTGGCATCTTCAGCAATTTCAATGCTCAGTGCACGGAAATGGACATTATAATACTTGTGCATGTGATTGTGCACTATGTTTGATCCAAACTGACATATTCTTTGGCACTGAATCAGTTTAGTAAACGACCCTTTCCCACACGTTGAGGTGTATTGGGTATATGATGCTAGACTAATGTTATTACACATCATTCGACAATCAGTTTGTGATGTAGTCTAACTCAGATTGGCAACCTATATTTTCCAGAACATTTTCTGGAGTCCATTGTAGTAGGCTGGGAGCCAGGTGCGAATATTTGTTTTATTCCAGCCTCAAATGGCATACAAACACATAACCATTGTACACGTAGGCAGACGTGTCAGCAACTGTGCCATTGTGTCTCGCAACTGTTAGTTGACAGGCTCATCAGCAGCCTAGGTTCGTTTTTGGAGCCAACATTTGTACACATGTTAACACACAAATGACTTGTACAAATGTTAGAATGGAATACATGATATACCGTGTGGTACTTAATATGAACCATTTAATTTATGTTATGAGAAAAAATAAACTGGAAAACTTGGTGACAACCAGGTGTGACACACTCCCTTTAAAAAAGGAACAAATGTTCCTATGAACTCTGAGATCTCATTTTCACTTTAATATACAACACACATATGTGCTGTACAACTCAAATGTGACATATAATTATTGACAGTAATAAAATATCCTTCAGCCATGTTGTGTCTTAGGTTATTGAACATTGGTAGTCAAGAACTCTTCACAACTGAAGTCAGAGAATTCACTTCTGAAGTCTGAGAACCTTTTCTTGCTCAAACTTTAGTTATCCCTAAAGTAATAGTTTTTATTGTCGAAAAAAAAAAAGACCATAGCCAATTTATTATATTTAAAACAGTGAAAGTAAAGAACTTTTTAAAAAAAATCTTCTTTCAGGCGTATTGGCTATATGGTGCTAGGCTCATATTTGATAGATTAATCGGCTCTCGGGAGGCAACGTGGTCAATGTCTGACATGCTGCCTTTACCTCTCACAACATGTCCTGGTACCCATTTTAGGCTCTACCCACCTGGGAATCCAGGTGGATTGGAATAATCCACCACGATGAGAATGGAACCCATGACTACCAGGTTGTGTTAGGTCTTCACATATTCTAGACCAAAATATGAGGTGATGGGGTCAGTTTAAGTTTCCTCATCAACTTTACTTCCCAGACAATTCTAAAAACAAATTGTTGCGAGGCTGGTTCAACCCTCAAGACATACTGGTTTGAAAACATCATCCTGCCTCTGCCGAAGATTTAACCCGTACTCCTGTCTTGGCAGGCAGGCGTCCAACATGTGGAAAATACTCCTCTAAACAGACATGTAATGTAAACATGTACGACATCTCCACCACCGTCCAATAGACAAATGAACATAGTATATACACTCACTTCACCTCCGATAAAACCCAGACAAAATACAGGCTGTGATGTGTAATGATGTACAATTTATTCAGTTTCATGTTCTGATTCCACAACAAAAAATCAGCACATTATATCAGTATTTATACAACTAGTTACAAACTGTACAACACACAGCAAATGCATGCACCCAAATAAACAGCGGCAATACACTCACATTAACTGAAATAGCTACAGCACACACCCACCTAAACAGAAGCACACACATTAACTGAAACAGCTCCAGCACACACCCACATTAACAACTGAAACAGCTATAGCACATGCCAACATTGAAAACAGCAAGTGCGCACAGCGCCAACAATGAAAACACATGGCACACCCACTCACCCACACCAATGACACCAGTTCTGCACACATGTAGGGCTTTCTGAACTGTTGATAGATGTGGTGGTGGTAGGTGTGAGAGAGAGAGAGAGAGAGAAGAGAGAGAGAGAGAGAGAGAGAGAGAGAGAGAGAGAGAGAGAGAGAGAGAGAGAGAGAGAGAGAGAGAGGCAGGCAGGCGGGCAGACAGGCAGACAGACAGACAGACAGAGTCAAGCTCATGAATTGAAATTGTTTTTCTGTGATATTCTGCCAGGGCAGCAGTTTAAAGATTATTCTTTACAATGTACAACTGCCGAAGGATTTAGTGACACACAGGGTTCTTGGTGTTCACCCTTATCTGAGAAGACTATGTTTCTATAGTCTGTCCGGAAATTTATGCCGTCATTCAAGATCAATTATTTTGAAAACTATCTGTTGCATCGTTATGAAATTTTTCCAGCCGTCTTATATTTACCCCCACCCAAGGAATATGTCTTTGATATGTCCAAAAACAACTTAAATCATTAAAAGCGGCATCACTCCTTTGATGTTTTGCTTAACAACTAGTGATTTCTTGTTAAAAAAGTTATGTTTACGGTAATGAGGACCTGCAAATTCAGATGACAAACAAAGGCGTATCTGGATTCGTATGGGAGTGGGTGCAATCAAAGAAGTAGCTTACAGTCGACAGAATCGGCTGCATTGCACCGGGTTTTTATCCCATATGGCTCAGTTTCTTTCCGCAGCGCGGAAAGCGTCGCACAAAGCACGAACTCCGTAGCTCCAGCGACGACCCTCGGCAGTCTCCGAATAAAATGAATGACGCGGCCCGGACAGACAGAAAGGTAGGTAGGTAGGTAGGTAGGTAGGTAGGCAGAAAGATAGGTGGGTGGATGGATGGCTGGCTGGCTGGCTGAGTGGGTGGATCGGTCGGTCGGTGGGTCGGTCGGTCGGTGGGTGGGTGGGTGGGTGGGTCGGCAGGCAGGCAGACAGACAGATAGATTAGATAGATAGATAGATAGATAGATAGATAGATAGATTGATATCGGTAGGTCGGTCGGTCTGTCGGTGGGTGGGTGGTCGGGCCGGCAGGCAGATAGATAGATAGATAGATAGATAGATAGATAGATAGATAGATAGATAGATAGATAGATAGATAGATAGATAGATAGATAGATATCGGTAGGTCGGTCGGTTAGTGGGTGGGTGGGTAGGCAGGCAGGCAGACAGACAGACAGACAGATAGATTAGATAGATAGGACAGACAGATAGATTAGATAGATTGATATCGGTAGGTCGGTCGGTCTGTCGGTGGGTGGGTGGTCGGGCCGGCAGGCAGGCAGATAGATAGATAGATAGATAGATAGATAGATAGATAGATAGATAGATATATAGATAGATATCGGTAGGTCGGTCGGTTAGTGGGTGGGTGGGCCGGGAGGAAGGCAGACAGACAGACAGATAGATTAGATAGATAGGACAGACAGATAGATAGATTAGATTAGATAGATAGATAGATAGATAGATAGATAGATAGATAGATAGATAGATAGATAGATAGATAGATAGATAGATAGATAGATAGATATCGGTAAGTCGGTGGGTCGGTGGGTCGGTGGGTCGGTGGATGGGTCAGCCGACCGGCAGACATTCAGACATTCAGACATTCAGACATTCAGACAGACAGACAGACAGATAGATAGATAGATTGATTGATTGATTGATTGATTTCCACCAGAAACCGGGCCTTGTCAGCTAGTTTATTTATATAATCACGTTTCATGAAAGAACCCACATTTGGAGACGCCTCTGAATCTTCGCGCTGTTTGTTTGAAAACGAAAGTCACGTGAAAATTTTGAATAATTTGGGTCGAATCTTGGGGAAGCTGTAAAACTGTTAAAATCATGGACGTAATCTTTAAGTCATAATTAATATACCGTATATAAGCTAACTTTAAAATCTGCTGTAAAATCTCCAGAACAAAAATTTTTTTGTTGGGTGGACATAATGATAACGTTATATACTAAATCTCATCATTTTATCTCAGCCCGTTACTGAGATATTGAATTTTATATTGAGGCAACCAAAAAAAAACACACTATAATAACATTACCCTAGAGATATCAGTATAAAGAAACAATTCTGGTAACAATGGCAGCCCAATGCTGGGTTCGAACCCTGCATGTCTGAGCCAGAAGCAGTCAATGAAACCTCACAGCCACACACATCATCTACAAACACACACAAACATGTCATATCTAACACACAAAAATCACGCACAAACATTCACGTACATAATATGTCAATAATATATGCAAACATAATAGACCAAGGACAGAAATCTACACAGTTAAACTCAGAAACAAAATATCAAAAACAACAAAAGTTAATAACAAGAAAGGTTCACACAAAAACATGTCAATATCTAACCAAAAACAAACACATTCAACCATGTCAATATCTAACACCTCCCTCCCCCCCCCCCCTCCCTCCCTTTCAAAAAAAAAAACAAAAAAACACACACACACACAACAAACAAACAAATCATACAAATATGTCAATATCTAACAATCAAAACACAAATATGTCAATCAAAACAATGTTTTCCCATAGCGAATTGAATAATTAAACATAAACAATATTTGCACGATTTATTGCCTGGCATACTTTGCTGAATCTTATCATGTACATACTGCAGAATTCACACAACATAAAGTAAAATAATTAGATAAATCCTTCAAGCTGAAATATACACATGTTCACAAAGTAATGTTGATAGTCTACCACAATAATTTTAAACTGACTATCATGTCTACAAACATGTCAATAACTAACAAGAAAAACACATACAAACATATCAATATCTAACCCATTTAGCAAGAAAAGACTTACGCTTCTAAGAATCAATCAGTGTCAGCGTGTTGGGGAGTGCGAGAGAGGACATGCGATAGGATAATAGATATGTCATAGACAGGAAAATAGATATGTCATAGACAGGACACAGATGGGACAACAAGACCCAGCTATAAACAGGACACAGGGATATAAACAGGACACAGGGATATAGACAAGACTACGTCCTTGACTGACAGTACAACCTTGCACTGAAGAACCTGAGACAACAAGACTGGACATCTAGTACGGCGAGACAACCGACGCAGCACGAATATCACATGGGACACGTGGTCAAGCGCCACATGACTATCAGACCGAACACCAGAAGGTGCAGACTGGGACTGGACGTGATAGAGGAAAGACGTTTGCGATTGAGTGAGCGAGTATACCAGTTACCGGTCTGAAAGCTAGCCTTGCTGAGCGAATATAGCAGCGAGTTATTAAGTGCGAGGAATGAGAGTGAACTGTGCATGAATGACTGCTATGGCTGAGTGTCACTTGCCATTGTTGTAGATATAATATTGTGATACAATTTGTGCGTAATTTGATAATATGTATTCATGTACTGATGCTGCCGTTTTGCACGAATAAATAATGTTACACTACATGCGACTGTTTGATATCTTACTGAGTGCATGTAGAAAGACTCACTGTCACGTTTAGAACGACGAGCTAAAGTTACCCATATTTATAGGACACTAGCTGACCCGGCCCGGCTTCGCCCAGACCCTGGTGGGGAGCATTGTCAGGTTCTTACATTTAAGGATGAATCTGGCTCACTTAACCTAACATATGCGAGACATACACAGTTACAGAATGAGTTGACTTGACACACGGTAACACTAAGTTCAACGTTTTATTTACACTTCGCATGCAACACAATCTAATTCGGCATGTTGCCATCACAAGGTGAATATCATAATACACACAGTCAATGAATCAATACACTCACAGACTCAAACCACAGCCGCGCAGTCTTCTATCTTCTCACAAGAGATACTAGCAATCGACATTCGGGCACAGAAATACACAAGCCTCTCTCAAACCACGTCTGTCCAGTCCGAATACCCAAGCCTCGTCTGCCGTTTCTCGCTCACAGTGCTTGCCCTGTGGGATCGAGTCCAGCGAGAACTGCATGCGTCACGCTTGTACTTGCTTGACCGCTGACGGCTACTCTAACTCACCAGCAAACCTGTGGATAGGTAACTGGTGTTTGCCTGGCGCGCGTAACGATGTCGCGGCACAACAATGGGGGATTATGACACTCTCCCCGGCTTCCATTCATGACAGGTTTTCCCTTTTCATGTGTGCTCTGTTTAAATTTAGGGTTAATATTTTAACCCAGTCAGAATCTTCCCATTGGTTGTCATCTACATTGGCATAGGTTTAATTGAAATACATAGGTATTATAAGTTATACATATTAAGTCATGTGGTGTCCAACCATAACACTTGCCAAGTAACACCCTCTCGATGGATGATCACGTCCGTTGCAATTATGACACACTCAGACCGGTAGCACCAGCATTCAATGCAACTACCTCGCAACCAATAATAATAAAAAATTCATAATACGTCCGAAAACGTCAGGTTAGACTGTAAGACGTCCCAATGTGAGACGAATTCAACCTTAGAGTCCCAACCAAATTTAGCAGGGACATCTCATGTTGATCTACAACCTCGGCAATCTCTTCCATGCCCAGCTGATGTCATCTTGGAGTGTTGACAACATGGCAACACAAAGGCTATTTTTATACCTTACACATTACCATCTATTTCGATTTACTGCCCTTTGGTGTAATCTGTGACAACAATTAAATAAAAGGGAAATAATTTAAACATATATTAAACACAATGAATTACATTTATTAATATATTTCTCAGCGTCATAGCTTGACGCTTCTTTACAATAGCGAAAAAAATGTCGCTATTGTGAACAAGTTGATCAAGATATGATTCTCAGATTACACTACTACAAACATAATAATACACAATTCGCGTATTTCAAATTCGTGTATTTCAAATTCGTGTTTCACAAATATTTTACAGGCGTAATTAATTTTTAAGTTATTTGTTCATAGTCTGCTAGATATTTGTATAAACTTATAACTTTCCGGAAGTACACACGCACAGCTGATGTAAACGAAAGTTCTTCACACACTTGTTCCGTAAGGATGTAACAATACTCGGAATATCAAGTTGTTATAAGTAGCTGGTGTGCTCGCTGTTTCGTTGGAAACTTCTGGATTACCGTGTTCTACAGTGGTCTAACTGTCACAGTTTGTTTCAATCACTCGTTCGTTTCATACGGAATAAAATATCACTGGATAAGTCCGGTTAACAGGTACCACGGATAACTTAAATTGTTCACGCATGTGGCACTGTTCTTTGTTTGTAATATTTACAATTAATAATGTTCACTTTCTATCACATACTATGCACTTATACAACACAATTATCACAATATTTATAAGATACTAGGACTATTTACAATGGGATCTAGTCCCTATCACATAATTCAAACTCACAGCTTCTCTGGAGAAAAAAAAAAACTGCATTACTGGCTGTGATGGTCTGAGTGTTCTGACACACTGCACTCAGACATAAGTGGCTACTGGGTATCATCGGGACAACTGGACAAAAGATCGGCTAGCGTATTAAGCTTGCCGGGGATGTGTCTCACTTCAAAGCTGTAGTCTTGGAGCAAAAGAGACCATCGAGCTATCATGTGGTTAGTCGGCGCACCTGATGTAATAATCGTCAGTGGACTATTGTCGGTTTCCACTATAAAATGCCTCCCAAGGAGGAATCTTGACAATTTTGTGATTGCATACACTAGGGCGAGAGCTTCTTTCTGCGTTCCCTCGGTTTAAGTTTCATGGAAAGGTAATATACAGGATGCAAAATGCCGTCATGTTCCTGTAATAGTAAAGCCGCAATCGCCACGGAGCTCGCATCTGTGTGCAATCTGAAAGGAATATGCAAATTTGACAATTTGAGAATGGGATTCTTTGAACCATTGTCGGAAAAATAGGACAATACTTTATCGAATGCAAATTTTAGGCATTCGCTGTTCACAATCTTATTTGGGTGTTCTTTTTTTAAAATGTTAGTAAAACTTTCAGTCAGTTCAGCAAAATCTGGTATGAACTGTCTGTAGTAATTTAGGAGTCCTAATACACTTCTGACTTGTTTCTTTGTAGTCGGAAGTGATAGTTTTAGAATTTTTGACACGATGTTGTCGTCAGTCGTGACAAAGCCGTTAGAGATTTTATAGCCCAAAAAGGAGATTTCTTGGTAGGCTATATCAACTTTGGCAGGTTTGACTGTCAGTCCGTGCTGTCTGATCCGGTCAAACGTCTGCTGTAATGTCGTTATGTGGTCTGTCATTGTCTTTGTGTGTACACAAATGTCGTCCATGTACGAGATGATATTCGTTATGTCTGTCAGTAATAGTCTGGTCATGCGTACAAATGTTGCTGGGACATTGACAAGCCCAAATGGTAATTTGCACCATTCGTACAGTCCCCAAGGTGTGGCAAAGGCTGTCAGATGTATGCTTTGTTCGTCTACCGGTATCTGCCAGTAACCTTTTGTCATGTCCAGTTTCGTAAAGTACTTAGAGTCTGTCAGTTCTGTCAGTATTCTTCACAGTTGGTTATTGGTTCTAAATCCAACTGTGTAATTTTGTTTAATTTCCTATAGTCGACACAGAGTCTTATTGTGTCGCCCTTTTTGCGCACAATCACTATTGGAGAACAGAAATGTGATTGCGATCGTCTAATGATGTTGTTCTTTTCTAAGTCAATAATCTCTTGGTGTAGTTTTTCTTTGTAATGTAATGATCTAGATCCTCTGTAGGACATCACAGTCAACTTTCTGGGCGGGTGTACGTTCGGTGTTTTGCCATCCTTGTCTGAACGACCGCCACTCATGCCCTCTGTGTGTACTAACACTATATAGGTCTCCGCAGCGGTGTTTCGAACGCCTAACAAGGATTGCTAATTGTCAACTGCGTCCTTAACATTTTTGCCGGTCTTAAATTTCACTTTTCCGCACACATGGGCGCTTCTCCACCCCACTCCCCTCCCGCTTGACCTTTGACCCGTGTACCATACATCCGGTCTATTGATCCACTGGAGCCCTCCGCGTGTCAGACCTTCCAAGCCAGTACACAGAATTCAGATGAGTACATTTAATTTTAATTAGTTTAATAGTTTAATGTTGTCATGGTGTGTTTCATGTAGTTTTGTGTTGGTTTGTATTTGTTTGTCCTGTGCTGACGAAGGCTTTGGCCGCAACGTCCAATTTGTCTCTTGTAGTCGTGAGTTAGTAAAGCTCACAATCTACTTCTCGTTTATTTTGGGTGATTCATTCATTGCCTTTGTAATGTAATGGAATTGTGTAAGGTCTGCATTTTATTGGTGTGTTGGATGTCAGAGTAATGTGGTGCTGTACTAATTCTGTTTGTCCTGGGTTGTTAGAGAAGATGGTACTGTAGTTCTGTATAAGTTGTCTGCAGCTGTCGGTCTCTGCTTGAGTTAGATGGGGGTTTATCTTAATGTCTTGTAAACAGTTCGTCGTGTCTAGTGCTGGTGTTGATATTTCGTCGCCCTCTTCGTCGCCTTCATGGTCGATTATTGTTGTATTGGCTGCTGTCTCGTCTTGGTTGTTGTCCCTGTTGTAGTATGGTTTTAGCATGTTGATGTGGAATATTTCATGTTTGTCTTTAACTTGAATTTCATAGTCCACAGTTGAAACCTGTCTTAGTACCTTGAATGGTCCTTGCCATGAGTCTGTCAGTAGATGTCGGTCACTTGGTAGAAGAAGTAGTACGTCCTGTCCAGGTGTCAGCGTTATTGTCCTATTCCCTTTTTTTGCGTAGTCTATAGATAGCACCAGATTGTTTAAGTGCTTCTTTGGCAATAATACAAGATCTAATTATCCTTTCACACAATGATGTTACATATTCATATGATGATATGGGTTTATGTACAGGTGTAGATTCAGTTAACATGGAATGGTATATACATAATGGGCAGCGTGGTTTGGCACCATACACAAGTTCGAATGGAGAGAACCCAGTGCTTGAATGAGGCACCTCGCGATACGCAAATAGTATGGCAGGCAAATAGATGTCCCAGTTTTCAGGATATTCCTGTGTGACTTTAGAAAGCCTATGCTTTAGATCCCCGTTAAATTTTTCTATGATTCCCGTAGAGTGAGGATGGTACGGTGAGTTGAAACATTGTTTCACACCTAACATTTTGGTGAAAGCTTGAGTGGATGCAGCGATAAACTGACTTCCACGGTCGGATAGGATAGTGTCCGGAAACCCTATTCTTGAAAATATATGGAAGAAGACTTCCATTATATCTTTGGCAGTTATGTTCTTAAGTGGAATAGCTACATAGATCAATTATTGTAACTATAAATCTATTTCCTCTAGATGTTACATGATTTAGAGGACCTACGGTGTCGACAGATATCTTTTCAAAGGGTCGACTGGCTAAATCTGTAACCTGTAATTCAGCCTGTGGGTGTTTCCCCTTTTTCACTAGTTTTTGGCAGATGTCACAAGTTCTGCAATATTGTTTAGTGTCATTACAGAATTTTGGCCAATAGAACTGTGTCAACAATCTAGATCTGGTCTTCGAATATGCCATATGCCCTGCGATAGGTATATCATGAGCAAGATTTAAGGCTTGCTTACAGTATTCAACTGGCAAAACAGTTTGCTCTGTGGTGCTGTTACCTCTGGTATGGTATCTAGTGAGGATGAAATCTGTCAGAGCGAAATGCCATCTTTCATTCTTAGTTAACCTTGGCTTTTGGCCTATAAGATTAAAATACTTAGATAATGATGGATCAGCCTTTTGGGCTGTTATAAAGTTCTCCTTCATGGTTTTAGGAGGTAGTAACACTGGGCTTAGCATTTCTATCGCCTCAGTTTGCTCAATTTGTTCTTGCACTCTAGCAGCAGATCTAGTTACTGTGTTCACATTTTCAGTAATATGAGATGGTGGTGAAACAATTGGATCAATGATTTCATGTGATGATACTGCTGTATTGGCTAACATACATTCATTTGATGATAACACACTTTCAATGATGTTACATTATCATCAATACACACAGATGTTATGAGTCATATCATTCACTTCAGGAAGGTTACCAATGATAACATCGCAACAAGGATTGGCTAATGCTGCGCATTTGACCTTCCCTGTGAGGAATGGAGTATCAATATATGCCCATGCCAATGGATATTTCTCGATGTTACCCGAGAACGTTCTGCATGTTACGTGCTTGCCTGTATAGTCTGTAGGCAATATGAAATCTCTTTTCAGACCTATAAGAGTGCTTCCGCTGTCTCGTAAGACTGTAGCAGACTTGCCATTCACATACCCATGGTGGATGTTAATTCTGCCTTTGGAATTTATTACCAAATTAGCTTCTTCATTAGCAATAGGTATCGAGTGGCCCCATGTCAATAGGCCATCTTCATGGAACTGATCACAGATGGTACATTTTTGTGGATTAAATACATCAATAGCCTGTGCTGAGTTCACAGGGTGATTTTCAACTTGTTCTTCATCTGATGAAGAGCTATCAAACAAGGCGGCATTCACCTTCCTGGTCATCTGTTTACCTTTACAAGAATGACGCCAGTGGCCGTACGCTTTACAGAGGAAGCATTTGGTTAGCCGTTTATAGCTCTTTCGTTCCTTATCTTGTTTGTTTATGTAGTTTTGCAAGTATGTTAGATATGCTGGATTTTGGTCACACGTCTCATTCTGGTTGTGAGACAGCTGGCAAAATCTACATTGATGGTATTTCTCAGTGGTAGGCTTAAATGATCTTTGCCTATTGTAGGGATCTGATCTTGGTTTATCATAGCTAGCAGCTGCTACGAAATTTATGTCAGTTGCCCCACTAGCAAAACAATGTTTATTGGCTGTAAAGTAAGCCGACCCACGTTTCTCAATCTGTTCTACATTCTCGCATTCACACTCTTGCAGAAACTTAAAAAATGATGATGGAAGGGATGTGATGATTTTATCCCTGAGGATGAGATCTTTCAATTTGCTAAAGTCATTATTAACTTTGGCTGCTGAAAGCCATTTACTAAAGATATCCTGTACTACAGAAATGTAGTCAGAGAACGTTTGAGTAGGTTTTGGAGTTACTTTACTGAACTGTTCTCTGTAGCCTGCTTCATCTAACAGGAATTGTGACATAATTTTTGACTTTATGTAATTGTAATCGTTTCTAAGATCTTTAGGGATAGTCTCTATGACTTTCAGAGGTTCCCCTGATAAACGTCTCATGTAAATGATGTTCCACTCAGACACTGGGATCTGATAGTGGTACATTAAGGTTTCAAAGTTCTGGGTGAAGGCTGCTATGCAGTCACCCGAGACGTAGTTTCTGACAATACCTTGCTACTTTTTTTTACTGATTTTCTTTCTCAAGTCTTTCAGACTTCCTAGATCTTTGTCTGCGGCTGTATCAGCTTCCAGCTGCTTAATTTTCAGTTGTAGTTCGAGCTCTTCTCGTTTAGTTTGAGCCAAGATTTCTGCTTTCTTCAGTTCTGCATCTATTTCTGCCTTCTTCAATTCAGTATCTAATTCTGCCTGCCTCGTTTTTGCAGTCAATTCCAATGCTGCTTCTGCTTGTTTGGCAGCTCTTTCAGCCGCTCTTTCATCGCATTCCCTAGCTTTTTCTTGGAGGTGCTCTGAGTATTTTGTCTCACTCCATTTTGTCAACTCATCACCAGCTAACTTTAGCTTTAAACCCATCTCAATGAAATCATTTAGAGAAGACATGATGGAATGATTCGATGAGAATGACTGTTCACACACGCAATTTTGTTATAAAGTGTTAGTAGTTTGAACAATTTATACAATATTTCTGAACTTACAGCGCGTGCCTAAATTTGCATACAAAAGTATATAAAAAGGTAATACTCAGGAAATAAATGACCGTAGACCCCGAGGTAGACCAAGAAGGCGGTGGAGAGATAACACATGTGCAGACCTACAAGCACTTGGAATCAACGACTGGCAAGAGAAGGTCCACCAGAGAGACGAATGGAGACGGATTGTATTTGCAGCAAAGAACCTCAATGGCTCGGAACGCTTAAGAAGAAGAAGATACTCAAGTGCTCTGGAGACACGGAAGAATGGTGAAAACAGGACCAGAGACTGTAGGGTCGTTACTGCATTGACAAATGACCTCTACGGGTAACAGTTTCAGGTGGCACACAAAAACCTGTTTACTTTTGGAGGGAAACAGATTAGAATCTGTGTTTTTGTGAGGTGTATGCTTGTCAACTAAGTTTTGGTTAGGTTTGTATGCCGTCGAGTGTTATTGTTGGTCGTAATGTCGTCCGTTCAACAATTTTCACAAGTTGCTTTCTTTCCCGAACTTTCTGCTTTCACACGCTTTCTACTATACACAACTACTTTCACAAAGACAAGTTAGCCATGTTTAAACGTTCAACAACTATGATGGTGCATTGCTTACACACAGATTAAATTTAGTAAGGACGTAGACATCATGTTCACAATTTTATGAGGACAAGTTACACAATCAATGACGTTTCCCCACGTTCACAGTCTGACAAAGCTTCCACGTTCATATATTTAATGAGGACGATCCCCCACGTTCACACATGTCAGGTTCTTACATTTAAGGATGAATCTGGCTCGCTTAACCTAACATATGCGAGACATACACAGTTACAGAATGAGTTGACTTGACACACGGTAACACTAAGTTCAACGTTTTATTTACACTTCACATGCAACACAATCTAATTCGGCATGTTGCCATCACAAGGTGAATATCATAATACACACAGTCAATGAATCAATACACTCACAGACTCAAACCACAGCCGCGCAGTCTTCCATCTACTCACAAAAGATACTAGCAATCGACATTCAGGCATAGAAATACACAAGCCTCTCTCAAACCACGTCTGTCCAGTCCGAATACCCAAGCCTCGCCTGCTGTTTCTCGCTCACAGTGCTTGCCCTGTGGGATCGAGTCCAGCGAGAACTGCATGTGTCACGCTTGTACTTGCTTGACCGCTGACGGCTACTCTAACTCACCAGCGAACCTGTGGATAGGTAACTGGTGTTTGCCTGGCGCGCATAACGACGTCACAGCACAACAATGGGGGATTATGACAAGCATCTCATTTAATTCATATAAGTAGTCATATAAGCTCCCATTCCCGTTCCCGACTATCTATCTCATCTGTCTGTCTGTCTATCTGACCCGGCCCGGCTTCGCCTAGACCCTGATGGGGAGCATCTCATTTAATTCATATAAGTAGTCACATAAATTCCTGTTCCCAACTATCTGTCTGTCTGGAGCATATAATTTAATTCATATTCGGCGGAGGGAGGAGGAGGAGACAGGAGGAAAAGGGAGGAGGAGGGATTAGGAGGAGGAGGGAGGAGAAGGAGGAGAAGGAGGAGGAAGAAGAGGGAGGATGAGGAGGAGGAGGGAGAAGGAGGAGGGAGGAGGAGGGGGAGGAGGAAGAGGGAGGAGGAGGGAGGAGAAAGAGGGAGGAGGAAGAGGGAGAAGGAGGGAGGAGGAGAGAGGAGGAGGAGGAAGGATGAGGAGGGGGAGGATGAAGAGCGAGGAGGAGGAGGGATGTGGAGGGAGGAGGATAAGGGTGGAGGAGGAGGGAGGAGGGGGAGGCTGGGAGGGGGAGGAGGAGGGAGGAGAGAGGAGGAGGAGGAAGAGGGAGGAGGGGAAGGAGGAGGAGGAGGGAGGAAGAGGGAGGATAAGGAGGAAGGGGAGGAAGAAGAGGGAGGAGAAGGAGGAGGAGGGAGGAGGAGGGATGAGGGGGAGGAGGAGGGTGGAATAAGAAGGAGGAGGAGGGAGGAGGGGGAGGAGATAGGAGGGAGGAGGAGAGAGGAGGAGGAGGGAGAATGAGGATGGGGAGGATGGAGAGCGAGGAGGAGGGAGAGCGAGGAGGAGGGATGTGGAGGAGGGAGGAGGAGGAGGGAGGCTGGGAGGGGGAGGAGGAGGGAGGAGAGAGGAGGAGGGAGGAGAAGGAGGAAGAGGGAGGAGGGGGAGGAGGAGGAGGAAGAGGGAGGAGGGAGGAGGAAGAGGGAGGAGAAGGAGGAGGAGGGATGAGGGGAGGTGGGGGGAGGTGGGGGAGGAGGAGGAGGGTGGATTAAGAAGGAGGAGGAGGGAATAGGAGGAGGGAGGAGGAGAATGGAGGAGGGAGGATGAGGAGGAAGAGGAGGGAGGAGGAGGAGAAGGAGGAGGGAGGAAGAGGGAGTAGGAGGAATGAGGGTGGAGAAGGAGGAGGTGGGGAGGAGGAATGGGAGGAGGAGGCGAAGGAGGAGGGATTAGGAAGAGGAGGAGAGCGAGGAGGAGAGGGAGGAGGAGGGAGGAGGAGGAAGAGGGAGGAGGAGGATGGAGGAGGGAAGAGGAGGAAGAGGAAGTAGGAGGGAGGAGGAAGAGGGAGGAAGAAGAGGGAGAAGGAGGAGGGAGGAGGAGGAAGAGGGAGGAGGAGGGATGTGGAGGGAGGAGGTAGAGGGAGGAGGGAGGAAGAAGGAGGAGGAGGAGGGAGGATGAGGGGGAGGAGGAGGAGGGATGTGGAGGGAGGAGGTAGAGGGAGGAGGGAGGAAGAAGGAGAAGGAGGAGGATGGAGGAGGAGGGATGAGGGGGAGGAGGAGGGAAGAGGAAGAGGGAGGAGGAGGGAGGAGGAGGAGGAAAGAGGAAGAGAAGGGAGGAGGAAGGAAGAGGAGTGATTAGGAGGAGGGAGAGGAGGTAGGAGAGTGAGGAAGAGGGAGGAGGAGGAAGGAAGAGGAGGAGGAGGAAGGAGGAGGAAGAGTCACTCCTCTTCCTCCCTTCTCCCTCCTCCTCCTCCCCCTCATCCCTCCTCCTCCTTCCTTTTTCTCCCACCTCCTCCTCCCCTTATTCCTCCCTCCTCCTCCTCCCCTTATTCCTCCCTCCTCCTCCTCCTTCCCCCCTCATCCTCCTCCCTTCTCCCCATCCTCCTCCTCTTAATCCCTCCTCCACCTCCCTCTTCCTCCTCCCAGCTCCTACTCCTCCTTTTTCTTCTTCTGCTGCTGCTGCCGCTCCATTTACCCAAGTTAATTGTTGGGGAAGATGTAAAGACCTTTCAAGTGCTTTTTGTAAGTTGGTCTTCGTTTATCTAGGTTGTTCTAACTGCAACCAATAAATGATTAGATAGACAGGCAGACAGACAGACAGACAGACAGACAGACAGACAGATAGTCGGGAACGGGAACTTATATGACTACTTATATGAATTAAATGAGATGCTCCCCACCAGGGACTGGGCGAAGCCGGGCCGGGTCAGCTAGTATTGAATAATATTAAGTAAGTAGCCGATTTCACACTTTAAAAATATCACAGTTGGCAGCGCTGGAATGCGAGGAAGACGTGTAGAAAATTTCATCTCAATCGGATGGGCCATTCGCGAACGTATAAAGGACCCACACACATACCGTCTCTTTTATATATAAGATTGACAATCAGTCATCATCTACAGTACACTACCACATTTTGCGCAAACTGTGACAACTACAATCTCAACCAAACCCACACTATACAAACTGTGACAACTACAATCTCAACCAAACCCTCACTATACAAACTGTGACAACTACAATCTCAACCAAACCCACACTATACAAACTGTAACAACTACAATCTCAACCAAACCCACACTATACAAACTGTAACAACTACAATCTCAACCAAACCCACACTATACAAACTGTAACAACTACAGTCTCAACCAAACCCACACTATACAAACTGTAACAACTACAATCTCAACCAAACCCACACTCAACAAACTGTGATAACTACAATCTCAACCAAACCTGAGAGAGAGAACTGGGTTTATCTCACTGCAGACATGGCCAAAGACAAACTGGCATATAAATATATTTTTCATGAATATTTCATAGTATCGTTAATTTAACCTGGCCAAAGACAAACTAGGTCATCCTAAATCTGACAGTGAGTAAAGTTAGGCCGCAGACCAATCTTAATCAAACTTACAATACTACAATATATTTGTAGATTGCTATTAATTTACACAGGAAATAAATATGTGTACAACATTGGAACCGACCAATCATTTCACTTCTTTAAATGTTTGTTAAAACACTGGACACAACAATACGGTCTGATTTGTGTTATTTGACCTATGCTTTAATATAAAATTCTGAGACCTATAGTGCTATCTCAATAGTTAGTTATGAATTCTGTCCGTATTCCATAGTTGTAGGTTCATGTGTATGATAGACCTGGCTAATGAAGACATTGTTTAGGGGTGTCTAGCTGGTCATGCGTCGAAGTACACTTGTTCCTGCAGCAAGGCGTTGTCATTTGAAGGTGGCAGATTTGAATATCAGCCGGTAACCGATAGCTTTCAATTTTTATGTTTCCGGTGCATCCTCTAGTTTCTACTTCCTTCTACTCACTTCTGTGTGCGCCAAACAATACAATGTGTCTTTATTTAATCATTATTTATTTACATAAGATAATCCGCATGCTATTCATTTACAGAAGTAATTACCATGCTTTATACGGCAACTTTCTGTGCTCCGTGCTTTCCTTCTCAGGATGTACGGTGAAAATGCTGGCACATCATCATCATTTCCTTCCATTCTCCACTAAACAAACATGTGCAAATGCTACTTGCTACATTTTCCTATTCTTCCACTTCTTCGTGCACCTTAAGATGTCAACATGAATATATCCAAAGTCAGAGTCACCGCGACTTGGGCTCCGAAGGTTGTGGGTTCGATTCCGGGCAGCTTCCTTTGGTTCACGAGTGAAATTTTACGAAGACTCCTGTGGGTTGTCGCTAGACCTACGGAGTTCGTACTTTGTGCAACTCTTTCTGCGCCGTGGAAAGAGACTGAGCTATATGGAACAAAAACCCGGTGCAATTAAGTCGACTCTGTCAACTTTTAAGCAACTTTCTTTTATCCAAAGAAAGCACCATAGAAGGCAGGGATAAACAATTAAGGGAGAGGTTAGAAAATATAGAAGGAAGTGAAAAAGTGTTTGTCATACTTGAAACATCCCCAAATAGTTTGTCCTCAAATGGAGCGGGTGTAGGCTAAAATAGTGTTCTCTGTTCAGATTATGTTGGACACTCCTGCATCAAATGTTTAGCTGTCATTTTACCAGTCCCTGTTCCATTCTTTAGCGTCTCCTATCTTTGGTTTAATAAACATGTGTTACAACCTGCCTTGTCCTATATGGTCTGAAGAATGTTATTTGTTCACTCCCCCGTTTTTTGGTTTTCAATGATGGCTAAACTGCATACTTTTAATAAACGCCAAACTTGCATTCCCTTTGCTGGACTTGTCCTAGTTTACTATAACGGTCTTATCATTATTTGCTTTTGATTCAAATTTTTCTTATTATTATATGAGGGAAAGCCATGCTGACATGGGGAAGCTGGAAATGATAGTTGCCATCTTTGAAATGTGTCATTTGGTGGCAACATCATGTAGTTTTATTATTTGTTTAGGTACAGGCTGCTAGGAGTCGCATACAGACAGTAGGTAGAAATGGTAACTGTGACCTGCCTTTTCATGGAAGATGAAAGAGAATACATGTTGAACAGGATTGCTACAGGGGATAAATTAAGGGTCAATTATGACAATCCTGAATCACATCATTCCTCATCTTTAACAATGATATGCAAAGTGTGCCACCAGCAGGGGTTATGCTTTGAGACTCTCAATGAGCACTGTTGCCCTGTTTCTAGAAAGGTGAAACTAACATGCTGTGTGAAGTTCTATTGAAGCTTTGGGATGCAATCCAAAGAAAATATCAGACCTACTGACTAGAGAAATTCTGCCTGAGAATGAAAATGCCAACCACAAGCAGTCTGGTGTGACTCGGGAGACAATGAACAACGAGGGTGGCAAATGTTTGGGCACTACAAGCACATCTTATTCACATTATTATGCAGGGGCAGAATGTGAGGTGTGACTGTGGCTGAAACTACAGAGCAATAACTTTATTACTGCAGGTTTCGAAGCCCTGAAATAACAATGGGATGAAAGTATCACTGTTGATAATTATGTTAAGAAATGTAGAGAAAATGTGAAGACTATGTTAAGGATCAAGAGGTAGTGTAGTAATATACTATGTTGAAGTACAATTTTATTTGTTTGTTTACAAAACATCTATCTACTAACTTGCCTCCTCTCTATGTGTCTGTCCATACTATCAACACTTCTCTACAAAGTAATGCCTAGGCACTCTGTTAACATATATATATATATATATATATATATATATATATATATATATATATATATATATATATATATATATATATATATATATATATACACACATGATGCACACTGACAACCCATGGCATGCCAGCATACTAACTCATAAACTGCCATAAGCCACAGACAGCATCAAACTTGTTGCAGCTAGATACAGAACCATACACACACACTCAGATCACAAGAAAATGATGTGTTAGACATTGGCAAACTACAGCCATATCTGTAGACAAAATACTGCTTGAACATTGTAAATAAACTAGTTCTGCCATATAATTCAGTAGTCAATGAGTTACCTCCACATGCAAGTAGTGTGGTGGAGAAAACATGTGCAACCTGAGCCTACATTCAGCTTGTACACATGTGCTGTGTTCTGACCTGGGTACATCCTAATATACCTCTCTATAAGTGCACACTGCAGAGTGATATATCACATAAAATATCTATAAGTGCACACTGCAGAGTGATATATCACATAAAATATCTATAAGTGCACACTGCAGAGTGATATATCACATAAAGTGAGCAGGTAATCATATCATGGTTAAAGTACACAACATTCAAGTGACTAATACTGTTCAAATGTGAAGCGTGTATTAATTCCATGGTAATCATAGTCACAATGAAGTCTTTCTGCCTGCATAACCCTTTTTTAGATAGCCAATTGCTACGACCTCGGTATATATGCACCCGATGAGATGCAGTGAAATATGCCAGGCAATAAATTGTGCAACTGATTGCTGTTCGAGGCTTCTGTGTTTATGTTCACCAAGGAGATACATTGTTTTTCAGTCTCTACACAAACCTCACGTTGATAGAACCAAGTCTTTTCAGGAATCACAACCCGAACTCCAAGGCACGGGACACTACGAGTGAAAACATAGTACCAACCAAGCAGCCAACACACATGTAACCACTGCGACGACTTCAGATCTTATTGCATACATTGTCAGTTGCTCTTTACTAGTATTCTAGCCTCATGACAGACTATAATAACGAACATCATAAAATGCCATTTATAAAAGTAATTCTCCTAGCCAAAACTGATTTTGTTTTCTCCAACACCTGTACAACCTAGCATGTCTTTTCATGGGTAAATATATATGTACATATCAGACTAACTTTGACAATTTAACTGTTCCACTATATGGGATAATACATTTATTAACATGCTGAAAAAGACCAATTTTCTGATGCATAATTCCTGCTGGTACCACTCAATATACAGCAATTTTAACCAAGAGAAACATTTAAACTGCTCTCATATGCAGTGTCTGCGAAGAATACTTGGTATTAAGTGGCAAGACAAAATCACAAATACTGAAATATTGGAAAGTTCAGGTTGTGTGACGGTTTGTTTCTTGCTCAGTCTTCGTAGACTTAGATGGATAGGACACATTAGGAGGATGGATGATGGTAGAATACCAAAGGACATATTTTTTGGTGAATTACAGATGGGTAGGAGATCTCAGGGTCAGCCTCTACTACGATACAAAGATGTGTGTTAGAGGGACATGATTGATACATGTATTGATAATGCACATTGGGAGCACGTCGCAGCTAAACGTGTTGCATGGAGGGCAACTATCAGAAATGGAATAAAGACAAAGGAGAAAATGATTGCAGATAAAGCACACACGGAGCATGAGAGATGTAAGATGGTGCATGGTGGTGGAAATGACGATGTCTTCACATGCATCCACTGTGGACAAACATTTACAGAGCGAATTGGCCTTATCAGCCACACTCGCATCCACCATGGGTTGTAGTTATTATGTATTTTTGAAGCACAATGTACCAAACTATCATCTGTCAAGACTGAAAGGTGCCAATGTGAGATCGCAAGATGTGGAGGAGCATGCTCACCCATGCCAGTTGGTATGGCACTTTCAGACAAAATAAAACTACTCAAAATGCAGCCTTCAATTGAAGCTTTTGGGCTGCTTAAATGAAATCAAAACAGTACTGCAGACACTATCAAAGTGCTAGACCATATATTCAAGACAACAGCATTATGAGATGGGGTGGTAGTTCCCTTCCACAGTTTAGAACCTCTTGCAATCCACTATAATTTAGCTGTCATTCTATCCTGTCTTTCCTAACATTCTGAAAAATTACCCAGCTGTTCTGACAAGCAAGAACACTAACCACTCAGCTTTGTTTTCTTCTACCCTTCATTCTCTACTGGAGCATAAGGCAGGCCTCTATATAATCAAATGAGAAGTACTCACAGAATAACTTGACAGATGGCCTACAAATGTCCAGAATTGTAACACAAGCTAATGAAGCAGGAGAGGATGAGAAAACATTGTAGAGTCAGACAGTGCCGGCACTAATGAGTGCAATAACAATAAACTAAACTCATAAAGACTAAACAAACAAATCAATGATAACAAACATAAGACTTTTATTAGTTAAGCTTCAGTTCAAGGACAAAACATTCAGCATCGAGATAGAAAGTACAACTGTATAGACAACTATAGAGATCAACAGTGGGTTGGACCCCACACAAAACTAGACCCCTGCAACTTAGCCAAGTCTATAGAATGCCCTAAGTATCACAACTAAACATCACACTCCTAATCTGACTGAGACACAACACAATAAAAGAACTTTAACATGAACAACAATAAAAACACAAACATAGGTATAAGTACAAACACAAGGCTCCTCGTGAAATGTCAAGGTTAGAAGTCTTAGCTAAATCAGACGGAATAAAACAAGTATTACGATGCCTGCAAGTAGATTCGGTGTCTGCTATTTCAGATCTAAACTTCATCCTCTTCTGCCAGCCCGGCTAAAGTCTTGCGCATTCTAAATGCTGTCAGGTGAGCTGTGGCATTGCAGTACCAGCATTCCATCACCATCCGTGCCATCAGCCGGAGACTGCAAGGAACAAAGTTTGCAAAGTCAGTCAAGGACCATATCATTTCCATAGATGTGTAGTCAAGTCAGTCAGACAGTCTGTGTGGTCAAATAAGTCTGTGTGGTCAAGTCAGCCAGGTGGTCTGTGTGGTCAAGTCAGTCAGGTGGTCTGTGTGGTCAAGTCAATCTGTGTGGTCTAGTCAGTTTGTGTGGTCAAGTCAGCCAGGTGGTTAGTGTGGTTAAGTCAGTCAGGTGATCTGTGTGGTCAAGTCAGTCAGGTGGTCTGTGTGGTCAAGTCAGTCAGGTGGTCTGTGTGGTCAAGTCAGTCAGGTGGTCTGTGTGGTCAAGTCAGTCAGGTAGTCTGTGTGGTCAAGTCAGTCAGGTGATATGAGGGGTCAAGTCAGTCAGGTGATCTGTGTGGTCAAGTCAGCCAGGTGGTTAGTGTGGTTAAGTCAGCCAGGTGGTATGTGTGGTCAAGTCAGTCAGGTGGTCTGTGTGGTCAAGTCAGCCAGATGGTTAGTGTGGTCAAGTCAGTCAGGTGGTCTGTGTGGTCAAGTCAGTCAGGTAGTCTGTGTGGTCAAGTCAGTCAGGTAGTCTGTGTGGTCAAGTCAGTCAGGTGATCTGTGTGGTCAAGTCAGTCAGGTGGTCTGTGTGGTCAAGTCAGCCAGGTGGTTAGTGTGGTTAAGTCAGCCAGGTGGTTAGTGTGGTTAAGTCAGCCAGGTGGTTAGTGTGGTTAAGTCAGCCAGGTGGTTAGTGTGGTTAAGTCAGCCAGGTGGTTAGTGTGGTTAAGTCAGCCAGGTGGTTAGTGTGGTTAAGTCAGCCAGGTGGTCTGTGTGGTCAAGTCAGTCAGGTGGTCTGTGTGGTCAAGTCAGTCAGGTGGTTAGTGTGGTTAAGTCAGCCAGGTGGTCTGTGTGGTCAAGTCAGTCAGGTGGCCTGTGTGGTCAAGTCAGCCAGGTGGTTAGTGTGGTTAAGTCAGCCAGGTGGTTAGTGTGGTTAAGTCAGCCAGGTGGTTAGTGTGGTTAAGTCAGCCAGGTGGTTAGTGTGGTCAAGTCAGTCAGGTGGTTAGTGTGGTTAAGTCAGTCAGGTAGTCAGTGTGGTCAAGTCAGTCAGGTAGTCTGTGTGGTCAAGTCAGTCAGGTGGTCTGTGTGGTCAAGTCAGCCAGGTGGTTAGTGTGGTTAAGTCAGCCAGGTGGTCTGTGTCATCAAGTCAGCCAGGTGGTCTGTGTGGTCAAGTCAGTCAGGTGATCTGTGTGGTCAAGTCAGTCAGGTGATCTGTGTGGTCAAGTCAGTCAGGTGATCTGTGTGGTCAAGTAAGTCAGGTGATCTGTGTGGTCAAGTAAGTCAGTTGGTCTGTGTGGTAAAGTAAGTCAGGTGATCTGTGTGGTCAAGTCAGTCTGTGTGGTCAAGTCAGCCAGGTGGACTGTGTGGTCAAGTCAGCCAAGTGGTCTGTCAGTCAGGTGGTCTGTGTGGTCAAGTCAGTCAGGTGATCTGTGTGGTCAAGTCAGTCTGTGTGGTCAAGTAAGTCAGTTGGTCTGTGTGGTCAAGTAAGTCAGGTGGTCTGTGTGGTCAAATCAAACAGGTGGTCTGTGTGGTCAAGTTAAACAGGTGGTCTATGTGATCAAATAAGTCTGTGTGATCAAGTCAGTCTGTGTGGTCAAGTCAGTCAGGCAGTGTGTGTGGTACCACCAACATGTGCGACCACACAAACCCCCACTTTCACCTCACCACAACCAACATGTGTGACCACACAAACCCCCACTTTCACCTCACTACCACCAACATGTGACCACACAAACCCCATCCCCTCACTACCACCAACATGTGCAACCACACAAACCCCATCCCCTCACTACCACCAATATGTGACCACACAAACCCCATCCCCTCACTACCACCAACATGTGCAACCACACAAACCCCATCCCCTCACTACCACCAATATGTGACCACACAAACCCCATCACCTCACCACCACCAACATGTGTGACCACACAAACCCACACTTTCACCTCACTACCACCAACATGTGACCACACAAACTCCACTACCACCAACAACAACAGTTGATCACCTCAATATTCTGCCATCTGTTTGGAATGGATGGCTGCTGCTTGTCTCCACAGACAACTTTCCTCATGTCCTCCAAAGAGGGGTTAGGGGGCACCAGGTCAGGAAGTGGATATTCTTCAACTAGTCCTGCATAATAGAAGCAGAACATTCAGGTGACAACAGAACATTCAGGTGACAACAAAAACACAACATTCATGTGACAACAGAACATTAATGGACAATAGAGCATTATGTGACAACAGAACATTAATGGACAGCAGAGCAATATGTGTTAACAGAACATTAATGTACAACATAGCATTCATGGACAACAGAGCATTATGTGACAACAGTGCATTATGTGACAACAGAACATTAATGGACAACAAAGCATTCATGTGACAACAGAGCATTCATGGGCAACAGAACATTAGTGGATAACAGAGCATTATGTGACAACAGAACACTCATGGACATGAGAAAATTCATGTGATAACAGACCATAAAAAGATATCCTCTGCCTACCGTCGTGAAGTTGGAGACCATAACTTACAACTATTTGCCTACCGTCGTGAAGTTGGAGACCATAACTTACAACTATTTGGCGGCTGCTGTTCAACGTCATTAACCCCCTGCACCCATGGCTTCAAGTAAGGGAGGCTCTATTCGCAATGGAATTGCGAATAGAAATAAATTATATTCACAATCAAATTGCGGGAAGTAACAAACATGTCACAGCGTCTGCTCACTAGTCAAGTTTAGTTTGGGCCATTAAGAAGTCTAAGAAGGTAGTTAATTTAAATAGGAATGTTCACTGTTGCGAGTTTAATTCTGCCGAATTCTCCGTATTTTTTAATGAATCACTCTTCTTCTTACTTCTGTCCATTTTTTTGGCATCCCGTTTTATTTTTACATTACGTTAGTCCTGTTTAAATATAAGAATAATTTTTCAGAACAGGTATCCCCAATACAAATAACGATCCCTACAAATAATTCTGTCCACAGGCGAGTTCAAGAATTGTTAACTTTCGTTTCTGTACACTTACTGTTACCAGGCATCTATGTTTGTTTACGTTACCGTCCTACTATTTATGTCCTGATTCTCATAATTTGACACTTTCTATGGCCTCCAGTAATATGCTTCGCCTCAGAAAGACATGATTAAGCAATTCAAACACCAGGATTTTGACTGACTGGCCTCATGAATTAATAAATAAACAAGGATAAAGAAATGCTACGCATATAAAGTGCAGGAAAACCGTGGTATATATGAAGCAGGTGGAAAAGAGAGAGGAGAGAGATGGATAACGAATATAGTGTGAGAGACAGAGATATGAGAAAGATGTATTGAAAGACATTAAAGAGTGCTAAAGACTTGAAAGAGAGGTGGGAGATCGAGACTTAGAGCAAGAGAGAGAGAGAGAGAGAGAGAGAGAGAGAGAGAGAGAGAGAGAGAGAGAGAGAGAGAGAGAGAGAGAGAGAGAGAGAGAGAGAGAGAGAGAGAGAGAGAGAAGAACTCATGTTCGACTAAGCGCCTTTCCCAAGACAACAAAAGTAGAGGACAGATAAGAACAGAAAGACAAGTGCGCAGGTTCTTGTGCAGCAAGATAAACACCTAAAACACAAAATCCGTAGAAAACATGTCTAAAGCGAAATCATTCACGTTAATACATCAGCAAAATATTGTAATATGGAAACACGCATAGCAATAATCACGTGACCTACTTACATTGCGAATATAATTTTTTTCTATAAAAAAGAAACAGGTTTCCAAGAAACTTGGACTAGTGTCACAGTATCAGACTCGCGCCAAACAGGTACCCCACCTTGTCCAAGGGTGTCTTGTAGGCTAATGGAGGGAAGGAGGCACCTTTCTTACCCAATAACATCTGCAATTCAGAGAGTGAGGCAGGCACCATGACCACTAGACCCCATATAAGTGTGTACAAATGACCAAATGAGTTCAGATGACAAACCAACCGATACCGATATGTTCCCATTCCACAAAATGAGGTTTATAAGGTTACTCAAAATCAACAGTTCTGTCTGTATCCATGCCGACGGCATCTGGACAATGTAACCAATACCAACATGCCCGTTACTAATTAACAACATAAATAACAAAACAAGATTAAATGCGGGACACTCTTTGCATGAATCAGAAAGAGCATGTACAGTCTCAAGGTCATGGCAGACAGTCAAACTGTATGAGACATTGAAAAGCTGTTACTGAGACTTGAACAGAAATGATGATGGATTTTCTCGTAAGTTCAAGTGCATGATATCAGATTATGTAATGAACGTGAGTGTCAGATGACACATTTTCTGTGAATGTCAGATGACACTTTTAATATTAGTGTCAGATGAAATATTTCACGTCAGTGTCAGCTCGGACTAGCTTCACAGTTTTGGACTAGTGTCACAGTATCAGACTAGCGTCATATTTCAAGTAAGTGTCAGAGGACATATTTCATGGTGAGTGTCAGATGACAGCAACATGTCACTTACCCAGATCAGCTATACAGCAGGTGCCATTACTTTTGACCAGAATGTTCTTGGACTTGAGATCTCTGTGAGCTATTGTTAGCTTACCTGTGGCATTCATTTCTGTGCCTATGTCCCATCTCCACATGTTATTCATTTCTGTGTCTATGTCCCATCTCCACATGTTATTCATTTCTGTGTCTATGTCCCATCTCCACATGTTATTCATTTCTGTGTCTATGTCCCATCTCCACATGTTATTCATTTCTGTGTCTATGTCCCATCTCCACATGTTATTCATTTCTGTGTCTATGTCCCATCTCCACATGTTATTCATTTCTGTGTCTATGTCCCATCTCCACATGTTATTCATTTCTGTGCCTATGTCCCATCTCCACATGTTATTCATTTCTGTGTCTATGTCCCATCTCCACATGTTATTCATTTCTGTGTCTATGTCCCTTCAACACATGTTATTAAATTCCGTGTCTATGTCCCATCTCTGCATGTTATTTATTTCTATGTCTATGTCCCTTCTCCGCATGTTATTCATTTATGTATCTATGTCCCATCCCCGCATGTTATTCATTTCTGTGTCTATGTCCCATCTCTGCATGTTATTCATTTCTATGTCTCTTCTCCGCATGTTATTCATTTCTGTGTCTATGTCCCTTCACCACATGTTATTCATTTCTATGTCTATGTCCCTTCTTCACATGTTATTCATTTCTGTGTCTATGTCCCTTCACCACATGTTATTCATTTCCGTGTCTATGTCCCATCTCTGCATGTTATTAATTTCTGTGTCTATGTCCCTTCTCCACATGTTATTAATTTCTATGTCTATGTCCCTTCACCACATGTTATTCATTTCCGTGTCTGTCCCATCTCTGCATGTTATTAATTTCTGTGTCTATGTCCCATCTCTGCATGTTATTCATTTCCGTGTCTATGTCTCATCTCCTCATGTTATTCATTTCTGTGTCTATGTCCCATCTCCTCATGTTATTCATTTCTGTGTCTATGTCCCATCTCTGCATGTTATTCATTTCCGTGTCTATGTCTCATCTCCTCATGTTATTCATTTCTGTGTCTATGTCTCATCTCCTCATGTTATTCATTTCTGTGTCTATGTCCCTTCAACATGTTATTCATTTCTGTGTCTATGTCCCATCTCTGCATGTTATTCATTTCCGTGTCTATGTCCCATCTCCACATGTTATTCATTTCTGTGTCTATGTCCCATCTCCACATGTTATTCATTTCTGTGTCTATGTCCCATCTCCACATGTTATTCATTTCTGTGTCTATGTCCCATCTCTGCATGTTATTCATTTCTATGTCTAAGTCCCTTCACCACATGTTATTCATTTCTGTGTCTATGTCCCTTCAACACATGTTATTAAATTCCGTGTCTATGTCCCATCTCTGCATGTTATTTATTTCTATGTCTATGTCCCTTCTCCGCATGTTATTCATTTATGTATCTATGTCCCATCCCCGCATGTTATTCATTTCTGTGTCTATGTCCCATCTCTGCATGTTATTCATTTCTATGTCTCTTCTCCGCATGTTATTCATTTCTGTGTCTATGTCCCTTCACCACATGTTATTCATTTCTATGTCTATGTCCCTTCTTCACATGTTATTCATTTCTGTGTCTATGTCCCTTCACCACATGTTATTCATTTCCGTGTCTATGTCCCATCTCTGCATGTTATTAATTTCTGTGTCTATGTCCCTTCTCCACATGTTATTAATTTCTATGTCTATGTCCCTTCACCACATGTTATTCATTTCCGTGTCTGTCCCATCTCTGCATGTTATTAATTTCTGTGTCTATGTCCCATCTCTGCATGTTATTCATTTCCGTGTCTATGTCTCATCTCCTCATGTTATTCATTTCTGTGTCTATGTCCCATCTCCTCATGTTATTCATTTCTGTGTCTATGTCCCATCTCTGCATGTTATTCATTTCCGTGTCTATGTCTCATCTCCTCATGTTATTCATTTCTGTGTCTATGTCCCTTCAACATGTTATTCATTTCTGTGTCTATGTCCCATCTCTGCATGTTATTCATTTCCGTGTCTATGTCCCATCTCCACATGTTATTCATTTCTGTGTCTATGTCCCATCTCCACATGTTATTCATTTCTGTGTCTATGTCCCATCTCCACATGTTATTCATTTCTGTGTCTATGTCCCATCTCTGCATGTTATTCATTTCTATGTCTAAGTCCCTTCACCACATGTTATTCATTTCTGTGTCTATGTCCCTTCACCACATGTTATTCATTTCTGTGTCTATGTCCCTTCACCACATGTTATTCATTTCTATGTCCCTTCTCCACATGTTATTCATTTCTGTGTCTAGGTCCCTTCTCCACATGTTATTCATTTCTGTGTCTATGTCCCATCTCTTCTTCTTCTTCAGCGTTCCGAGCCATTGAGGTTCTTTGCTGCAAATACAATCCGTCTCCATTCGTCTCTCTGGTGGACCTTCTCTTGCCAGTCGTTGATTCCAAGTGCTTGTAGGTCTGTACATGTATTATCTCTCCACCGCCTTCTTGGTCTACCTCGGGGTCTACGGTCATTTATTTCCTGAGTGTAAGCGAGTTTTGTTTCCCTATTATCTTCCATTCTTTCTATATGCCCCAGCCATTGTAGTCTATTAGCCTTCATGATACCAGTGATTAGCGGGGACTTAAACAGATCATAAATGTCTTTGTTACTTCTTCTTTTCCACTCTCCACTTTGTGTATCCCCAATGGGTCCAAAGATGCGTCTTAAAATTTTGTTCTCAAAGGTTTGTAACAAGGCTTCGTCTCCTTTCGTTGTACTCCAGGTTTCAGAGCCATACAGCACAACTGGTCTGATCAGTGTTTTGTATATTGTGATTTTGGTGTTACGAGATAGCGCCTTTGATTTTAGTAGATGTTGTAGTGCATAGTATATCTTATTTCCAGAGTTGATTCTAGTTTGTATTTCTTCCCTTATGATGTTGGAGCAGTTGAAGATCGTACCCAGGTATTTGTATGTTTCCGTATCTCTGCATGTTATTAATTTCTTTGTCTATGTCCCTTCTCCACATGTT
This sequence comes from Cepaea hortensis, assembly GCA_963921405.1. Taxonomy (NCBI): domain Eukaryota; kingdom Metazoa; phylum Mollusca; class Gastropoda; order Stylommatophora; family Helicidae; genus Cepaea; species Cepaea hortensis. The sequence goes on from OY992879.1 coordinate 54,364,472, forward strand.
ATTCATTTCTGTGTATATGTCCCTTCTCCGCATGTTATTCATTTCTATGTCTATGTCCCTTCTCCGCATGTTATTCATTTATGTGTCTATGTCCCATCTCCGCATGTTATTCATTTCTGTGTCTATGTCCCATCTCTGCATGTTATTCATTTCTGTGTCTCTTCTCCGCATGTTATTCATTTCTGTGTCTATGTCCCTTCACCACATGTTATTCATTTCTATGTCTATGTCCCTTCTTCACATGTTATTCATTTCTGTGTCTATGTCCCTTCACCACATGTTATTCATTTCCATGTCTATGTCCCATCTCTGCATGTTATTAATTTCTGTGTCTATGTCCCTTCTCCACATGTTATTCATTTCTGTGTCTAGGTCCCTTCTCCACATGTTATTAATTTCTGTGTCTATGTCCCATCTCTGCATGTTATTCATTTCTGTGTCTATGTCCCTTCTCCACATGTTATTCATTTCTGTGTCTATGTCCCATCTCTGCATGTTATTAATTTCTGCGTCTATGTCTCTTCTCCACATGTTATTAATTTCTGTGCCTATGTCCCTTCTCCACATGTTATTCATTTCTGTGTCTATGTCCCTTCTCCACATGTTATTCATTTTCATGTCTATGTCCCATCTCCGCATGTTATTCATTTCTGTGTCTATGTCCCTTCTCAACATGTTTTTGACGCAGTGATTCAATGGCAGCAGAACTAGCAGAAGGTTATCTCTTTCAGTCCAGATAGCTACTGCACAAAAATCATTCTTTTTCATCAAAAACTCCCAGTAGACTTTCTGGCAACCCAAGAGATGAGGAAAACTCACTGGCGCAGATAGGACACACTGAGAAATAAGAGATAAACTAAACACATCAACATCACAGAATGTGATCATCAACAACACACAACACCTTCATCCACAACACACAACACTATCATCACAACACCAACACTATCTCAACATCACTCACGTTTATTATTGGCCTCCCTCCGCTCCATAGCCCGAACGATGATGACGTTGATGGCGATGAGGGTGATAAATATAATGGGACAGAGCGCGATCACAATATAAGAGATGATATCGTCAGAGACTGTCAAAGGAAAACGGCATATGATATACAATCTGAATGGTTGAAGCAGTGAAACAATAAACAATTTGATCGGCTAAGTCAGTGAAACAATGAGATGACATACAATCTGACTAGCTGAGTCAATGAAACAATGAGATGACATACAATCTGACTAGCTGAGTCAGTGAAACAATGAGATGACATACAATCTGACTAGCTGAGTCAGTGAAACAATGAGATGACATACAATCTGACTAGCTGAGTCAGTGAAACAATGAGATGACATACAATCTGACTAGCTGAGTCAGTGAAACAATGAGATGACATACAATCTGACTAGCTGAGTCAGTGAAACAATGAGATGATATACAATCTGACTAATGAGTCAATGAAACCAGTATGATATATAATTTGACTGGCTAATGAATCCATTAGACATTAGACTTATAAAAAACATATATTGGAAACAACAAGCTGCAATAAGGATTGATAATGAAGTGGGGCAGTATCAGCCAATTAAGAGAGGTGTTAGGCAGGGATGTGTGATGTCTCCAGATCTTTTTTCCCTGTACAGTGAAAATATTTTCAGAAATGTAGAGGATATAAATGGAATCAGCATTGGAGGACGAAACATCAATAACATTAGATATGCAGATGATACAGTATTAATTGCAGACAATGCGCAGGACCTGCAACAATTAGTAGATGCGGTTGTTGTACACAGTGAGCAACTGGGGTTAGAATTAAATTGTAAAAAGACTCAGGTTATGGCCGTCAGTAGGAAGGAAGAAGTGCCACAATGTAATATACGAGTAAATGGAAATATTCTTCAACAAGTGAATCAGTACAATTATCTTGGAACAGTTATAACATCTGATGGGAGATGCCTTGAAGAGATTAGAACAAGAATCGCCATGGCGAAAGTAGCCTTTAGCAAGATGAAAAACATTCTGACCAATAAAAAATGTCAATTGAAACGAGAAAAAGAGTGTTGAGGGGATACATAGAGCCTGTTCTTTTGTATGGATGTGAAACTTGGACAATGAGCAGTCAAGCTGAAAAGCATCTGATGGCTGTGGAAATGTGGTTTCTGAGGAAAATGTAAAGAATACCATGGACAGACAGAAAAACCAATGACCAAGTACTACAGGAGACAAATGAACATCGTAGACTGATTAGAGAAATTAGACGTAGACAGTCAAAATATTTTGGACATGTTATGAGAAGAAATGGGTTGGAGAACTTAGTGACAACTGGCAAGATCGAGGGGAACAGACCAAGAGGAAGACCGAGAAGAAAATACCTGGATGACTTGGCCACATGGCATGGACGAGACAGGAACACTGAGCTGATCCACGACACTGGTGATCGAGTGAAATGGCGAGTCATGACCGCCCACGCTTTCCGGCATGGCACATGATTGATTGATTGAATGAATCCATGAAACTATTTGGTGACATGCAATTTGACTAGCCAATGGATCAATAAAACATTCCAACAATAAACAACCTGAGAATCAGTAAAACAATTAGATAAACATTATGACTGCAATGAATCCATAAACAATTATATACAATCTGACTGGCCAATGAATAGGTAAGTCCGTTGGAGTATCAGAATTGCACTGCGGACATGTCCATATGTGCTCAGATCATCCCAACATATGCATCAGCATCCAGTGGCTAATAGTGCCAGTTCTGTGTTGACTGACGAGGCCTTTATTCTCCCAAAGTGCCTCTTGAGTCTGTGCATGCCAATTCTTACTCCCAAATCTCATTCTGGACAAAGCTGTGGACTCACTGGCATCAAAGTCCTCCACTCTCCACATGTCTCTAAGGGCATTAATATAATATCTGCATGAACCAAAGGCTGGCCTTCTGCAGGGGATACCCACAAGGACCAAATGCTCATAGCCCGATGAAGCTAACCCAAAGGCACTTGTTGCCTCATAGCACAGAGCCATCCGTGCAGATATTACATCACCTTGGTGTGATTTGTCATGAATCAATTCTTGCACCTCCCATTCAGTGCAGCCTGCCAGGTAAGTGGCTACAATATTCTATAACGTCCATGGACCTGGCTCAAAAGATCATGTAAAATCTGACTGGCTAAGCTGAGTGGAGTCAAGAACCGACGTCACAGCACTTGGGACATTCTTTATGTGCTCTCTCCTCATCTTCAAGTGTCCCAGGAATTAGCGAAACAATGTGATAAAAATAAACAATATCTGCCTGCAACACTAGTTACCTGTGGGCCTCTTATCAGCTCCCTCGGACGGCCAAGGGGCTAACTCAGGTATCTCAATGTTACACAAATCATGGTCTCTGCAACATGTGATGTTCTGTTCATGTTTCGTGGCATCTCTGGCAGAACACAGTAGGTATTGGTCCTTCGTAATGCATCTAAATTCAGACATACATTAATTTGATTGTGCATAAATAAATAAATATAAACTTTGTCTTTTCCAGGCACCAACATGAATAAATCAATTTGATTATGCACAAATCAATTAAATATAATGACTTCTCCAGACACTAACATTCAAACACACACACACACAAATGAATAGTGGTAGAAGCAAACTAAATGTAATTCAGGAGTCAGCATATTTATTTTTGCAGATAAGGGCAAGAAAATGACTAAAGATTTCAGCGCCAGATAGACATTTTCAGGCTGGTAGGCATCTGGGAACCCCCAAGTTTTGTCTGCCCTCACGAATGAACTAAAGAATTTGATTATGCATAAAATATAAATTGTTCCTTCCACAAGCAATTATAATCAGACACATGCGAATACATAAATAACATTGTGCACAACAGCATCAATTATAAACATACCCTTCATGAGGCACCCACAATCAGACATACATACCAATACATAATGATACACTTGATGAACTGCCAACCCTAGTGGAAGTAAACAAAGCCATTCAGCAACTTTCCAGCGGTAAGGCACCTGGCCCTGACTCCCCAGCAGAGATATACAAGACAGGTGGGTAGTCCTAACAGAGTAGCTTCACCAAGTCTTTACAAACATATGGGTGAACGAGACCATGCCACAAGATTTCAAGGACGTGTCAATAATCCACCTTTAAAAGCATAAAGAAAACCGCCAATCCTGTGACAACCACCAAGACATCTCCTTGCTCTCAATTGCAGGGAAGATACTCGCCAGAATTCTTCTCAATCACCTCACGGCCATCTCGATCAAGGTCTTCTTCATGAGAGTCAATGTGGCTTCAGAAAAGAACGAGAAACTGTTGACATGATTTTCGCTGCAAGGTAGCTGCAAGAGAAATGTCAGGAACAGAACTCCGAAATGTTCTCCATTTTCATTGATTTTACCAAGGCTTTCGATACAGTCAGGAGAGAAGGACTGTGGAAGATTATGGTGAAATATGGCTGTCCACGAAAGTTTGTCCAAATAGTGCGGCTAATTCATGATGGTATGCAGGCAAGAGTACAGGAAAATGGTGAACTGTCTGAGCCCTTTCCTGTCACCAATAGAGTGAAGCAAGGATGTGTCCTGGCACCAACACTGTTCAGCCTCATGTTTTCAGCTATGCTGACAAATGCCTTCGAGAACAACATTGGAATAGACATCAACTACCGCATGGATGGAAAGTTATTCAATCTCAGAAGGCTGAAGGCTAAAACCAAAACTACCAGCGACACCATCAGAGAGCTGCTGTTTGCTGATGATTGCGCTCTATATGCCAACTCAGAGGCAGACATGCAACACAATGTTTCAGCTTTCTCATATGCCTGTGCCAACTTTGGGCTCAATATCAACTTGGAGAAGACTGTAATTATGTACCAGTCAGCTCCAGGGGATAATCACACCGTGTCGAATATCAAGGTGAACGGTCATAGACTAAGTGTTGTGGACAAGTTCACCTATCTTGGCAGCAGTGTGTCACAAGCTGCCACAATTGATGGCGAAGTGAATGCAAGAATCTCCAAGGCCAGCGCAGTCTTTGGCAGACTACAAGAATGTATGGGACAGAAATGGAATAAGCCTGCAAACAAAGCTGAAAGTCAATAATGCAGTTGTATTAAACACACTGCTATATGCTGGTGAAACCTGGACTGTTTATCAGCGACACACTAGGAAATTAAACCACTTCCACACCTTAGGAAGCTATTGAAGATTAAATGGCAAGACAAAATCCCAGACACTGAATTTCCATGCCCAGTATCCACACTCTACTAATGAAGAATCAGATTCGCTGGGCTGGTCACTTAACTCGCATGCCAGATCACAGGCTCCATAAACGAATTTTTTACAGTGAGCTGTGTTGTGGTAAACGCTCCCAAGGTAGCCAGAGGAAACGCTTTAAAGACACTCTGAAAATCTCATTGAAAGCTTTTGGAATTCATCTTGAAACCTGGGAGACTGCAGCCAGAGACCGAAATTCGTGGTATACATCATTACACAAAGGTGCAGTCACTTGTGAAGCAACCAGAACTGCAAGAACTGTGAAGAAGAGGCTGGACAGAAAAACCACTGCAGGAGATCCTTCTGGAACGTCAAGCATTCTTTACTCACATTGTCAAAGAATATTTCGAGTCAAAATAAGCCTTATCAGCCATCTTAGAACTCACGGCTCCATACTTTCAACCTCACTGGATGAAATGAATGGTCGTCATCATTCTTGATGGACAAACAACATTGGTTTTGATAATTTGATTATACACAGATCTCCAGTCTCTGTGGCAAAATGGTTACAGGCACGCTTCGTGATCCCGCATACCCACGTTCGAAAGACAGCTGCGCATGATTTGGCAGCAGACCACGTCTGGTTTTTTACCAAATGGTATGGGTACCAGTCATTCAGAAAATAATGGCAAACTAGTGAGCGTAAACTTGCCAAGACAACAATGCTGGTGTTGGCTGCAAACATCCTGTAAAGGATATACAACTAACTTATACACTGAAGAATTAAACCTAAACTGTTTCCTATTTTTCACCCCTACTTCCAGCATGAGAATGGAGGTGGAAGCAGCAACAGCAGCCTACTGATGGTTGGTGGAGACCACTGCAACACACATTGCATTCATTATGGGCTCACAGAGTATGCTTAGTAAGGTGGAGAAAGGAATGTTTCATGTAGAATGGTTTGCCTCGCTTCAGAGGTCACAGATTGTTGAGAATTGTAAGGATATTTTGCCCTGGTCATGCAGGAGTACGGGGAAATGAACAGGCTGATAAACTAGCAGAGAACACATCTCTTGGTGGTAGATTACCTATGGACAAGGGAGAGGTGGTCGGGCACCTGTGGCACCAGAAAACTGTGCAACAAACAGAACCTATATGTGCAGAGAATGGCGGGGGATCAGAGGGAGTTCTGGACGAATCTCAAAACTGTGTGGGAAGATCAGGAGAACTTTCAAACAGATGGCAGTTGGAACACTTAGCAGTATGACTCTTTGCTAGCTGTTGAACGAGAGGACAGAGCATGTGTGGAAATGTCCTGAGTGCAGTGATGGCATTTCTTAGCTCAACTCAACCCTAGCTGAGGTGGCCAGGCATCCAACACACTACCCAGAGATTAGAAAGGTTATGACATCATGTCCTTTGTTTTACATGATTCAATGGCAAACTACTAAGTGTAAAAGTGCTTAGTAAATCACAAACATCCAATAAATGCTGGGGCTGCTTGCAAAGTCTTGAAAATGACATGCAATAACTTTGAAGCTGGTCAAGCCAAGCTAAGGGTAGACAGATTCCCCCAGCCACTCCAACACCCCCAAAAGCCTTGGGTTGCAGGTGAGGCTACGGTGGAGGGCGGACGCGCCATGGACCAGGCTGACATTCTTAATGCTCTACGAGAAGTAAGACTTTTGCATGAATCAAGTGATGACTGTGAATCTACAACCATGGCCAGACTGCGAGAACAGCAAATTAAAAGAGGGGGTGGCCAAACAAGAATACTATGCAGGAAGCCAAAGAAGATTGATAAACCAACACAGAACTGGTGTCGTTAGCCGCTAAATTCTGTGGGGTTTGCTGAGGAGGGGATCCAAGCACTTATGGACTGAATGGTTCGATGTGCAATGAGGATGATATGTCGACTAACTAACTAACAGTGAGAGATAGTGAAATCCAAAAGCAACCTCTTTCTACCAATGATAAAAGTATCAATGAAAAAATAAATCATGGACTGTTAGACCGTGGAACCAAACATGATGATGGCAGGGAGAAGAAACACAGCAATTACTGAAGAGAATAAAGGAACTTTTTACATACAAACTATTCACCATTTGTGAAAGAAGAATGCATACCAATATGCAGAGTGGACAAATACAGGGCACCAAATCAGCATGGTGCCTGGAAATTTTACCTGACAACTAATTTTCAAATTCAGTTTAAAAAAATGTAATATTCAGGCTCCTGGGAACAATGGGCTAGCTTCCTAATTATTTGTAGTTTTGCCTACCTCTGCCTACACAGTGGAAACCACAAAAGATCCACAAATTTTGGGTATTGTAGAGTGCACACACAAAAATAATTTCCCTTGAATATGAAGAAAACAGAAACAATGATTACATCAAAGAAAAAGATGATACCTAAATGTGAGATCACAGCAGAAGGGTAAATGTTTAACCAAGTGGATACATTTACATATCTGGGGGCAATAAGAACATCAGATGGAAGATGCACGACAGAGATTAAAAGCAGAATAGGGCAAGCAAACGTTGCATTCCAGAAAATGAATAATATCTTATGTAATAAGTTTACAACTGAATGTAAGAATGAGAACGCTTAAATATTATGTACAACCTGTCTTACTGTATGGTAGTGAATTATTGAAAGTTAATGAACAACAGAAATGAGGTTCCTGAGAAGAATACTCAACGTATCAAGAAGAGATAAGATCAGAAATGAAGATATCAGGACTAAAGTGGGGGTTAAAGCAGCATTAGATTTTATTAGAAAGCAGCAAGTCAAATGGTTTGGCCATGCAAGTAGGTTACCAGTCAACAGCATACCACAACAACCAATGATGTACAGACCAGATGGAAACAGGGGAAGAGGCCGACCACGTAAACGTTGGACGGAGGGAATAGCAGAGTCCATGGGAATATCGATATATGAAGCCCATAATCGGGCACTCTCACGAAGTTTATACTTCACCTCGACACCGCAAGGTACAAGAGGAACATGATGAGATGAGATGAGATGAATGAACAAATTAGGAAAAGCTTGAAGCAACGGAGATGTGGTTCCTGAGACAAATGTTGCGAATACCTTGGATTGACAGGGTAACTAACAATGATAGCTTGGAAAAGGCTAATGAAATTGGAACGTTATATACAACCATAAGACATAAGAAAGTGATAACTAGTATTCTTTGGTCATGTGAGGCATTCGAGAATATTGTGACAACTGGAAATATCAGTGGGAAAAGAAGCAGAGACAGACTAAGACAAATGATGCTGGATGTACTGAGATGGCGGCCTGGAGGAATATCATCAACAATGTTGATCCAGAACACCAAAGACCGAGATCTGTGGAAAGACAAGAAGGCCTACGCCAGCTGGCAAGGCACATTGTGGTTTTTTTTTTTTCCTTTTGTTCACTCGCGTTGAACTCAATTTAGTCCACACGTGTGCTACTACCGTGCTTCCCTGAAAATCAGGGATGTCTTATATTTTATTTTTCAGAATAAACAAATCTACATTTATTCATGTACAAATTCTGCATTTATTCAAATACTGTCATGTCATATTCTTCCGGAACATCGTCCCAACTCTCCAAATCCCGGCCTGAATTTCTTGCAACTCCATTTCCTGCAGAACCATTGGTCCCAGTCTCTCATGTTCAGCAACAAAACTTTCCTTAAATGAGCATTTCTTGTCAATGTAGCCTGTTCGTAGTGCACTGGTAACTATTTCACATGAGTAATGTATTGAATTATGAGCCACATCCGTTCATTATAAAGTGCGCACCACTAGCGTCTGTATTCTGACTGGCCATTCGGCAACAAGTCTCTCATTCTAGCTGACAATATTAACTAGGGCTTATTATATGGGTAGGTCTTATTTTTGGGGAAACCCGGTACATCTAGTGCACTGGACTGACTTTGACGTGTGGATTAGCTTTCCCTATTATCAGTATCCCTGGCCATCATAGGAAGGTACTTATAATTTTTGTCGCCATGTCGAGGACAAGAAGTGAACATTTTAGTACAACTGACCAGTGTAAGGATTGAACTTGCTACCTTACCATCAGCACACCGGAAGTTTAAGAGCCAGTTCTCTTATCCATTCGGCCATGCTGACCTTCACGTATGATGATAACCTGATCCTATCTGCAAGCCTAAAAGAAGCAAAGCCTGTTCTTAAAAAACTAGAAGCTGTAGAAAAATGAGCCTACCTGCGAGTGACTTGAATGACATCTTTACCCTCCCCTTTCTCTCTGACAATGGTAGAGACGCAGTATCCCCCGTCAGTGGCACAGGTGCTGTTTTCTGCTACTACAGTATGGTTGCAGTTGTAACACTCAAAGCACTTGATCCCTGGAGACAACACAACAACTTGATCTACTATCACCAATGACAAAACACTCTAAAATGTGATCCCTGGTGATAAATCACTCTAAACTGTGATGATAAAACACTAAAATGTTATCCTTAGTGATAAAACTCTAAAATATGATCCCTGGTGATAAAACTAAAATGTGATTCCTGGTGATAAAACACTCTAAAATATGATCCCTGGTGATACATCACTCTAACCTGTGATGATAAAACACTAAAATGTTATCCTTAGTGATAAAACTCTAAAATATGATCCCTGGTGATAAAACTAAAATGTGATTCCTGGTGATAAAACACTCTAAAATATGATCCCTGGTGATAAACTAAAATGTTATTCCTGGTGATAAAACACTCTGAATTGTGATTTCTAATAACAAAACATATTAAAATGTGATTTCTAATAATAAAACACTCTAAAATGTGATTTCTAGTAATAAAACACACTAAAATGTTATCCCTGGTGATAAAAAAAAAAACTTAAAATTTATCCCTAGGATAAAACACTAAAATGTGGTCCCTAGGATAAAGCAATAAACACTTGATTTCGGGTGATAAACAATAGAACTAGTGACAAAATAACCTAAACCTATATTTTCTAATGATGAAATTCTCTAAAACTATCTCCAATAACAAAACATTCACAATCTGTATCTCTATTAATAAAGCATGCTAAAAGTGTATCTCTAATTATAAACACTCAAAAACTGTATTTCCAATGATAAAACTCTAAAACTGTAATCCAGTGATAAAACTCTAAAACTATCTTTAATGATGAAACCTTAAAACTGTATTTATAATGATAAAACAACTCTAAAACTGTATCTCTCATGATAAGACTCTAAAACTGTATCCCTGGCAACAAAACAATCCAAATGCATCAAGTTCAGACAAACATGCCATAGACTTGGCCAATTTAACTCTCTCTATCCTAAATATTGCAGCATGTGTGATCGACTATTTCCTGCGATAATTTCCTATCATTGCATCAAGTGATAGTTGTATTCAGGGGTAGAAAAAATGAACATCCAGGATGCTGGTCATCTTGGCACCAGGAAATGTTTACTTGCTGCATGTATTTTCTATTGTTCTTTTAGCTAATATTTGCACACACACAAATTTGCTAGCTCCTGAGGCACAGGGGTTGGCTCCTGAATATTCTACCTATGGCTGTATATTTTATGTTTGTCCAGACCACACTAAAAATAGGTTTCTCTTGTGGCTATGTCACTTCACATGTTTCAACAACATGTCACAAGCAATTGTTTGTTTCATGAGATTTTTCATGAGAAAGAAGTGATTTTTATGCCTGATGTGATTTCTTACGCCTGTGTTTATAAAATAACGAATACAGCGCCTTCTTTCATTCTCTTGACGTGTCTACATCTGCAATGTTGTCGCTTTTATAAATTTCACTGTCTTTGTTAGTTCACTCAGTGGTCCACAGAGTTATTTCCCAGTTATTTCTCTAGGAACAGAAGGTTTGCCTAGATATGTCATATTTTGGGCTGTCTTGGAGTATGTGATCTGCTGTCTGTGGCGCCAATCCACATGTGCACATGGTTGATTTGCCAATCCAGAATTTTGTACATATGTGGTTGCGTAATCTATTGTGTCCTGTTCTGAGGCGCAGAATAATTACTTGTTCTAATCTGTCCATAAAGTGGTAATCATCTTAAGCTGGGGTTGGTATACAGGGCCTTTTCTCATATTCAACGACAGAAACACTTTTAGAGGTACGTAGTATGTATTAGTTAGTTAGCGAACAGATCATCCTCATTGCACATCAAACCATTCAGTCCATAAGTGCTCAGATTCCCTCCCCAGTAAATCCTAAGCATGTAGTGGCCAACAACACCAGTTCTGTGTTGGTTTATTAATCTTCTTTGGCTTCTTGCATGGTGTTCTTGTTTGGCCACTCTTCTTTCAACTTGTTCTTGCAGTCTGACCATGCTTGTAAATTTAGTCATCAATTTGTTCTCTCTAATGTCTTGCTTCTTGTAAATCATTCAGTATAATATCAGCCTGGTCCATGTCTTGTTCAACCTCGCCTTACCTGGAAGCCTGCTCATTTACTTGTACACCCACATGCCCTGGCATGAAAATGAATCTAATCTTTACCAGCCGTGACCACCCCAGCCACTGTCTTCGGACCTAACCCATATCTATCTTCCTGAGCATACTAATTGAGTCACGAAGGAATCATGCCTGAGTGAAGGTCTGTGTCTTGAGCCATGTTATTGCTTTACTTACTGCCATGATTTCCATAGTCAAAAGCACCAGAATCATCCTTCCCAATTCTCCCTCCAGGCTGAGTATGTATGCAAAATGGATCTCACCACAATAGTCAAGATTAGTTCAGTTATACCAGAACGGCATCAGTCAGAGGTAGACAAATCTAGTAAATGTACACTGATTGATTTACTACGGAGAAGTTCAGATCACCCATCCACGTCTTCAGAATTCAACTGCAATAATCTTAACTGAGCCTATTTTGCAAAGGGTCATAATCTTTCTCTTGCAAGAAAGATTTCAGCGACTATTCATAATCTTTCTCAGAATCAAAATAGTACAAATTAGAATCTTACGTCATACGTTTAAATAGCATGACTTCACTATCATATTCACTTTCATTAGTTCAGGGTTAAACTTACAAACAAATGAGAAAATCATTTCAGTTGACACAATTCTCAGTACATGTCATTGTCATCTCTTTGCAAGCTGAATTTCATTAATTACTACTACTACTACTACTATATCACAGATCAAATAATGAATTCATTAACATGATTTAAACATTAGAATGGTTACTTCTCAGCTGAAACATCGCTAATTACTAATTTAGTTGTACCATTGTGACTGATAGGTCAACATTGTATTAATATTATACATAGGTCAACATTGTATTAATATTATACATACATATGTAAAGTAATCAAATCACTGAACTTTCATCAAGAAATCTAAGACAAAATATGCAGTGATTCACTTGACTTGAATGTCATAGTCATTATTTGTTGTCTAATTATTTTTAAAACAAATTACAATCATAAACTAATTAGAGAAATTAGACGTAGACAGTCAATATTTTTGGGTCACGTTATGAGAAGAAATAAATTGGAGAACTTGGTGACAACTAGCAAGATTGAGAGGGAGAGAACAAGGGGAAGGCTGAGAAGTAAATACCTGGATGGTTTGACCATGTGGCATGGTCCAGACAAGAACACTGAGCTGATCCACGACTCTCGTGATCGAGTGAGATGGCGAAATATGACATGACTGGCATGGCACATGGTGATGATGAATTATTTTCAACATGCTGTATTCACAACATAGCAATATCAATATTATAATATAATAATTATTAATATTGATATTGCTATGTTGTGATTACTGTAATCACAACATAGCAATATCAATATTAATAATTATTATATTATATATAATAATCATTACAGCATGTTGAAAATAATTCATCATCACCATGTGCCATGATTATATATTGCTTGAAACATTACTGGGGCATTTCGCTGGACATTACTGCCAGTACTAAGTACTTAACTGCGATGATTCGGTCAACCCCAAATTTTGGACTAAAACAAAACACTTAAAACTGCGATATCCACTGAATTTCACTATATTAGTCTACTCTACATCATCTTAATTCTTATCCTAATCCGTGAAATCCATTACATTTTAAACATTCGACATACTAATAAACTCGCTCACAGCCGTGAATGTTTTATTTGTTTAAACGTATCTTTCATTACCTTGTGCATATTTCTGGAGAAATATCAGGATAAAGGCTAGCAACACCAGACTAAAACGCAGTTTATCCATTATGTTGCAGGGCTGACGTATTTTGGCGTTGGTGATCATGTCTGTCCACAGCCTTCTGTCTCGTGTACTGCCAACAGCCTTCTGTCTAATGTACTGCCAACAGCCTTCTGTCTCGTGTACTGCCAACAGCCTTCTATCTCGTGTACTGCCAACAGCCTTTTGTCTCGTGTACCGCCAATCTTCTTGTAGTCAATGTAAACAGGAAGTGACATTTAAAACCACATGTAAGCTGATAACGCCTCACAATAAATTACTACACCTCGCTCAAGTAATCCCGGTGATAAATCAAGATAGATAAGTGTCACTTTAAAGTCTGTTCTGTTATCAAACTTGATGTGGTAGTATAAAATAATGTGTGCTTCATGTGATTAATTATTGATAGAAGGTATTTGAGCAATATTTTCGTCTTTAAGTTTGCAACGGTGCGAATTAATCTACAGCGCCTTTTATAGGTAACCTTTTACCTTTGGGGTAATTAAAGCACATGCTCGAGGCTATGTACTTTCTATTTACATTCTCAGTTCTCCTATTGTCCATGCGGTCTGGCGTTGGTGATCCACAACCTTCTGTCTCCTGTACTGCCAGCCTTCCTATAGTCCATGCCGTGTGGCGTTGGTGATCATGTCTGTCCAAAGCCTTCTGTCTCGTGTGCTGCCAATCTTCTTATAGTCCATGCCGTGGGGCGTTGATAATCATGTCTATCCCCAGCCTTCTGACTCATGCTCTGTTAAATCATCGGTACTTTTGCTTTCTTTCACCCCAAACAAACTTTGCCAGCTATATTTAGAGTCACCAGTTATACTTAGCGCCGACGGTGATCTCCTCTGTGTTCGGGTGGAGTGCGTGTCGGTGCGTTTCAATTACCTCACACCACAGTGTTGTTTCTTTGGGTTGTGGCAACCGTTTCTGTCTCCCTTCGATCCTCATTTGCATCGGTCCTGCAATCACTTTCCGGTTAGGGTTAGGGGGTAGGGTTAGGGGTAGGGTACACACACTAACCCTAATCCTAACCCTACCCCCTAACCCTAACCCTAACCGGAAAGTGAAAGAAACCACCGCCGCCGCATAGAATTGCGCACCGAGCTACGGCGCAACACACGGAAACTCCCTGAATGTTCGGCGCAACACAGGGAACCCCTGGATGTGACGTCATACCCTGGGATTCCCTTTTGTTTGGGGTGAAAGAAAGCAAAAGTACCAAATCATCCGATGGAAACAGCATTCATCAACATTCTGCTGTGTATGAAGCAAGCGAAATGCTGATAAACTGCAATCAAATTTCAGACTGATTTCATACAAAACTCCCAAATAACCAGAAATTACAAATTTAAGCAACATCTCATAGATCTGCCACCATTCCTTGACTTGAATATTTCCAAGTTCAAAATTACAACGTTGCAATATGTGGATTTGGGTGATAATAAGATCAAGAAGATTCCCGCCACCATCAACAATTGTAAGCTACGTCACTCTTTTATAGCAGATCATAACAAGATAAAATCTATGTCAAAAAAAAACTATCAATAATTGCACTGGTTCGCGTTACCTTGATGTTATGTAAAATCAGATCAAGAAGCTATACAAATCCGTATATAAACTCCAAGCCAAGGTCAACTTATCCTACAACCAGTTTCAATAACTGCCATTAGTGAAAGTGGAGAGAAGCAACTGGCCGATTGGCTAGAATGCCGGATTCTCCTTCGGGAGACCCGTGTTGGAATCCTCGGTAAGGAGTGGATTTTTTTTTTTTCTGTCGGGGGCAAAAAGAAAACCCTAACCTGCAGTTTACGGCGACTGCACTAACCAGTTGGCCTGAATTCATCAGGCTAAAGACCGCACTGCCATACACCGCAAGGTATTATATAGGTAGTAAGTGAAGTTTTGACAGTGAAAGTGGACTAACCAGCTTTAGAATGGCTGTACATATCCCACAATGGCCTCGCCAGCATTCCTGACTTTACTGGGTGACGCTTTGACTCGACAGTTAAGCAATCACAGAAATATGAAGGGGGGAGTCTCTGTGGCGAAGTGGCCAAGCCGTTTGACTCGTGCTCCGAAGGTTGTGGGTTCGATTCCTGGGCCGCGCCCTTCGGTTTACAAGTTAAATATGTCCTGTGGGTCGTCGCTAAAAGCTACGGAGTTCGTGCGTTGTGCGACGCTTTCCGCGCTGCGGAAAGAGACCGAGCCATATGGGATAAAACCCGGTGCAATGAAGTCGACCCTGTCGACTTTTAAGCGACTTTTAAGAAATATGAAGGCGCTTAATTTCCTCTTCTTTGTATATTTTAGGATTTTCCTACCACTGATTTTACTGGGAGTCATGAAGATCTAGATAAGCGGCATAAGCCAGATATCATTTGTGTTCCTGGTGTGCCTGCTTCTTCACCCCTTGCTACTGACTCCATCCAGGAAGTCAATGAAAGGGGTGACTGCACTGTTGTTGACATCTTTCATCGTGATCAGCCTGCTGCCAATTGACCATTAACAACTGGAAGACAATATAGCCACAATATTGTCTTCCAGTTGTTAATGGTCCATAGCAGATACACGTGGGCATTATGGAAATTTCACCAGCTGTGCATACGCAGAGAAAATCTGCGCCAGATTGGATTTCAGCACCTAAAGGGAGCTAGTTTGTGTCTGCGCCTGATCACACCGGATATTATAACATTCTTCATGTTTTCACTCTGCTTGATCTTGTCGATGAAAACGAGCAGCCTGAAGGCACCACTGTCGCAACGTTAGAAACTGCTCGGCTTGATGTGGAGCAGAGGACTTGCTAACATTACTTTGTGCCAGTATTATTTGAAGACTTCCGGTCCAGTTGGCGGTGGACAGTTGTGTTGCTTGGTAACCTCTTCGTTTTCACATAGGAGATGGAGAGTTTAATCTCTTCCGTGTAATTTTCGCGCCAGGATGTCAACCAGGAGTTTCCTTTTTTCCTGAAGATTTTCGCCAGTGCTACGGAGTTCGTGCACCAGAGCTAATCCACCCTTGAGTGTATTTCGCAGCGTGTGGGTTACTGTGTTGTGTTTTGGTTTTCATCATGGCGGACCAGCGTTTGTGCCTCGTACAGAGGGCCAACAAATCTCGAAGTCGACAGGGTCGCCATAATCGATAATACAGGGTCGCCGTAAACGACAAGGCAGACGCGCTGGAGACAGAAGTTTCCGACTCACAAGCGTCTGTCTGGGCCTCAAGAATACTCGAATTCTATATTGGAATTGTGCAAGCGCCATACAACGAGGTCCCTTCTGGAAAGCGCTTTAGGAGACGAGGCTGGGTTGTAATTCACTTCACATAGCCGGTTTCAACTGTTTTTACAATAGGCGACACCTGGGAATAGCGATCCTTAGTCGAGACAGTATAGTGGCTTCAGAGGTGGACATGTCTAGGTAGGACAGCGATGAGATACAAATACAGACTGTCAGAGTTAAATCTGGTCAACCATTCCTGTTGGTCAATGTTTATGCCTGCAACGCGAGTGTGTATTCCCAGGGGTGGTAGTGTTTGAGTGGCATATTATGTTACAAGAGGAATGTCATTTTTGTGGCGATTTCAATGCTAAAGGCAGATCATCGGGAAACATCTCTTCCAACACGTAGGGAGTTGGGCTGGGGGGGGGGGGGGGCTCGAGGCTGCAATTGAAACCATCGACCTTGTTTGTGTCAACAGTTGCAGTATCACCGGGACAGCAAGTATACCAGGTGATGAGGACAGTGTTATTGACCTGGCGCCGGTTCTCTTCCACTCACTACAGTGTGTAGATGGGGTGTCCTAGGGACCATGGCAGTGACCACCGCCTTTGCATCATATTGGTGGAGAAAGGCATAACCAGGTAGCACAAGTAAAAAGTTAAGACTTTCAAGTATGACAGTACATGGCAAGATGTGGTGAGTAAAATAAGGTACGATAAGCACAGAAATCATCATTGCAGGGAAAAAAAGCTGGGAGCGAACACCTTGGTGGAATATTAGGGTGGAAACACACATTTCCTTGTTAGGGTACAATATTCTAAGTTGTATTATGGGTTACACCCGTGGACCGTGATGTTGATCCGTCGATTAAACTGGTAGTACATATAAATATTGCAGATCCTGCTCATTGTCTGCAGTCAATACTGCATCATCTGCATATCTAATATTATTGATGTTTCGTCCCCCAAGGATAATTCCTTTCATATCTTCTATATTTCTGAAAATATTTTCATCCCTGCCTCACACATCTCTTAATAGGCTGATATTGACTTACTTCATTATCAATTCTTATGGCAGTTTGTTGTTTCCAATATATGTTGTTTTTTTTTATGTCTAAGGTCTTTCCCATCAATGTGTAGATCTTCAAGCATCATAAGGACAGTTTAAAGATGGCCACCCCACTTTTGACATGCACCACACAGGAACAGCGTTCAATTATCCGTTTTGTGATCAGTGAAGGGGTAAAACCTGTAGAAATTCATTGGCGAATGATGGTTCACTATGGTGATGCATACCTGCCAGTTCAAATAGTGTATGAGTGGAGTAGGAAATTTCAAAATGACGTGACTTCTGTGACAGACTGTTAACGATTGGTCAGGCACACCAAGGAGTGACCCCAGATTCGAGTGTTCTACAGGAATCCAATCACTGGAGGACTTGCATTGAACACAGTGGTGACTGCATCGAAAAATGATAGATTTGTTCTTTACTTTTTCAGAATATATTCACTCCAAACAACCCCCCCCCCCCCCCCCCCAAAAAAAATAATTTAGGTTTTCATTTGAAGTCCCTTCCTAATTCTTGTGTTTCCATGTGTTGTTAGGTCTTCCTCTATTTATCTCTAGTGACAGAATTTTCTAACAAACTATTAAGGTTTTACAATGTGTGTCGCACCCAGCGTTAATGTCTTTCCCTCCCCTCTTAATTGGCTGGAATGATATATTTCTTTCTGTCATTCTCTTCGGGAATCTCCATGGTGAAGTGGTCAAGCCCCCTGCCTCTAAGCAACACATTGGTAATTCTGTTCTACACATGTTTAGTCCTTCTATTCTGCATAGGCACCAGTTAATAACTGTTGTAAATTATGACTTTCTTTGTTCAGTTGGAGCGCAGTCTGCATCTAACTCAGAGATCTGTGTGTTCGACTTCTGCATGCATTTTCTAGTTGATTTCCTCTAGACAGATTCCATTCAATGATTTTACTTACCGCAATTTTAGTGCCTGGTAAATGAAAATTTACACCGTAGATCTTACTTTCCAAAATATCGGATAGGGATTACCACCTCAAATACCTGTGATAGAATACAGCAGAACCCCGGAAAGGTTAACCCGGTCAACAAATGCCCGCAGAAGTCGGATGTGTCGGCCTAACGGCGCAAGAACGCAGCTCTGCTGTAAACAGGCACAATGCAATCACGTCCGGAAAAAAAAAGAAAATACTCTGGATGAACGCAGACAAAGAAGAAGAAGAAGAAGAAGAAGAAGAAGAAGAAGAAGAAGAAGAAGAAGAAGAAGAAGAAGAAGAAGAAGAAGAATGCAACAGAATCTACCTGTATGCACACATACACTCAAAGAGCCAACGATTACAACCCACACTCAGTTTGTTGACCACAGGTAAACTAACCCACCTCAAGTCCTGGACAAAACGCATACTTTGATTTCCTTGAGGACACCTTCTGGATCCAAGAAATCTTTGGGCACTCCCCTCTTGTTGACAGGCAAAGTCAGTAGCTCACTGAGATACTCCACAAGATGCGTCAGCCCTCGTAGTTCCATGTCTGTGAGATTAATCTACTTCTTGGGAAGCCGCCCACTTTCCCTAGTTCTGTTGACATCAGAGTGGAGATGTGTGTATGGGCGGGGTGTGTGGGTGGGGGTGTGTGAATGAGTGGGGAGAAGTGTGTGTGGGTGGGGGTTTGTGGTTAAGGGATGTGTGGTTGGGGGATGGGTGATTGGAGGTGGGTGGAGGACGTGTGGGTGGGTGAGTGTATGTAGGTTGGGGGATGGGTGGGGGATGCGTTTGTGAGGGTGCGGGATGTGTGGGTGGATGGGGGAGATTGTGTAAGTGGGGGATATGTGGATGGGTGAGGCAAGTGTGTGTGGGTAGGTGCGGGATGTGTGAGTTGGAGGGGAGATGTGTGTGGTTGGGGGTGTGTGGTTGGGGGATGTATGGTTGGCTGGGTGGTTGGGGAAGTATCGATGGGTTGTGAAGGATATGTGGGTGGGTGAGTATGTGTGTGTTATGGTATTGGTGGGAGATGTGTGTAGGTGGGGAAATGTCTGTGGGTGGGGTTGTGTGGGTGACGGTGGGTGGGTGCATTATGTGTACCTGGTTTGTGTATGGGGGGATGTGTGTGTGGGTGGGGTATAGATGGATGGGATGGGGCATGTATATATGCCTGGGTGTATGTGCGTGGGGTAATGTGTGTGTGTGTGTGTGGGGGGGGGTATGTGGGTGGTGGGGAGTAGTGTCTCATAACATGGTAATATGCATTGTTTATGTTTACAACATTCATTTGACAATGTGTTTTTTTCCCCCAATGAAGCCACCAAACAGAAAGAAGCACTGGCGGTATTCATTCAAAATGTTATAAAGTAGCACATTATAATTTATTATTATCACTGAATATTAGAATGAAGTAACTCAGGACATACCGACAAAATGTGCTAAAAATCGCACATGAGTCACCGTTTGCTGGACATTTGGCCTATGATAAAACGCGAGCCAGAGTTCTGTCACACTTTTACTGGCCGAAATTCTGTTCGGACATAAAAATTTTCTGTCGTTCTTGTACTATTTGTCAACATCTTGTACGAAAGGGAAAGCATGTGACGGCCGATGTTTTACGGTCATTATTAGCATCCAGACCATTTGAGTGTGTAGCGGTCGATATTGTTGGACCCCTGAATCAGGTGTCAAGCAAAGGAAACCGTTATATACTTACTTTCGTGGATCTATGCACCACGTGGATCGAAGCTATTCCACTGAAATACATCACCTCCAAAGATGTGGCAAATGTATTTTTGCACATATTTTCTCGCTTTGGCTTCCCACGATCTATCTTATCAGATCGGGGAACGCAGTTTATTTCGGCTGCTACGCAAGCCTTAAACAAATTGTTAGGAGTAGAGCAGCATTTCTGTACCCCGTATCACCCAATGAGCAACGGGATCATAGAAAAAATTAACGGGGATCTCAAACACATGCTGGCTAAAGTAACAGCTGAGAACCCATCTGATTGGGACACACTATTGCCAGCGGTGCTATTTGCCCATAGAGAAATTCCGCACTCGAGTACGGGTTTCTCACCTTTTGAGTTAGTTTATGGGTCGAACCCTCGAGGACCCCTAACCATCTACCATCAGCTAATCACTAGCTTACCAGACAATCCAACAGCAGTAACACCGTATGAGATGGTAACGGAAACACGCGATAGAATAATGAAAGCGTGTGTAATAGCCAAGGCATCTTTGGAGAAGAAAGGACAGATGTACCGCGACTATGCAAATAAGGGTGCAAAAACTATTCACCTTGAACCAAACCAGAAGGTTTTGCTTCTACTACCTGATAAACGTAATTTGTTACTAACATCCTGGCAAGGGCCTTTCAACGTTGAACGTAAAATATCAGATGTGGATTATGAAATATCGATAAAAGGACACTTAAAGATATTTCATATCAACATGCTGAAACCATACTTTTCACGACAAGAACAACAGACAGACGAACAAATTGCACCAACACCAAGTAATGAGACGACAGACGGACACAACACAACTTCACTAGATAGGGCGACACACGACAGCGACAACGCAAACACACTTAGCCAGATAACAGCACACACAGCTAGCACCACAACAGTATTGAACGAGACAGACGAAGACGAGATGGAACTACCAGTCCCTAAACCATATTGTCCTGTGTGGATCTGACAACCTCAGTGTAAGGCGTGTTTCCTGTAAATCTTCAAGGGCTAGCAGCATCATTCTGTGATCGCCCATTCACACACGGACACCCAGGACCAAACTAATCTTTCTAACATAGGACACCAAAAGAGCAGCTTCCATCCTCAGGGTCACAGATGTCATTATAACATTGACATCGGAACAAACAACCTTGTCCACACCGTCCATATTACAATTTCATTGTGTCACTGTTGGAAATAAAACTGTCACTGTACTTCACACATTGAGCTCTGTAGTAGTGACACAACACCATAACAATGGTAATTCCACAGCAGATCCTGTTGTAGAGTTGTGCCAGACACAAAGTGACTTGAAGGCTAGTTACTTACTTTGCTGCGTCTTCATCCACCTCATAAAAGTCAATTGAATGGATTTCCCATGCTATCTAACGTATGCAAAGGTGCCGCTTGCTTGCTTGCTTGCTTGTGTTCGTTGGCTTGAGCTCCAACGCAAAGTCCTGTATGCCGGATGAAGGCATCCTGTTGTCCAACATCAGTGTGATGTCATACAGGACCTGAGGTTTGCGTGAGTATCCGTTGTCCCATGTCTGGCTTATTGGTGTGCAGACTGGTGGTTCCTCGCCGTACAGGCAGACACTCTCTGACTTCGGAGGAATCGCGATCCTACTGACTTTAGCCAGGACCCCGAAGGGACCTGTTGCCCAGGACGCTCGACGAGAACGCGTCAATAGGTCTTGGCCAGGTTAGAACCCGGCCCTGGTGCCTTGGAAACAACTCTGCGTCCCGGTGCCGCTAGCGATAGATAGCACTGATGTTCACCAAGACACTTCCATTTGATCGCTGTCTTGCCACGTTCCTCTGTGACAAACCAGGAACGATGACATGAGTTCTGCTGATAATGTTGACAATATTAAATGTTTGGGCACTAGTAGGAACACAAGGTGACGATGATCTAGAAACAAGATTGCTGCTAAATGAAATGTGTTAAAAGTTCACTGGGACCGTTGTAGGACGTTACTTGCCTCGCAAGAAATAATGAATTTCCCGGGGGCAAGAGGTTCCAGAGCCTCATTCCTGGCGAACACATTAGATACATGTATACGGGGAACAAAACCAATGTCATACAATGTCCATCAAATAGTACATAATACAACCACGTAGAAAATGAAATAATGCTGTCAAGAAACAATCTTAGAGAAATTAATACCAACTTATACAAAGAGCATTAGAAATAGCGCATAAAATATCTTTACACTCCCCTCCCCCCACACACACACACTTTTCAGTGAGGTAAACCGAGGAAGAGGAGAAGAAGAGGAAGCTGTCGACTTTCTGGGTCAGCTTTCGTCGTTCTCTACAGGACAGCAAGTCTGGCCACCTATCCCCCTGTGCTCTGAGGCCTACATAAGGGATGGTTCAAACACTTCACACGCACACAGCAGAAGACAGAAAAAAAAAACAATGTGCAAGTCCGACAACACACGAACGAAACCAATAACTGATTAGAGCAATTAGACGTAAAAGTAGAGACTTGTTGGGTACGTTATGATGAGAAATCAATTAATCACCATTATCTTTGGTGCTGTTCAACGCCTACACTGTGAGAATCACCAGCGAGCAGATCACTGGACCGGGGAGGACACTGTCATATGCCGACGATGTTTTAGTGTAGGGGTCACCAAACTTTTTTCACGGCGGGCCGGATAACTGACATAATGACGAGCGCGGGACGCATATCCATTCTCTACAATACTTGCGCCGTGCTCCGTGGCGAAGGTCGTACGGACGCGGTTCGTAATCTCGTATACCCGCCTTCGAAACACAGCTGCGCGCGATTTGGCAGCATACCGCGTTGCGATGGTTGTTTACGCTATAGTATGGGTGCTGGTCGTACAGAAAGCAATGGTAAACTACTGAACGTAAACTTGCCAAGACATCAACAACAGCAAACAATGCTGGTGTTGACTGCTAACGTCCTGTAAAAGATATGCAACTAACTTTAACAATACTTGCAATCCAGCACGAAAGCACTGGGGAAAAAAAGACGAAAAACTAAGTTAATCATGGGTGAGTGGCGTGCAATGCACGAAACCAAACAAAGGCAACCAACATATTTATTTACTAAAAAAATTTTATCAAAGAAGGCGACATTAGCAAAAAGATAGTTACATCATACCTAGTGTGCACATATGCGAATCTCACAAACTAAGCAGTAAAAAAGGTTAGTGAGATTCGTGAAACTGATTGTCAGCGTGTTGGGGAGTACGAAAGAGGACATACGACAGGACAATAGATATGTCATAGACAGGGCACAGATGGGACGACAAGACCCAGCTATAAACAGGACACGGGGATATAAACAGGACACAGGGATATAGACAGGACTACGTCCAACTTTGCACTGAAGGACCTGAGACAACAGTACCGGACATCTAGTACGGCGAGACAACCGACGCACGACTATCACATTGGGCAACCACGTGACTATCGGACTGAGCACCAGAAGGCTCAGACTGGATCTGGACAGTGTAGAGGAAAGACGTGTGCGATTGAGCGAGCGAGTGTACTAATTGCCGGTGTGAAAGCTAACCTCTCTTAGCGAATATAGCAGCGAGTTATTAAGTGCGAGGAATAAAATTGAATTGTGTTATGAACGCACGAATGACTGCTATGGCTGAGTGTCACTTGCCATTGTTGTAGATATAATTACTTGTGATATCTTCTTCTTCTTCGTACATCCGGAGTTTTTTTTCCGGATGTGATTGCGTTGTGCCTGTTTACAGCAGAGCTGTGTTCTTGCGCCGTTAGGCCGACACATCCGACTTCTGCGGGCATTTGTTGACCGGGTTAACCTTCCCGAACTTGTGATATAATTCCTTGTGATACAAATATTTGCGTAATGATTATATGTATTCATTAACTGCTACTGACGTTTTGCAAGAATAAATAATGTTACACTACATGCAAATGTTTGATATCTCACTGAGTACATGTAGACATACTCACTGTCACGTTTAGAACGACGAGCTAGTGTTACTTATATTTATAACACGTTGACAGGATAATTAATTAGGGGGCTTACGTCCGTTTTGGCGTAACCCCAGGACAGTCTAAAATAGACATTTAAATTGAATAGATAGAGTTTTGAATGATCTTGGGCTAGCCAAGAAAAATTAATATCATGTACACCTGTTACGACGAAAATTTGAGAAACAAGACAGAGAACCATCTGATCGACAGAAATTATACATAGTTGCACTGTAAAAAATTACAATATAGTATCTTTCCTTTAATATATGACATTTGACAGACACAACCTCCCACCATACTAATATTTTTTGTTCCCACTACAGAAAAAATTTACATCCATGTATAGATGTTGTATTGCCAAGCATTATATTTCTCCTATCAGCAGTGAAACAAGCCATGGTACTGAAGAAAATCCACCTATTCCAGATAAGTACTTTTATATGTATATTGCAGATTAAAGCAGAACTCTATTTTTTTTTCTGCTGTGTATAACATTGTAAAGTATCCCTACATACTAAGTTGACACAATCAAGTGAAATAAATTAGTTTTATTGAAATTGTTATAAAAGAAAACTGTGATAATGTCAACATTAAAAGATTGTGTAGAAGCTGGCAAAGAATTAGGTTATTCTGGCGATAAGCTTGCAGAATGGGCTGAGAACAGATTCAACGAGATTGCTGCCGCAGAAAGAGAAGAAAGGCCACAGGAACGCTTGTATAAGAAAGAATTAGCAGAAATGTCAATGAGAGAGAAAGAGAAACAGTGAGAAATTGAGTCTGAGACACAGATAAAGATAAAAGAACTAAAGGTTGAGTCACAAGTACATATTGCAACCAGTAAATTAAAAAGTAAGGAAGAAGAACATAAATTTAAAAAATATCAGGGTATTGTAAAACCATTTTGTGCAGGAGATTCCATCTCAGCCTGGTCTGAGAATTTTGAAAAATTAATGCAATACTATGAAATCCCAATGGAAACTGGACAATTATATATATATATATATATTAGTCCGACTTTGTGAAGACACATGAAGGGTGTAGCATAGGTGGGAGCGCAAGCGCAATTGAAATACCACTACTTTTATCGTTTCTTTACTTATTCAGTCTCTCGGTAGAGATTTGTTCGCATCAGACGAGCAAATCTCCGGCGGGCCTATTCTCGCTGGTCGCGAGATCCGCACAGTGGAAGTATGGGAGATTTGCTTGCAAATAGACAGGCAATATCTCCTGCGGTAGCTATGGCGGACCTATTCCCGCTGGTCGCGGGGACCGCTATAAGTCAGGTGGGGAGTCTGACGATAGTGCACGCTTTACACAGGTCCGGACACTTGTGACTGACAGATGTGCGCGCCCTCATGGTCCGGGCTCGTAAAAGGCCCTCATCTGTGGGACATGGCTGACCGTCTCTAAGCCGGGTCCCTTGGGTGTCAGGGTCTGGCCATAACTCGCCACCGGCTCGTGGTGGTGAGGTCTCGGTGGATTGACGCTGAGCCGCCAGCGTCTGCAGCCTACCTTGTGCCAGACGTATTGGTTACCCATTCCTCTGGAATACACAAGACTAGGCCGAGAGAGGGGTCATGTCGTTTGGGCATCACATGATCTCTGAAGCTCTGCCCAGACATTGTGATGGAATAGTGGCCACATTCCACTCACATACTTTAGTCTGTCAAGACTGAAAGGTGTCTACTTATATATATATATATATATATATATATAAAACAGAGTGTATGTGGCTTTGTGTGTATGTGTGTATTGGATGCGTTCGATAACGGTACATCCGATTGAGATGAAATTTTTCTACACGTCTTCCTTTCATTCCTGTGCAACCGACTGTAATAGTTTCTTAGTGTAAAATCTTCTACTTATTTAATAACATTAACTTTTTCATTTTTCATTATATAATTTCTATATAGCAGGGGGACTTCACTCTAGAACAGTTATTTCAAGGGGCATAACTTTTAATAACATTTCTATATACTTTATAGTCATATTGTTGGACTTACTTGCACTATTGTTAAACTCTTTGTCTATAGTTATTTTCAGACATATGAGTTATAATAAATAATGATATAATCTTTAAGGCATTTTCAAAGTTTTCATAAAAATAATGCATAATGCATAACATTGTAACCCATCTTTTTCTGCTTAAAGAACTTATCAACTGTCATGTCGGTGATTACAAACAGTTTTCATTAAAAATAATGAATGGTGTGTGGAAGGACATTCTTTTAAGTTACTGTGCGCCAGGAGCTGGGCGAAACCACGCCGGGTCAGATAGATAGACAGACAGACAGATAGTCGGGAACGGAAGCTTATTTGACTACTTATATGAATTAAATGACATGCTCCCCACCAGGGACTGGGTGAAGCCGGGCCGGATCAGACAGACAGACAGATAGACAGACAGACAGTCGGGAACGGGAGAGCTTGTATGACTACGTATATGAATTAAATTAGATGCTCCCTACCAGGGACTGGGTGAAGCCAGGCCGGGACAGACAGACAGATAGA
The DNA here is from genome assembly GCA_963921405.1 of Cepaea hortensis. Taxonomy (NCBI): domain Eukaryota; kingdom Metazoa; phylum Mollusca; class Gastropoda; order Stylommatophora; family Helicidae; genus Cepaea; species Cepaea hortensis. Next base: position 54,391,358 of record OY992879.1, read on the forward strand.
CAGACAAACAGATAGTCGGGAACGGGAGAGCTTATATGACTACGTATATGAATTAAATGAGATGCTCCCCACCAGGAACTGGGTGAAGCCGGGCCGGGTCAGACAGACAGACAGATAGATAGACAGGCAGATAGTTGGGAACGGGAGAGCTTATATGACTACTTATATGAATTAAATTAGATGCTCCCCACCAGGGACTGGGTGAAGCCGGGCCGGGTCAGCCAGACAGACAGACAGACAAACAAGCAGACAGACAGACTGATAGATAGATAGATACACTCCAGGGCCTGGGCGTAGCCGGGCCGGGTCAGCTAGTATATATATATATATATATATATATATATATATATATATATATATATATATATATATATATCATCAAGTGCCGTGCCGGCTGGCGTAGGCGTTCATGGCTCTCCACAGATCTCGGTCTTTGGTGTTCTGGATCAACTCTGCTGATGATATTCGTCCATGCCACCGTCTCAGTCCGTCCAGCATCATTTCTCTTGGTCTGCCTCTGCCTCTCTTCCCCTCGATCTTTCCAGTTGTCACGATGTTCTCCAATGCCTCTCTTCTCATCACATGAACAAAGAAAGATGTTTGTCTCTTTCTTATTGTTGTATATAGTGTTCTAGTTTCATTAGCCTCTTTCAGGCAATCGTTGTTAGTTACTCTGGCAGTCCAAGGAATTCGCAACATTCGTCTTAAAAACCACATCTCTGTTGCTTCTAAGTTCTTCCTAATTTGTTCATTTACATTCCAAGATTCGCTGCCATACAGCAAAACTGGTTCTATATAGCATTTTAGTACTCTCTTTCTTACATTCATTGATAGCGACTTATTGCATAAAATACTCTTCATTTTCTGAAATGCTGTCTTTGCCTGCCCTATTCTGCTCTTAATCTCTTTTGTACATCTTCCATCTGATGTTATAAGTGCCCCTAGGTATTTAAAATTATCCACTTGGTTGAGAATTTCCCCTTCTATTTCTATGTCACATTTTGGCGTCCCCATTTTCTTTGATATCACCATTGTTACTGTTTTTTTGATATTCAAGGACAGTCCTTTCTGTGCACTCTCTGATACTACACTGTCCAACAATTGTTGTAGGTCTTTTGCATTATCCGCTACCAATACTGTGTCATCTGCATAGCGTATATTGTTTATATTATATCCTCCGATTAGTATTCCTGGCTTCTCTTTGATTTCACTCATTATTACTTCGCTATACAGGGAGAAGAGATCGGGTGACAAGACACACCCCTGTCGTACTCCTAGCTTGATCTGTTCGTAACTACCCTCTTTATTTCCCATTTTAATTGCTGCTACTTGGTTCCAGTATATATTCTTTATTATTCTTAAATCTTTCCCATCAATGTTGATATCTTCCAACATTTTAATCAGCTCATCATGTTTTACTTTATCAAATGCCTTAGTATAATCTATGAAGCATAAATATATGTCTCTTTGTTTCTCTATTGATCTTTCTATTAGTGTTCGTAATATATATATTGCATTGTTTGTACCCTTTCCTTCCATAAAACCATACTGTGCTTCACTAATTTCCATCTTTATTTTCTTTCTTGTTCTTCTCATTATAATTCTGAGTAGAAGCTTAGTGACATGGTTTATGAGGTTAATTGTACGAAAATCTTCACAATCAATTGCTCCTGGTCTTTTTGGTATAGCTATAAATACAGATTTCAGCATATCACTGGGTAAATATCCACTACTGTAAATATCATTCAACATTTTGGTTAATATATCTACTCCAAATTCTCCCAACACTTCTAATTCTTCTATTGTGATTTCATCTGGCCCAGCTGTTTTTCCTTTCTTCATATGTTTCATAGCATCAGCGACTTCTTCTTTTAGAATAGGTGGGCCTTCTAAGTTACTTTCTTCTGTTAATTCTTCCCTTTCTCCATTATATAATTCTCTTATATACTCATTCCACCTCTTCATTATAGCACCTTCCTCCAATAAAGTCTGTCCTGTTTTTGATTTCAAACACCCTGTATTTATTTTTATTTTTCTTCCTGTGAGCTCGCTGATTTGTCTGTACATACTTTTTTGATCTTTAATGGAATTTAATTCAATTTTTCTGCATTGCTCATTTAACCAACTTTCTTTTGCCTTCACACATTTATCTCTTATTTCTTTATTTATCTTAGCATACTCTTGTTTGTCATTTTTATTCTGTTTCCTTTTGTCCATCAACCTTAAGATTTCTTCATTCATCCATTTTTTCCTAGCTTTTTGGCTTCTCTCCGGTAATATTTCTTTGCTAGTTTGATGAATGGAGTCCCTTAACATTTCCCATTGTTCATCTATACTCTGTATTTTAGCTATTGCATTGTACCTATTTTTCACAGTCACTCTGTATTGTTCTTGAATTTCTTTATCTACTTTCAGAACCTCTTTATTAAGTCTCAAGTTTTTAACCATTTTTCCCCTCTCTTTAATCTTACTTTTATTTGTCCACATAGTGGTACATGATCACTGTTACCGTCAGCACCAGGCATTGTCTTTACATTAATTAATGCATTTCTAAATCTTTTATTAATAAGTATGTAGTCAATTTGGTTGCGTATTTTCATATCAGGGCTTTTCCATGTGTATAGTCGTCTTTTATGGTGTTTAAACCATGTGTTTCCAATTATCATATCATTAATATTTGCCCATTCTATTAGTTTCTCTCCTCTTTCATTTCTTGTACCTAAACCGTAATTACCCACTATATCCTCTATTTTTCCCTTTCCTACTTTTGCATTAAAATCCCCCAGTATTATTTTTATTTCTTGTGATCCAATTTGGGCTATTGCCATTTCAACTTCATCGTAAAAGTTTTGTATATCTTCATCACTACTGTTTGTTGTTGGTGCATATACTTGTATAATATTTATATCTATTGGTTTGCCTTTGATTTTGACCATTATAACTCTATCTGAAATGCACCAGTATCCAGTCATAGATTTGGCTGTATTTTCATCAAATATTATTCCTACACTTTTTTCATGTGTGTCCCCTCCAGAATAAATTATTGTGTGTTTGTCGGTTATAATTTTGCCAGATCCCTTCCATCTCATCTCACTTATGCCTAGTATATTCATTTTCATGTTTTCCATTTCTCTTAGAACATTGTTTAACTTTCCTAGCTCATTTAATGTCCTAACATTCCATGTTCCTACTCTAAATTTATTTAGTTTAGTTATTGTTTTAGTTTTGCCATCAGTAGCTGGATGACGGTCTGGTGTCACCTGTGGCTCATGACTGTCCCTACCGGACGAGGATGTCCTAAGATAGCCATTAACGTCGTTCACTATTTCTGAAATGTGTGTCGTCATGAAATCTTGGGAAGATAATGTGGTGGTTTCCCCTTGCCTTCCACATTCACATGGTGGTCTTTTAACTCTGCCTTTGACAGCCATTTCCGACTGTCAGGACAAGTGAGTGCCCTGCTCTGCTCAGCTGCAGAGTTGTCCACTTATTCCGGTGGATACTCGGTCCCCAGAGCTGTGTTAGCCACACCGTAGTGTGTTTCCATCCTCTACCGCGGGGAGGTGCAGTTGGGATTTTCCCTTCATAAAGTTATGGTCTATGACCAAAACTCTCCAGTACTTTTTAGAGGATATATATATATATATATATATATATATATATATATATATATATATATATATATATATATATATATATATATATATATCTGCGTAATCTTGCCCTAGAACCTTTAAAGTCATTGAGTCTATACCACAAGAACTGAGAAAAGACTATGATTATATCCATCAGAGAATCATGCAACATTTTCTTATAGATGCCCCTGGATATCAGGCCCAATTTTCCAATGTAAGGCCTAAATCCAACCAAACGTTTATTGACTATGTGTCACAAATTCAAGACATTTTTAATAAATGGATAAATGCTGCTAAAGTGAACAAGAGTTTTGAGAAGTTAAGAGATTTGATGATAATGAATAAAATTATATCATCCATACCAACCTCATTTGTCAAATTTTTGCAACAATTTGATTGTGAGACTATTGAACAATTAGAAAGTAAAGGGTCTGCCTACTTCACATCAAACATAGATATTTTCACATTAAACACCAGTGAGAATAACATAGTAGCTGCAGCGAATGTCAAACCAACGAAACCATTCACTTATAAAAGCAAACAAAAGTCACACTTACCACCATGTCCATACTGTAAACTTTTACACCATCAGTTTCAAATGTGCGATAAAAATCCAGGTTGCCGAGCTCACTTAGAGATGATGGTCAATAAACAACAAACCAAATGAAACAATTACAAGAGAGCTATAAAATACTTCTTCTGCAAAAGTCTAGGACATTATTCAGCACGTTGTGAAGGTCGCCGAATGTTAAAAAGTGCAAATGCAGCACTAATTGAGACCTCGTCAGAAAGTGAGAGTGAATGCAGAGAGATTGTACAATCAGAAGATAATGCTCTAGCAGCGATTGACATATTTAATTTTGATAAGTGTGAAATATGTGATAAATTTCATGCAGATGGCGTTTTAGAATGTGGCCATACTGTTCCATACTCATGTGAAAATGCTAATGCTGTTATTTCCTCCAGAGGAAAACTAAACTTTCACAATGGTTTAGTAAATAAAAAACCATGCCAAGACTTCCTTGATTCTGGCAGCACTTTGATTGGTCTTAGAAAAGATTTTGTAAATACAGAAAATTATACAGGCCAATTTGTAAATTGCCGAACATGTTCTGGCAATGTGGAGAAATATCCACTGGCGATTGCATATATTTGTACACCTCTTTTATCAGGAAAATTTACCTTTGCAGTATTAGATAATCCATGTACAGATTTAATTTTATGATGTTTGCCAGATGTTAAGAACTGTACCCAAAACAAAATTAAGGCTTGGGAATAAATCCACCTCAATCAAGCTAATGCTGTCACTAGGTCAACGACAGCAAGAGAACAAGACGACCAACAAACTGAGTCACCACCAGACAAAAAAGATCTGTTGTCGACATCTTGGCAAGGGCCATTTAAATTCTCAGAAACATCTCGAATGTTGATTATGAAATATGTACGAAAGATAAATGTAAAATTGCTCATGTCAATATGTTAAAGCCATACTATTGCAGACAAGAAAACTTGACAGCAGACGAAATAGCTGCAACCACTGTCATCAGCCAGACAGACGCTGACAATAGCGAACACTCCGTAGCAGCAGTTAACGACACAGGAACAATTGACAATATAAGCATCTGTTCCAAGCTGACGGACGGTCAAAGACAGGAAATAAAAGACTTACTAATAGAGTACAGGAAAATTTTTTCTGACATTCCTGCCAAGACAGACAGAATTCAACATTCTATCATCTTAACAGACAACTCTCCCATTAAATGCAAACCATATTCCATTCCCTTACATTATAGGGACACTTTTGACAAAGAAATCCTCAGTCTAGAATCACACGGGATAATCCAAACATCCCAATCTGAGTATTCCTTCCCAATAGTCCTTGTCAAGAAAAATGATTCCACCATCCGTCTCTGCGTTGATTATAGAAAATTGAATGCTGTAACTAAAACAGACGCAGAACCAATTCCAAACTGTGACGACCTTATACTTAACATGGCACAATATATTATTTTTTTCTAAATTGGATCTGACCAAAGGCTATTGGCAGATACCAATAGACAGCAACTCCATACATCTGATAGCCTTTGCTACACCTTTAGGGCTCTATGAGTGGCGATTTCTTCCATTTGGTTTACGTAACGCTCCAGCCACTTTCGTTCGTCTTACTAGACAGTTACTCCATGGTTTACCAAATATACAAACTTACATTGATGACATCTGTATCAAACTGAATACATCTGAATACATCTGAATACAACTGACTGGACAACCCATATACAGACTTTGAGACAAGTTTTTGATCGAGTCACATTATTTGGACTCATCATAAAACCCCCCAAGGTAGAACTTGCCTTTGATGAAATTGAGTTTTTAGGACATAAAATCTCCAAAGGCAATCTCAGTACAGATGACAAAATTGTTTCGAAAATCTTAAATATCACGATGCCTATAACAAAGAAACAAATCAGAAGCCTATTAGGCCTTGACAATTATTACAACAAGGTCATACCGAACTTAGCGCAACTGACAAGTGTTTATTCAGATCTTTTGAGATCAAAAGCAAAAATTGATGTACAGAGTGCTTCTTTAAAACATGCAGTATCACAAATTAAACATTATTTTTCTAATGTACCCATCTTACGCTTGCCTAACAAGGACCTTCCTAATATTCTAAGGACAGATGCCAGTGCCACCACAATTTCGGGCGTCTTACTTCGGACCTACAACGGCATAAACCACCCAGTAATTTACGTGAGTAGAACACTCTTCCCAGCCGAATCTCGTTACAGTGTATCTCAGCTGGAATGCCTAGCTATTGTATACTGCTTCACGAAACTGACGAAATACCTTGCCGGAACACACTTCCTTATCGAAAGGGACAATTCTCCATTGTTAGTAATACAACAGGGACAGCCCAAAAATAATAAAATACATCTATAGGCCCTGTTACTACAAGATGACTCATTTTCCATCAGATATATAAAAGGAGTAGATAACATTATCGCTGACCTGCTGACAAAACCTTCGGACCTACCAGTCACTGAGATCAACCAGCCAACAAGGCCACCAGTCAACTAGGTTAACTTATTTATTACAATCATTTTAATTTAATATTACTATTTTTAATTAAGTTTCACAGAAATAGCAAATGATTTGCAAGACGAGAATTGAAGTGACTCAGAACCATCAAAGATATCCGAATACTTCTTTTTATGGGCCGATTAGGTCCATGTGGTATCATACTAAAATCACTCGGTGGCGGTGATCGTCAGTTTCTTCTAATACCACCACCTGATTGGTTAGCATGATCGACAGCTCCTTGCAATACGCCCTAAGGTCTGTCAAATTGGCCCTATCTTTTTTTTTTTTGATATCCGCTTCCTTTGCTACTATGTGAGCAGTAATGTGTTTCTGTGCTTTAGAGATATGGGTGTCTAAGGGTGTCGTCCTTTCTCGTGATGCTACTTTGGATGTCTGGTGGTGTGCTCTTATGTGTCGTTGTAGGTTATCCTTCCTATTATACAGATTGTCACATATCTGACAGGCATATATTTCATCATTACGGCTGTGAATGGTCTCACTGTTGGGGGTGGAGTGTTGAAACAGCGTGAAGGTTTTGTCACAAGTGGCACACTGGTGGTGGTAGTCTGCAACTTGAGTAGATATTACACTATGAGGTTGCCCAAAAATATAATTGTGGCTCGGTCCTCTGGTGTGGTGATGATGTTGTTGAGGCAGGTTTCGCATTTGATTCTGGTGTAGATGTATCCATAGGTGCCTGCTGTTGTGTTCTCATGTGTCGTTGTAGATTGTTATTTCTGTTGAAAAGTTGTCCCCAGATATAACATAAGTGTACTAGATCCTAATGGGTGTGAATGGTCCGAACGTGGCGAGTGAACTTATCACGAAAGGATTTGTCGCACACTGAACACACGAAAGCAGATTTGCTAGTACTGGTTATATTGATAGACCAAAACGTTCTTGTATATGAATAATTCACACAACTGTGTTGTTCTGTACTGTCAAGTTTTACAAAGCACTAACGAAAGTTCCACATGTTCGCTTTTTTTTGTACAAGCGCAAACAGTTCTGATGTATACACAAGCAATGTGAGGACTAAATCTCTATAAGCAATGCGAGGACTGAATCTCTATAAGTACTGGTCTCAACACAAACAATATGTTTCACTGTTTTATCATAGCTCAGATACCGACATCACCGACATGTCACTACCCGAACAACGATAAGCGAGTACTGTTTGTCACACCAGCCTGTTTCACAAATAACTATGTGGCGAAAGTTGTCGGTTAGCACGTGGACAATGGTGAAATATTTGCTGTAACACGAACGGCTGGCACAGAGTTCACAAAAAACGCCTTCTATTCTATACACTATCTGCCTTGTGCACACGACACTACAGTGGTGACTTGGTGTTTTGTACACAACATTTTTTCTCACACAACCGCCCGCCCGCCTCCGTGCGACCGATGAGTCACGTCTTCCGCCACCGTCCGCCCACTTAATGACTTTTGCATACGATGACATTGGGACCCGCCAACCTAGGATACTGGTAGTTGTTTTGGTAGCGGCGGTATTAGTAAAAGTTGTAGACTTGTGTGTGTGTGTGTGTGTGTGTGTGTGTGTATGTGTGTGTGTATGTGTGTGTGTGCACTTATGATGTCTCTGTACAAGTATGTATGTGTCTTTGTTCCATTGTGTTTGTCTGTTTGTATGTCTGTTTATGCGATTGTAGGTGTGTTTATAGTGTCTTTGCTCAATTGTGTCTTTCTTGTGTATATGTGTGTTTGTCTCAGTCTACCAGACATATTTACCACTATGTGATTCATATCACCACCAATGTTTTACAGTACAAAATACTCACTTTTTTTTACAGGTAACACTTTCACCCCCCCCCCTCACCCCTTCTGTTATGAAACGACTTCACACTTCCCACCACCCGAGATTTTTGCACACTTCCAGATTTTTCACACCCACCGACAGACCGACCGACAGACAGACCGACCGACCGACCACTGCCGCAGACAGATCGAGGATTACCCATAGCCCTCTTCCCAGAAACGTGGCACACCACTTGTGATGTCTCTGTAAAGTGTGTATGTGTCTTTGTTCCATTGTGTGTCTGTCTGTGTGAATGTATATGGATCTATGATCTTGTCTGTACGTGTGTGTGGTTGAATGTTTGTGTGTGTTTGTGTGCATTTGTCACTGTTCATGTCTGTATGTACAAGTGTGTATTTCTTATGTGTGTGTGTGTGTCTGCACATATGATGTCTCTGTACAAGTGTGTATGTGTCTTTGTTCCATTGTGTGTCTGTCTGTGTGAGTGTATATGGATCTTTGTTCTTGTCTGTATGTGTGTGTGGTTATGTTTCTGTGTCTGCACTAGTGATGTCTGTGTGTTTGCGTGTCTGTTTACGTGTTTGCGTTTCTGTCTGTTCGTCTGTATGCGTGTGTGTGTGTGTGGGAGGGGTTCTTTGTGTTTATGTGTCTGTACGTATGTGTCTTTGCGTGTCTGTCTTTGTGTTTGTGTGACTTTTACACATTCCAATAACGAGACTTGTATCTCTACCAATGCAACAGCTATTATTGCTGTCGCTACAACTAATATTACTACTATTAATAAACCTACTAATGCGTCCTCTTATTCTACACTTACTACTACAACTACTGTCGTTTCCTCACTTCACTTATCACCATTTCACTACACGTACTTTCCCCGACAATTTCCTTACTCGACCACTACGACCTCTACAGATCACTAATAACCGCTACCCACCCATTCTCAACTAATTTCACTAAGCCGTACCAACTCCTTGGACTGCCAGAGTAACTAACAACGATTGCTGGAAAGAGGCTAATGTAACTAGAACACTATATACAACAATAAGAAAGAGACAAACATCTTTCTTTGGTCATGTGATGAGAAGAGAAGCATTGGAGAACATCGTGACAACTGGAAAGATCGAGGGGAAGAGAGGCAGAGGTAGACCAAGAGAAATGATGCTGGACTGATTGAGACGGTGGCATGGAGGAATATCATCAGCAGAGTTGATCCAGAACACCAAAGACCGAGATCTGTGGAGAGCCATGAACGCCTACGTCAGCCGGCACGGCACTTGATGATGATGTACCAACTACAATCAATACCTCCAGCCATCTATACTTTTTTAAAAGGTTTTTATTTGTAACCCCTATGATGACAGTGTCTACACCAATACGACACTCTACAGTTCACTAATAACAGCTACCCACCCCTTAGCAACGAATTTGATTAACCCATACCCACTACAATCAATAATACCGACCATCTTTACTTTTTAAGGTTTTTATTTATACCGCATATAATGATAGTGAATAACACACTACGACCTCTACAGACCACTAATAACCGCTACCCACCCCCGTGCTCCCCACCTTATACGCTGTCTTCACACACACACACACACACACAACAACAACAACAACAACAACAACAACAAACAAACAAACAAACAAATAAACAAAAACAATAATTTTTTTCATCCACCAACATTTCCCTACTTACATAAATAAGTAAATTTGTAAAAAAAAATACATTTTCCCGGTTCGAACCACAGACCGACCGCCGCCGTCGTTTCGCCATAGCCCGTCGCCAGAAAAATAGTATACCCTGTCCCTACTGTACTACTTCTGTGTACCAAGGTGCATAGGCATGAAAGGCAACGAGTAAGCTGATCGTTTGGTGGACATGGCGGCGATCGACACATCAAGGGCAATGGATGGACCTGACATCATAAATGCATAAGAGATGCAGGCCAAACAGATGACTTAAGAACGCTTGCGAATCTACTTCCTCATCCAGAGTGAAAGAGATAGGAGTGAAGCGGGGAGCCGCCAGAAATTAAATCGTTTACAAGAACACAAGACCTTTGGTTAACCAATTCCTCTGGCCGCTGCTCTTCTTCTTCTTCTTTCTAAGAAATAGGCGGAGTGATTGGGGTTTCATTGGATAATGGACGATTCTTGAAAAAGAAGAGTATGGGTCAGTGGTCGTTCGATCCCGGGTCCAGTCAGGGATATGCACTACTGACGAGCTCAAACGAGAGAGAAACTCGAGTCTAGTGCTTCCAATCTGACGTGGACAAGGCTTAAGTTTCGTGCCGGAATACGATCAACGTTGCCAGTAGTGGGTTGTGCTCAATCTTTATACCTCAAATTCTGAAACAACTAAATAAATTAATTTGTTCATTGCTCTCTGGACTTTAGGCGCCTGGTGTGCCTTGCCAGATTGAGAAGACCTGATCATTCAGGGCCACATCGAATGACGGATATCAGTAGCGGCGATTGAGCAAATTTTGAGCTATAGCCTACAATGGGTGACGTTGTCATATTCTAGTGTGATACTCGGTCGCGTACAGTTACAGCGTGAGTCGCGTGGTTGCACATCCGCCAGTGATCCGGAGTTTGATCCCGGGTCCAGTCAGGGATATGCACTACTGACGAGCTCAAACGAGAGCGAAACTCGAGTGTAGTGCTTTCAATCTGACGTGGACAAGGCTTAAGGTTCGTGTCGGAATACGATCAGCGTTGCCAGTAGTGAGTTGTGCTCTGTTTTTAAACCTCGAATCCCAAAACCAAATAAATCAGTTTGTTATTGTCACGTGATATTTGAATGAATGAATGATGTCAAAAGCATGATTGATTGACGTTTTATGGCCATGTGGGAATGCAATGGATCTTTCTGAGCAGGCGCGGTTTCCGGTTTCCGGTTTCGGATCTATTTTCACGCTGGAAAGTTTAACTAGTTAGTTGTTGTTCATCTCAAGTACATCGCTACAACGACATAATGTCGAGAACAGATCAAAACATCTCGCTTTCGCGCCGACTGTATTTGAACCGGACAAAGCTCAAACTTGAGTTAATAAACAGAACCTCTGGCTTACTGGCTGGTTTTGCAATGGTAAGCATATAATATTATAATTATGATATATTATTATTATTATATATTATTATTATTAATATTATTATTATGGGAGCCGCTATTCACAAAATTTTGTGAACAGTACGAGCCGCTATACACAAAAATGTGTGGCTGGTCACGTGATTATTCGGCACAAAATTTTGTGAATAGTACGAGCCCCTATTCACAAAAATTTGAAGAAGACAATTATTCTCTTTTCTTGTCTGTCTTTTTTTTTTTTTTTTGCAAGTTCTTTTTCTTCAAACCTCACAAAGACAATATTTGTCGAAAAGGACACACTCTACGTACAGTGATATTTTCATCGATTCCGACACTCAGAAGCAAGCAACTAGAAAGTCGCTTACAAGCCCTGGAGATGTGGATATACAGACAAATATGTCGTATTTAATGGAAACAAAAACAATCAAAAGTAGAGGTTCTAGAAAAACTGGGAATGAAGAGAGAGTTGATGGAAGAAATAAAGAGGAGGCAAGTGAAATATTTTGGCCATGTTAAAAGACATTATACTCTTATAAAAACTATGGTTGAGGGCAAGCGAGCAAGAGGTAGACAACGATACAAGTGGGAAGATAACATCAAGAGATGGATGAACATCAGCCTGACAGAATGTACTGTCAAGGCAAGAGACAGACAGTGTTGGAGATCCATTGCAGCCAACCTTCATTGTGGAGACGGCACCTGATTGATTGATTAAAATTAAAACAGTAAAAAAAAATGTTAAATTGCTGGCGGGGAGACAAACCCCACAGGCAGAGATACTAACCACTACACTACCGAGAACACAATGATAGTTCCACAATCATTAATAATGTAGTCAAAAGGAAATAGACATCACGTGACCAGCCGAATAATCACGTGACCAGCCACAAATTTTTGTATATATCTCCTCATACTATTCAAAAAATTTTGTGTATAGTCACTCCGTATTATTATTATTATTATTATTATTTATATCAATCAATCATGTGACATGCCAGAAAGCGTGGGCGGTCATGACTCGCCATTTCACTTGATCACCAGAGTCATGGATCAGCTCAGTGTTCCTGTCTCGACCATGCCATGTGGCCAAGCCATCCAGGTATTTACTTCTCAATCTTCCCCTTGGTCTGTTCTCAGGTTGTATTTTCTTCCTCACTCTTTGCATTATAATTCGTAGCAAAATCTTTGTGATGTGGCTCATTATACTATTTGTTCTATGTTGATCACAGTTGAGTTGAATTGAGTTAGGAACCAACATCACTGCACTCAGGACATGCCATATGTGCTCAGTCCCCTCGTTCAACAGCCAGTGAAGAGTCATACTACTAATCGTTCCCACCACTGTCTGATTAAAAGTTCTCCTGGTCTTCCCTCTCAGATTTGAGATTCTTCCAGAACTTCTACCGATCCCCCGCAATCTCATTCTTTCCACATATGGGTTCTCAATCTGTTCCTCCGCCTTCTTCACCTGGACCACCTCCCCCTTGTCCATAGGCAAGATACCACCAAGAGGTGCATTCCCTGCTAGCTTATCAGCCTGTTCATTCCCCCGTACACCCGCATGGCCAGGGCATTGTTGATCACATTCCAGGGCTATGATTTCTTTGGGTTTGTAATAAATATATTACATAATTCAGAAGGTATTTCTCCGGTATCATATGTGTTCAGCAGTCCATATTCTAAAGCTTTAATCATTTCTGTTGTGATGTTATCTGAACCGGGGGCCTTGCCAGCTGTCATATGTTTAAGAACGTTTCAAACCTCCATCTTCAAAATTGGCGGTCCTTCATTATTAAATCAAATATCATACTGTTCATCTCTGTTATCATCATAAAGGTTTTTCACATAATCTGACCATACATGTAGAATCTGATCTTTTTCTATTATGATTTTGCCATCTTTAGTTTTTAGACAGCCTGCTGATGTACTTGTTCTTTTATTAGTAAGTTCCTGAATTCTTTTGTGCACTAATTTGTTATTTTGACTGTTGTGTTGTTTTCCAATTTCTAAGCAATTTTTCTTAAGCCATGCGTCTTTTGCCTCCTTACATAATATTCTGACTTGTCTGTGAATTTCTTCATATTTGGCAGGATTATTTTTGTTGAGTCTTCTTGTTTCCATTAGTTGTAACATTTCTTCAGTCATCCATTTCTTACGGCCCGCCTTCTTTAATTTTGGAATAGTTGTTTCTGCAGCCAAACTGATTGAATTCTTCAACATTTCCCATTGATTATCCACATCTTGGAATAGGATCTCTAGATCACATAATATATCAAATCTGTTCTGTACTTTTATGTTGGATTTGTTTTGTATTTCCTTGTCATTACTCAATGTACACAAATCATATGTAGTGTGTCCTGTTATATACTTGACTTTCTTTAGCTTTACCCTCAATCTGCTACTGATATACTATAACAATCATCACTGGGAACTGTTTCTCCTATTGTTAACGCATTTCTAAATCTTCTGCTAATCATAATGTATTCAATCTGGTATTTAATCCTGCTATCAGGACTCCTCCATGTCCATAATCTTCTAGCGTGTTGTTTAAACCAGGTGTTTCCTACAATCATTTCCTGCTCTTTTGCCCACATTACAAGTCTGTATCCTCTTTCATTTCTCTCTCCTAAACCATAGTTTCCTACTGTGTATCTATCACCTTGATTTCTTACTTTTGCATTGAAGTTGACTATTATGATGTTTATTTCTGAATTTTTACATTTCTTTAAAGCAGACTCTAAGTTATTATAAAACTCCTCTACACTATTTACACTGGATTCCCCTGCTGGGGCATATACTTGAATAACGTTTATGCTTAATTTAACTAGTAGAACTCCTGACACGGCCCAATATCCTAGAACAGATGTTTATGTTTGCCGGTCCAAGATAATTGCTACCCTCCTATGTTGATCTTCTCCTCCAGAACAAATAATCTTAAAATCTTCATCTATCTTAATGCCTGCTCCTGTCCATCTTGTTTCACACATCCCTAAAATATTAATTTTCTCTTTCCATTTTTTGTTTGATGTTATCTAATTTTTCGTCGTCGTTTAACGTCCTAACATTCCATGTTGCTAATTTTAATGTCTCTGTCCTTGTCTTGCGATGATCTGTCTTTAGGCGAATCATAATGAATTAGGCACTTTTAAAGAAGGTAGTTTGCCATTGCTTTCCTTCCTGGCAGTAACCATACTGGCCAGGTGATCGCAGCCATTGTCTCACTAAAGAGATCTTCTGCCTGCCATCACGAAACTTGAGACCATAACCAACAACTATCTGTCGGCTGCCCTCAAAATTTCATCCACTACCTGCCTTCCGTGGCTTCTTTTGAGCACTTCCAATAAACAAATATGAAGTAACACCACATAATCCACAGAAAAACACTAATAACAGCGTCTCCCAAAGAATGAACGCGTTAAGTCGTCGCCGTTTATATAGAATAACAACAGAGATATCCCAGTAACCTGTATAATATATTCATTCATTCAGTAGCATGGGGTCTTCTTTGATAAACACCCTTTTAATAGAGGTTCTAACTGCCTCTCTGCCTAACTGCTCTATCAATACTAAAAATGTGGTTGCTAAACTTCTAACTGTAATAATGAAATCATCTCTATTTTATTCACCTAACTGCTCTATCAATACTAAAAATGTGGTTGCTAAACTTCTAACTGTAATAATGAAATCATCTCTATTTTATTCACCTAACTGCTCTATCAATACTAAAAATGTGGTTGCTAAACTTCTAACTGTAATAATGAAATCATCTCTATTTTATTCACCTAACTGCTCTATCAATACTAAAAATGTGGTTGCTAAACTTCTAACTGTAATAATGAAATCATCTCTATTTTATTCACCTAACTGCTCTATCAATACTAAAAATGTGGTTGCTAAACTTCTAACTGTAATAATGAAATCATCTCTATTTTATTCACCTAACTGCTCTATCAATACTAAAAATGTGGTTGCTAAACTTCTAACTGTAATAATGAAATCATCTCTATTTTATTCACCTAACTGCTCTATCAATACTAAAAAAGTGGTTGCTAAACTTCTAACTGTAATAATGAAATCATCTCTATTTTATTCACCTAACTGCTGCAGCACTGGCTCCATGTCCCTGAGTTGATTATCAACTCAGAAACAAGAAAAAAAAATCTGTGGACATTGTTAGTAGTTGCTCCGGACTTTCTTCCACCTCTTTCAGTCGCTGCAGACATTTTCGGACATCATCTGGCCTGATAAAATGAACATTAAAAAAAAAACAACATGAGAAAACCCTTGGAAATTAGTGTTTTGCAAAAGTTCAAATAATAGCAATAACATAAGCCACTTCAAGTGACTAGAATAAAAATGAGAACTGTAACAGAAGGTATATGATTGCTATGATTCTGAGGTTTGCTTTTCATAAATAAGTTCTGTTTGCATGCAATCAGATGTACATTTATATGTATGTTAACTGTGTGAAGTGTTTTCCATCGTTGACTTGTTCATTTATGGTAAGGCATGACTCTACATTTACAATTTTTATGTGGAAACAAAATTTCTTCAGGTGCATAATGTAAGAGTAGATGTGAGAATGTCGGTATTGTATGTCTTGAACAATTACGGTCACACATATACTTACTGCAGACAAGTGACTACTCTGCAGTTCGGTATTGTAAAAAATCCTCATTCAAGGGCGGGTTAAAAATTTTGAATATAGACTAAGAACTTGTAGGTGAAAATGTATATGTTGATCATACAAAGCTGTGAATATATGGAAATATTACAGATGCCATGCAAAACATGACATGAAGGCAGTTGCCAACATATTTTAGTCAGCCTTAATGTCAATGCATTAGTGTCATTATATGGACATGTAAATGACATATTACAATAGACAGTGGTGATAATGCAATAATTTCACTTCTTGCATCTCACATTGATAAATACATACAGATTTTATTGGAGTTATCTGTCAGGGGGAAACATTTATAGAAAGATAGGTAGAGGAAGATAACTAGACAAAAATTTGGACAGCCTTTTGTCAAAGCATGGAATGGTGTCAGCACACAGGGTGTGGACTACCATGCTGTTGGAGTTCACCAGATATGGAGAGGCATGTTTGTCCACACCAGTTGCCAAGCCATGATGATACAACAAATGTTCAAAGAGAAGCTCAAATACATTACCTCAGTTTAGATATTCTATAAATCAGCTGTGTGGCACGACATTGGAAGGCTTCTTTGACACCCTCTGTCTTTTGCTCCTCGTCCGTCTCTAGCTTCTGCAAAGTTTCTCAAGCAACCCTTGCTAGACCATCCAGTGGATGTACGCACCACTTTAATTCTTCAAGATCCCCAAGCTTCTGCTTCAGCCGTTCTTGCACACAGTGATTCACATTTGCTCTGTCAGACATGGTGCTCCCTATTTATTTTAAAATTAATTCCTGAAGATCCACAGCTGACAGATCAAAGGCACCACTGTACATCTGAATGACATCAGACAGAGCCTGGGTGACATGCATGCACAGTGAGTCTGCTCTTCCATCGGAAGTTGAGAAATGTTCATTGTTTTAAAGACTGATGATAAGATCCTGTTAGCACTGACACATGTACCTCGTTGACATGAGCTGTCACAGGACACAACCTCGCCATCCCACTGTGGCCCAGTTGTAGTTGCGGGTATGAAAAAGAAACCTCCCTGGCGGTCCAATGATGTATATTGTCAAGATATATCATCTTCTTGTAAATTGCCCATGTTGCAACATTTTACAACTTCAATACGAACTAGAACAGAAATCCAGCAACTTTTGATACAGACCTCAACGCCAATTGTTAATTCTTCTGGTTTTATTTATTTATTCTGTTCTTCCTGTGGTTTCCTCTTTTATTTATAGTTGTCAATACAAAATTAAAGTTGAGATCGATCAATGTAAAAGCATTTTTACAAAATCTTATGTTGACAGTGTTGCCCCAAGTTTTCAATTAAAATATTACGCCTTCTATTCATTTTGAATTGCCCAAACTGACAGTTTTCATTCTTTTGTTTCTTATGTAACTTCTGAGGGCATGACCTTCATTCCTTATTAATTTTCTTCTTGGATGAAAATTTTAATTCTTTCTGTTGTTATCACATCTTGTCCGGTTGGAACTCAAACAGCAGTTGTGTACAAGCTTATTGTGGTTACCAACCTATGTTTTATTCAGCTTTTTCCTTACGTCATTTCTGTGCCCTTTGGTGCGTTCTGTCCAGCCTCTTCCACTGAAAACCCTTCTTTCTTTATCCACGAAAAGAACAAATACATCCATACTTCAAGAACTGAATATTGAAGAAAATTGGCTATTAAAGACGATAAATCAAAGAAAATTGAAATATTTTGGTCACTTGGAACTCACAAAAGTTTAGAGAAAACAATAATTAAGGGGTATCTGCCTGGGAAGACAGGAAGAGGAAGGCCAAAGAGAAGATGGGAGCAGGATGTGGTGGATGATCTCCAGATGGGTGTATTGGATGTGGGACATTTTGCTTATGATCGAGCGGTTTTCCGGAAGGTTGTTATGGGAGCAAGGTTCTGTAAAGGACATGCTACTAAATGAATGAATGAACTGGTTCCCAGTCTATAAGTCGGTTCTGTTGGGAAGGAGTTACAAATGGAATTCGTAATCCCACATACCACGTTCAAAACACAGCTGCTGGCGATTTGGCAGAAGACCACCTTGCGTTAGTTTTCATACAATGGTATGAGTGCTGGTCATTCAGAAAGCAATAGGAAATAACTGAGCATAAACTTGCCAAGACATCACAAACAGCCACAAAAATGCTGGGGTTGATGATGACATCCTGTAAAGGATATGCAAGTAACTGTTTTATACGTTGTGTAGTTTGTTAAGCCGGCTCCATTGTGAAGGGGTTACGGACACAGTTCAAAACACAGCTGTGTTGGTTTTTTTAATGAAATTGTATGTGTGCCGGTCATTCAGAAAGCAATGACAAACTACTGAACGTAAACTTGCCCAGGAATCATGAACAGCAAACAAATTTTAAAATGCTGGGGTTGACTGCTACGTTCATAAAGTATATGCAACTAACTGTAACTTTCAGTTTGATATATCATATAGACCAAATTCGGCAAGTCCTTGATCGTCCTAAAAAATATCAAACCACAGGCCTGTTAATGGTTAGGCTTGGGCCCTGCAAAAATTAACACCACCAAAACAGGCTTTCATCTAGTTTAGAAGTTTCTCTGTATCTTTGGATGGTATTAAGGCCACCCATACACTATGATGGACATTTAACTCTGATGCCCTGAGAGTGAAAACATAAACTGTTTCATGTACGTTTAGAAGCTTCTTGCCTTTTCCATTTAATTTTGTTTCATTCCTTCTTTGTCCCTTTTTTGAGGGAAGTGCATTACACCTAGTTGTGCACCTCATAGGTCAGCTTGTCTGACTTCGGTATGTTGAGTTGAGCTGAGAACTGACATCACTGCACACAGGACATCCCCATACATGCCCTGTCCCCTCATTCAACAGTCAGTGAAGAGTCATACAACTAATCATTCCCACCGCTATCTGATTAAAAGTTCTCCTAGTCTTCCCTCTAAGTTTTGAGATTATTCCAGAACCCTTGCCAATCACCTGCAATCTCATTCTTTCCACATACGGATTCTCAAACTGTTCCCCCACCTCCACCTGGTCCCACAGGCGCATGACCACCTCTCACTTGTCCATAGGTACTCTACCACCAAGAGGTGTGATCCCTGATAGCCTATCAGCCTGTTCATTCCCCCACACTCCCTTATGGCCAGGGCAAAATATCCATACAATTCTAACAATCTGTGACCTCTGAAGCGAGGATAGCCATTCCACACAAAACATTCCTTTCTTCACCTTACAAAGCATTCTCTTTGAGTCAGTAATGAATACAGTGTGTCTTGCAGTGATCTCCTCTAACCAATAGAATGCCGCTGTTACCGCTTCCACCTCCATTCTCATGCTGGAGGTTGGAGTTTCATATGTCAGTGTGAAGTCCATTGCACTTCGCTATGTATTTGTGTGAGGTTTACTTTCTCTAGACACTTGTCGCATGGTCCGCTACTGAGAGAAGTCTCACAGGTACAGTAGAAGACAATGAGCCTAACCACTAGGAAAGACTCCCCACTGAAGAAATAGCCGAGTGGCTCGTGAAAAACAAAGGGAGTATGACAAATTGTCCCAGAAAAAGAAGTCTACTATTCTTACAGTGGCACAGGACTGCAGATAAAGTTGTACAGCTATACACACACAGATGACAGCAAACTTAGTTAGCAGTGACACGATGATCCTGTGGAAAAGAATTTAGCCCCCAGACTTGACTTGAACTATGCAGCACAAAGAAGTTGATAAAGATGAAAGATTCAACTTTCGTCCTACTCTCACTCTTGTGTGATCTAATTAAATGTTGGATATGAAGATAACTAGGAATTCTTATTTAGCAATAAGCGACAACACTGTTTATCACGAGTTTAATAATGAACAAATAGAAATATAAGTTCCCACAAGGAACGTAAAAGGCAAATAATTGATGAGAAGTATAAAAAAAAAACAATATGTAAATCAAACAATGTTCTCGTGGTGAAGTTGGAACCACGACTAACTATATTTGCTGTAAGAACAACTTGGAAACATTTTTAATAAGTTACCTGATACACACACTCCTGTACTGTAGGCTTAACCTTTTAATGTTCTTAGGGTATTTTGATCATTTATAGCCTACTCTTTCCAATTTCCTAATGTAGTGAGATTTTTAACATGTTCAATTTGCACGAGGAATCTCTTGTTTTTAATTCTTATCCAAAAGGGTTAGGTATCCGTCTCATTACCCAAGAGATCAGTGGGGCGTGTGGTGTCATCAGTTGCCAATAGTCCTTGTAAAAATTCTCAGCCTGGTGCTGAGACTTGAACCAGTTAACTTCTGAATCTAACTCAGACACCTGAACTTTTCAACCTTGCCTTTGCGTTCCTCCATCAAAATATCATTCATTTCCCAGAATTACACAGGTTTTTTCCCACTGTACAACTCTGCTAACGTCCCTCTATATAACTATATCTAACTGTTTGCACACCTTTGGCAACGCATTTTCTTTTTGGCACCTTTCACAACTGAATTGGACTAATATTTTGTAGAAAAAGAGGCACCTTTCAAAATGGAACTGAACTCAACTCTTGTGCTGCCTTCCTAACAATGAAGGAGTTGTGTTTTAATATTATTAAATTTGATAATTTCATGTTTTTCTTTAGATCTGTTTGCTTTGTTCTGTTCCTGATAAAAATGTGTACAATCGAAATGTCATTTGTTGTGTCGTAGTATACTTATTTTTATTTTATTATATTTTTGTATGTGGATGTTTTCTTATTTGTTTGTTTATTTTCCCCCTATGATTCAATTTCACCATTGTTGAAGTCATTGTAAGGTATGTACACTTTGTCCGTGTTTAGTATATCTCACTTTTTTGCAGGAGCTACACATACCTATTTTTATTTCATATTTTTGCCATTCATTTGTGCTCCTTTGTTTTTGTAATCTTCAGGTAGCCCTGGTGGCAATATCTACAGACAGTGGCCCAGCAGCTGGGTCAGCGACGCAAGCAGGAGTCTCAGAACTGTTGCTGATCGTCTTCGTTATGTGTACAACTCTTCTTGTCGCTGTACACTTGATGACCTTGATGATCAGCACCTGGATCCTTCCCCACGTGGAAGACAACATGGTCCTACATAATGACATGCGGGTGTGTGTGAATGTGACCTGGGTCTTCTCAACCGGACTCGGAATATTTCTATTCCTGGCCGAGATAGTCCTTATCAGCTGGATCAAGTTCTATCGCTTCAGCCATAAGGCTGCAGCTGCTGCAACTTTCATCGTGATCCCCACAGGAATTTTGTGTATAATTTATTCATTAATGTTTTACAAAAGTCTGAGGGCTCACAAGTATCAGAGCCATTCAGACCTACATTCCACTGATGAGGACATCTACATTGTGTGAGGCTGTGTGGAACACACATTGTCCTTTTTTTAAATTATTGAAAACCAGGTCCCCTGTGTATTGTTTTTTATATAATTGATTTCCTCAGGTATTGCTGGGTATTGCTTGTTATATGTAACGAGAGAGTTAATTTTTGCCAGTGTTTATTATCTTTACTTAGGCTTCCGTGTATAAATAAGTTACATTTCCCCCCTGTAACTTGTGTCACAGCTTGTTGTATGTGGTTTTTGCCCTCCAGACTGTAGAATGAAGATTAAGCTTGCTGATTTAGTTTTTCAGGTCATGTTGTGTCTTTTCAGTGTTAACATTTTTCCTATAAAATGTTGTTTTATTGTTCTAACTGCTTGCTGTACGGAGAGCGTAACAAGCAGCATTTTATTATATTGGGAGATGTTACCTTTTTTGGCCAAGTTTTGGACTATGTAATGCTCAATGTTATGAACTTATCAGACTTTGCTGTTATGTAGCTTTATGAGGGGTCACAGAATTTTAGGAACATAATATGGGAAATGGTTACAAAAAATTTAGAATGTATTTAACAGAGGAATAATATTTGAAATTCTGGGAAATGTTGAAAACATGCCAGCTTTAAATGAAAATAAATTATTGGCATGTAGTATTTGTACAAGGTAAAAGAAATAGAAGACCCAACAACACCTAGAGAAGAGAAGTAGAGACAGAAATGAATGCTATAGGGAGGACATGGGCGGAGCTGCATAAGATGGCTTTGAGTGAGTTGCTTCAGGGCCTCTACCCCATTTGAGGGTGAAGAGCAAATGAAGAAGTGTTTGTAAATGAACTCACCTAGAGTCATCTAATCATGTTGGTGAATATTTATGGGAAAGGAATGTTGGGAGTTGTTACTTAAGTGACTGTAGACACAAGGAAACATCAGAGAAGTTTGTAGTTTGTTTTTGAACACACCTCTTGGACCATTTCTCAGTACTGTGAACTTGGAACAAGAAGGTGGAATTTTTGTCATATGATGTACTCATCATCATCATCATCATCAAGTGCTCTGCCAGCTGGGGTAGGCGTTCATGGCTCTCCACAGATCTCGGTCATTGGTGTTCTGGATCAACTCTGCTGATGGTATTCCTCCATGCCACCATCTCAATCCATCCAGCATAATTTCTCTTGGTCTGCCTCTGCCTCTCTTCCGCTCAATCTTTCCAGTTGCCACGATGTTCTCCAATGCCTCTCTTCTCATCACATGGCCGAAGAAAGACATTTGTCTCTTCCTTACTGTTGTATATAATGTTCTAGTTTCATTAGCCTGCATCAAGCAGTCGTTAGTTACTCTGGCAGTCCAAGGAATTCGCAACATTCGTCCCAGAAACCACATCTCTGTTGCTTCTAATTTCGTCTTAATTTATTCATTTACATTCCAAGATTAACTGCCATACAGCAAAACTGGTTCTACATAGCATTTCAGCACTCTCTTTCTTACATTCAGTGATAGTGACTTATTGCATAAGATACTCTTCATTTTCTGAAATGCGGCTATTGCTTGCCCTATTCTGCTCTTAAATGTTGTACATCTTCCATCTGATGTTATAAATGCCCCTAGGCATTTAAAATTATCCACTTTGTTAAAAATTTTCCTTTCTATTTCTATGTCACAATTTGGTGTCACCATTTTCATTGATATCACCATTGTTACTGTTTTCTTGATATTCAAGGAGAGTCCTTTCCTTGCACTCTCTATTACTACAATGTCCAACAATTGTTGTAGGTCTGTTGAATTATCCGCCAACAATACTGTGTCATCTGCATAGCGTATATTATTTATATTATAACCTCCAACTAGTATTCCTGGCATCTCTTTGATCTCTCTCATTACTTCGCTATATAGAGAGAAGAGATCTGGTGACAAGACACACCCCTGTCGTACTCCTAGCTTTATCTGTTCGTAACTACACTCATTATTTCCCATTTTAATTGCTGCTACTTGATTCCAGTAAATATTCTTTATTATTCTTAAATCTTTCCCATCAATGTTGATATCTTCTAACATTTTAATCAGTTCATCATGTCTTTCTGTTTCTCTATTGACCTTTCTATTAGTGTCCATAATGTATACATTGCATTGTTTGTGCCCTTTCCCTCCTAATTATTTCAGAATTGTTTGTTAATTTGTTTTGTTTTGGAACATGGTTTTGCAGCCATTAATTTTTGGTTTTTGTTTGTTTGTTTGCCGAATTAGCTTACAGGGAATTCTGTAGGTGGGTAATAATCTCTGTAGTAATAGGTTTGATGATTGATCAAAATTACTGCAAATTCGCCAGCATTTTTTAAATAGGGAGTTCTACAGATTAGCCAGCATTGTTACAGATTGGCTAGAATGTGCTCGTAGGAAGTTCTGTTCTGCTGGTTTCTCACAGTTTACCAAATATTTAGTTAGCAGTTTGAAAATAATATATACAATGTAAATGTATGGTGTTACATATTGGTCATAACTTATTTCGCTCTTTCCTGTTGCTTGTAGCTATAAAAGTAACAAAAGGAAATAATGTTTGGTCAGCAGAATACTGTAGCCTGGAGAACAAAACAGTGTTAACTGCACAACTAGGCTTACAAAGTGCAGTTGTCAAGGTGCATCCAACAGTTAGTGAATCAAATTGGCACTATGCTGGGTACCACAGGGTGATTGTTGACATGCAAGCCTTAGCTTGATAGATCCAATTGAGCCCAGAGAAAAAGCACTGCAAATTGGTGAATGTCAGATTTCATTTCCAGCACATTTTGATCTCTAAACATAACTGCTGACAAATCACATCAGTCATGTGCTATTGATTTATTCTGCCCACCTATTAAGATTATTAACATATTAATTATAAAATGCCCAGTCGCTGTGGTAAGGTGGTTAGTGCCCATGCCTGCCAAAACAATGGTTTGGGTTCAATTCCCAGCATTTTTATAATGTTTTCTTCTGTCACTACAGCTTCGCAGCCATCATCCTAGACTAGTGTATATTATAGATAGACATGGTAAACTTAGAATAAAAGACTAGTGGGTTTTCTAGGTAGTGCACAAGCTAGACTATTGGACTTGCTAGTTAGAATAGTGCCCAAGCTAGACTATTGGACTTGCTAGTTATAATAGTGCCCAAGCTAGACTATTAGACTTGCTAGTTATAATAGTGCCCAAGCTAGACTATTAGACTTGCTAGGTGGATTAGTGCCCAAGCTAGACTATTAGACTTGCTAGGTGGATTAGTGCCCAAGCTAGACTATTAGTCTTGCTTGTTATAATAGTGCCCAAGCTAGACTATTGGACTTGCTAGGTGGATTAGTGCCCAAGCTAGACTATTATACTTGCTTGTTATAATAGTGCCCAAGCTAGACTATTGGACTTGCTAGGTGGATTAGTGCACAAGCTAGACTATTAGACTTGCTACGTGGATTAGTGCACAAGCTAGACTATTAGACTTGCTACGTGGATTAGTGCACAAGCTAGACTATTAGACTTGCTAGGTGGATTAGTGCACAAGCTAGACTATTAGACTTGCTAGGTGGATTAGTGCACAAGCTAGACTATTAGACTTGCTAGGTGGATTAGTGCCCAAGCTAGACTATTAGACTTGCTAGTTATAATAGTGCCCAAGCTAGACTATTAGACTTGCTAGTTATAATAGTGCCCAAGCTAGACTATTGGACTTGCTAGTTAGAATAGTGCACAAGCTAGACTATTAGACTTGCTAGGTGGATTAGTGCACAAGCTAGACTATTAGACTTGCTAGGTGGATTAGTGCACAAGCTAGACTATTGGACTTGCTAGTTAGAATAGTGCACAAGCTAGACTATTGGACTTGCTAGTTATAATAGTGCCCAAGCTAGAATATTAGACTTGCTAGTTATAATAGTGCCCAAGCTAGACTATTAGACTTGCTAGTTATAATAGTGCCCAAGCTAGACTATTAGACTTGCTAGTTATAATAGTGCCCAAGCTAGACTATTGGACTTGCTATGTGGAATAGTACACAAGCTAGACTATTAGACTTGCTAGTTATAATAGTGCACAAGCTAGACTATTAGACTTGCTAGGTGGATTAGTGCACAAGCTAGACTATTAGACTTGCTAGGTGGATTAGTGCCCAAGCTAGACTATTAGACTTGCTAGGTGGATTAGTGCCCAAGCTAGACTATTAGACTTGCTAGTTATAATAGTGCCCAAGCTAGACTATTGGACTTGCTAGGTGGATTAGTGCACAAGCTAGACTATTAGACTTGCTAGGTGGATTAGTGCACAAGCTAGACTATTAGACTTGCTAGGTGGATTAGTGCCCTAGCTAGACTATTAGACTTGCTAGTTATAATAGTGCCCAAGCTAGACTATTGGACTTGCTAGTTAGAATAGTGCACAAGTTAGACTATTGGACTTGCTAGTTATAATAGTGCCCAAGCTAGACTATTGGACTTGCTAGGTGGATTAGTGCACAAGCTAGACTATTAGACTTGCTAGGTGGATTAGTGCCCAAGCTAGACTATTAGACTTGCTAGGTGGATTATTGCACAAGCTAGACTATTAGACTTGCTAGGTGGATTAGTGCACAAGCTAGACTATTAGACTTGCTAGGTGGATTAGTGCACAAGCTAGACTATTAGACTTGCTAGGTGGATTAGTGCACAAGCTAGACTATTAGACTTGCTGGGTGGATTAGTGCACAAGCTAGACTATTAGACTTGCTAGGTGGATTAGTGCACAAGCTATATGCCATATGACGGTACACTCCACAAAAGTCATGAATGGGATTTTCCCAGTTCTGCACAAAAATGGACAAATAGGAAAGGAAGATACCATTGGAAACGAATATAGCGTCACAGAACAACAAAGGACTTTCTGTGTGTGTGATTCGAAAGGAAAGGACGTGTCTTCCAGAGAGCCGTGTGTGAAGCGCTGTATGCGACTGATTCCGTGCTTAGGCGAATAGAATTCAGGAGGAAAGATCGATTGGCAAATGGATACTTAAGACAGGACTCGAAAACCCTAGACGCGCTGCAACTCTGAACTGTGAAATGGCAAGTTTGCACCTCAAAGAGGACATTGGGGCAAGGCAGGGAGTTTTCGTGTGAAACATTTATTAATTAAACGCCGCTCCTACATCTCGGGGGCAGTTTAATATCACCCGATAACTGCACGCTATTATTTGTTCCGCTCGACTTGGAATAAAAGAGTGAGTATCGTTTTCATTTGGAGTCGCTTAATCATTCGTCACATTGTTCAAAGCGTAACGAGTTGTTTATAAGTCAATGAGAGAAATTACCTATTGGCATAATACTATTAGACTTGCTAGGTGGATTAGTGCCCAAGCTAGACTGTTGGACTTGCTAGTTAGAATAATGCACAAGGTAGATTAGTAGACATGCTAGGTAGACCAGTGGACAAATTGGACCGGTGATAATGCTAGTCGACCTGGTAGGCTAGCAGCATTCTAGTTGAAGCAGCCCCTCTGTTTCCCCAAAAGCAGACAATAACATAAATGGTCGAAAAGACCGGTGGGTATGCCCCACAAGATCAATGATATTGATTCTTGTTAATGAATCGGTTGGTCAGAACTGTATAACATGTCAACAGAAATGTTTATTTTCTTGAGTGATTATATCTTGTGGTTGTAAAAGTTATAGACAGTGGTTACTGTGACACAGGAAGTGGCTGTAAGCAATTAATGAGTTAATATTTCAGCATTCAAATTATGTGTACTTAAATGTAACTATTTATGTATTCAGAGTTAAATAAAGTGTAGAACACATTGGCACCTTGCCGTCTTGACAGACGATAGTTTGTGCTTTAAAAAGGCATAATAACTTTTAACTATGGCGGTAGCGAGTGTGACTGATAAGGCCAATTTGCGCTGTAAATGTCCGTTCACAGTGGGTGCATGTGAACACGTGGTCATTTCCACCATCATGCACCATCTTACGTCTCAAACGCTTGGTGTGTGACTTTTCTGCAATAATTTTCTCCTTTGACTTTATTCCATTTCTGATATTTGCCCTCCATGCAACACGTTCAGCGGCGACTTGCTCCCAATGTGCATTATCAATGCCTGTATCAATCATGTCCCGCTTACACACATCTTTGTATCGTAGTAGAGGCCGACCCTGAGATCTCTTACCCATCTGTAATTCACCAAAAAAGATATCCTTTGGTATTCTACCATCATCCATCCGCCTAAGATGTCCTATCCATCTAAGTCTACGAAGACTGAGCATGGAATAAACTGTCACACAACCTGATCTTTCCAATACTTCAGTATTTGTGATTTTGTCTTGCCACTTAATACCAAGAATTCTTCGCAGACACCGCATATGAAAGCTGTTTAAATTGTTCTCTTGGTGTGAGTAAGTTGTCCAGGTTTCACTGCCATAGAGAAGAGTACTAAGGACACAGGCTTGATAGACAAGGACTTTTGTTTTGGCAGTAAGCTTCCTGTTCTCCCAGACTCTTTTTCTTAACCTGTTCATTGTTGTTGCTGCCTTACCAATCCGGATGTTGATTTCCTGATCTAGGGATAATTTGCTATTTACCACCGATCCTAGATATGTAAAATGGTCTACTATCTCTAGTTCGGCGTCGTCAATAAAGATTGATGGTACCCCATGTGCACCTTGTGACATAATCTGTGTCTTCTTTTTGCTAATTGTTAAACCAAATTCAGAACAAGCATTGGAGAATGCAGATAGTAGACATTGCAATTCTTCCTCAGAGTGGGTCGTAACTGCAGCATCATCTGCAAAAAGCAACTCTCTGATCAGTACCCTCCTAATTTTGGTCTTAGCCTTCAATCTCTGAGCATTGTAGAGGCCGCCATCTGAGCGTGAGTGAATGTATATACCACCATCCTGATCACGAAATGCATATTTCAGTAGAAG
The DNA here is from genome assembly GCA_963921405.1 of Cepaea hortensis. Lineage (NCBI taxonomy): Eukaryota > Metazoa > Mollusca > Gastropoda > Stylommatophora > Helicidae > Cepaea > Cepaea hortensis. The sequence goes on from OY992879.1 coordinate 54,419,837, forward strand.
TGAAAAGTATATTCCAAAGAGGGTGGGAGCTAGTACACAACCTTGCTTAACTCCACTCTTGATTTCAAATTCTTCAGAAGTTGCACCATCAAACTTGATTATACCCTTCATGCCTGTGTGGAACGATTCCACAATGGACAGAAGAGTTGGTGGGCAGCCAATCTTCTTTAGTGCCTTGAACAGACCCTCACGACTGACCAAATCAAATGCCTTTGTGAGGTCGATGAAGGCAATAAACAGTGGTTGATTCTGTTCACGGCATTTTTCTTGCATTTGTCGCAATGAGAATATCATATCAGTGGTAGATCGGTTCTGTCGAAAGCCACACTGTGATTCGGGGTAGACTTGATCTCCTAGGACTTGAAGTCTGCGCAGAACAATTCTGGCAAATACTTTTCCAACAATACACAGAAGTGAGATACCCCTATAGTTGTTGCAGTCGCTCCGATCGCCCTTGTTCTTGTACAGTGTTATGATGCTTGAATCTTTGAAATCCTGTGGGACTTGTCCTTCACGCCAGCATAGCTCTATTAGCTGGTGGATCTGTATAGTGAGTGTGTCTTGCCCACTCCTGATAACCTCTATTGGAATCCCATCCTTACCTGGAGCCTTGCCAGATGCAAGTTCATTTATAGCACACTTAACTTCTGTTATGGTGGGAAGTGTGTCCAGGTGGTCAAGAGTTGGTAGAGCCTCTATGACGTTGAGGGCATTATCCGCTAGTTTGGTCTCACTTGAGTAAAGCTCCAAATAGTGCTCTACCCATCTGTCCATCTGCTGTTTCTTATCAGTGATGACTTCTCCAGTCAAGGTTTTCAATGGTGCACTTCTTTTGATCACTGGACCACAGGCTTTCTTTATTCCTTCATACATGCTTCTTATGTCTCCCTTATCACTTGCAATTTGAATGGACTCACATAACTTGATCCAATAATCATTTGCACACTGCCTGGCAGCCTTTTGCACATCCTTCCTAGCTTGCCTTAGCTCACTCAGAGTGTTACGCGTTGGTCTTTCCTTGTTTCTTAAGAGAGCTTTCTTCTTCTTATCAATCAAGGGCTGCAGAGTCTCGCTGTTGGCCGCAAACCAGTCCTGCCTCTTATGATCCACAGTGCCGTAAACCTTTACGGCAGTTTTACAAAGAGTTTCCTTAAGTTTATTCCATTTATCATTTACTGTACAATTTTCTGGTGTATCAGTGAAAGCGTCTTCAAGTTGCTGTTGAAACTGAAAGCACTTTTCAGGATCATGAGTGTTAATAATATTAATCCTGGGGCTAGATTTGTGTTTAGCTGTGTAGATTCTCTTTGGTCTCAGTCTAACCCTTGCAACAACCAAAGAATGATCCGTATCACAGTCAGCACTGTGGTAACTACGAGTCAATGATATATGGTTCAGATGTTGTCTCCGTGTGATGATGAAGTCCAGCTGGTGCCAATGGCCGGATCTTGGATGTTTCCATGTGACCTTATGCATCTCTTTTGTTTTAAAAAAAGAGTTTGTAATACATAGGTCATTTCTGGTGCAATGCTCCAGCAGCCTTTGCCCATTTTCATTCATGCGACCGATGTTGTATTTTCCAAGGCACACTGGCCATGAACTCGAGTCCTTGCCCACACGAGCATTGAAATCACCGAGCATATAAATGTAGTCGGATTTTGGAACTGCCTTGATCACAGAGTCTAACTCCTCATAGAACAAATCCTTCACATCATCAGAGGAATCGAGTGTCGGTGCATATGCAGTAATAATGGTGGCAAACCCACAAGAGGTTGCCAAGCGCAGGGATAATAGTCTTTCATTTCCTCCTGCTGGAATTTCATTCATTCCCAGTAGCGAATTCTTCACTGCAAAGCCCACACCGTGTTGCCTTTTTTCTGCCTGCCCTTTACCCTTCCAGAAAAAGGTGTAGTTGTTTTCCCTGAGTGACCCTTCCTCAGCGAGGCGAGTCTCCTGCAGGCCAGCAATATCAATGTTAAGACGATTGAGTTCGGCATCAATCACAGCCGTTTTTCTCACATCGTCAATATTGGTCAAGTCAGTGGAAAATCCTGGACACATGGTTCTCACGTTCCAGGTTGCAAGCCGTAGCTTGAGGTTTCTATTTATATTTTTGTTTGTACCTGGTGCATTGGTTTTACAGCCTGCGATTCAGATTTTGTCCTAGCCCCAAGCACCCATTGAAGCAGGCAGGCTGTGGCGGATCAGCACCCAATTGGCTGGGGGCTGCCCAGCTTGAGGCGGGCGGTAGCTGATCAGTGACACCTATAGGTGTCTCCCACCGTCAGAGGCAACGCGTGGCGCCCCATGTCTACGCCAACTGACAAGGACTTATAACCCGTAACAGTTGCCTCTCGCTTTGATTCCGAGACCAGTTAAGACCAGGGATGGAGTTATTGCCTCTCCATAGCACAAAGCCTGGGCTAAAATATAGAGATCATGTGTTGCCCATGCAGCATGATCCCTCTCTCGGCCTGCCTAGTTCACTCCAGAGGAAAGGTAACACCCCTACATCTGGAACAAGACAAGCTGCAGAAGCTGCCGGATCAGCAAAGCAATGCTCTAACTGTCCGCCTGTCGGAGCTTCGATCCTAGACCAGTCGCCAACCAAGGCTTAGGGCCTGGTCTGCCCTGCCATGACAATTTTGTCTTTAGCTTGCATTTCCTCGCACCAGGGTAAGGCTTGTACCCTCCCAATTGCGCTCTTCCGCCCGAAGCCGTTGGCACAATGTGGGGTGTCGGGTTTGGTAAGCGCCACCCAACGTTCGGCGCTAACAGAAACCAGGTAGTACCGTCTACTGTTATACGGTAGCTCAGTCATATCTGACTAAGACCTGACTAACAGTGTAGAACAAAGCAAGGAATATATGGACAACCTTATTTACTTGTCATCTTTTCTTGGCTAATAAAAAACAAAATTAAAAAAAGAAACTAGGCTAATGTACAACACCTTTTAAACACAATATGTTTAGTTCAGAATATAGGGGGCTGAGTAGTCTCTAGATATGGTGTCTGCCTCGAGTGCTGGGGGTCCCAGGTTTAAGCATCAGTGAGGGCCAGGATTTTTTTGCATGGACTTCTAGTAACAAAATTTTCCCTGATCTCTGGGTAGTGAGGTTACACCCGTGTGTCATGATGTTGATCCGTCGACTAAACTAAACTATTATACAGATGATATTGCAGTGATAATTACATTGCTGGTGTGGTTAGAGAAGCTGAGGTCTTCCCAACAAGGTGTTCCAGTGCAGCATCTATACAATATGTTTGTTTCTTTAAATTTAACCCCAGAGATACAGACTAAACTCAGACATCTGTCAATCCACCAGCCACCCTCTGAACTCCTGATTTTCAAACTAACCGCTCAATCACCCATCAACTTGTCCTAATTAACCACCAGGCCTCCACACCCCACATTATCTAGTTACCCTCTCAGTCACTCACCCCTCACATATCTACCTTCCCAATCAGTCACTCTCTTCATTTAGCTAACCACCAGGTCCCAAAATCTCACATATCAACCTTCTCAATCATTCACACACTCCTCACATATCTACCATCCCAATCAGTCACCCACTCCTCATATATCTATCTACCCTCTCAGTCACCCACTCCTCATTTAGCTAACCACCAGGTCCCCAAATATGTCTACCTACCTACTCAGTCACAAGCTACTCACATATCTACCTACCCACTTTGTCACAAACTACTCACATATCTACCTACCCACTCTGTCACAAAGTACTCATATCTACCTACCCACTCTGTCACAAACTACTCACATATCTACCTACCCACTCTGTCACAAAGTACTCATATCTACCTACCCACTCTGTCACAAAGTACTCACATATCTACCTACCCACTCTGTCACAAACTACTCACATATCTACCTACCCACTCTGTCACAAAGTACTCACATATCTACCTACCCACTCTGTCACAAACTACTCACATATCTACCTACCCACTCTGTCACAAAGTACTCACATATCTACCTACCCACTCTGTCACAAAGTACTCATATCTACCTACCCACTCTGTCACAAACTACTCACATATCTACCTACCCACTCTGTCACAAAGTACTCATATCTACCTACCCACTCTGTCACAAACTACTCACATATCTACCTACCCACTCTGTCACAAAGTACTCACATATCTACCTACCCACTCTGTCACAAACTACTCACATATCTACCTACCCACTCTGTCACAAACTACTCACATATCTACCTACCCACTCTGTCACAAAGTACTCATATCTACCTACCCACTCTGTCACAAACTACTCACATATCTACCTACCCACTCTGTCACAAAGTACTCATATCTACCTACCCACTCTGTCACAAACTACTCACATATCTACCTACCCACTCTGTCACAAAGTACTCACATATCTACCTACCCACTCTGTCACAAACTACTCACATATCTACCTACCCACTCTGTCACAAACTACTCACATATCTACCTACCCACTCTGTCACAAAGTACTCATATCTACCTACCCACTCTGTCACAAAGTACTCACATATCTACCTACCCACTCTGTCACAAACTACTCACATATCTACCTACCCACTCTGTCACAAAGTACTCATATCTACCTACCCACTCTGTCACAAACTACTCACATATCTACCTACCCACTGTCACAACTACTCACATATCTACCTACCCACTCTGTCACAAAGTACTCATATCTACCTACTCACTCTGTCACAAAGTACTCATATCTACCTACCCACTCTGTCACAAACTACTCACATATCTACCTACCCACTCTGTCACAAACTACTCACATATCAACCTACCCACTCTGTCACAAACTACTCACATATCTACCTACCCAGTCTGTCACAAAGTACTCATATCTACCTACCCACTCTGTCACAAACTACTCACATATCTACCTACCCCCACTGTCACAAACTACTCACATATCTACCTACCCACTCTGTCACAAACTACTCACATATCTACCTACCCACTCTGTCACAAACTACTCACATATCTACCTACCCACTCTGTCACAAACTACTCACATATCTACCTACCCACTCTGTCACAAACTACTCACATATCTACCCACCCACTCTGTCACAAACTACTCACATATCTACCTACCCACTCTGTCACAAACTACTCACATATCTACCTACCCACTCTGTCACAAACTACTCACATATCTACCTACCCACTCTGTCACAAACTACTCACATATCTACCTACCCACTCTGTCACAAACTACTCACATATCTATCTGTCAGCAAATGTCCTAGGGCTGAAGTAATAACTACAAACAGCCCACAAGTTCTGGACTTTCAGAGACTGAATACATTGAGAATGCCAGATTTCTTTAATATGTTCTTGAAAAAAAGAAGTGATAGGACACATAACGTGATGGTTGGGATTTTGCGCTGAGTTATGTCTTGTGTCCACCACTCTCTTGGTCAGCACCTGTCACTTTTGTCTGGTCAACTCCTATCACTTTTGTCTTGTCAGCACGTGTCTTTTGTCTTCTCATATCTATTGTCTTGGTCAGTTTGTCTTTTGTCGTGGTCAGCTCTTGTCTTTTGTTCCCGGTCAGACTGCGAGAACAGCAAATTAAAAGAGGTGTGGCCAAACAAGAACACTACACAGGAAGCCAAAGACAATTGGTAAACCAACACAGAACTGTTGTTGTTAGCCGCTACACGCTGCGGGATTTGCTGAGGAGGGGATCCGAGCACCTATGGACTGAATGGTTCGATGGGCAGTTAGGGTGATCTGTCCACTAACAAATAACTGTCTTTTGTCTTGATCAGCTTCTATTTTTTGTCTTGTTCAGTTTGTCTTTTGTTTTGGTCAGCACCTGTCTTTTGTCTTGGTCAGCACCTAACTAACAAGACATGTGCGATTGGCTATTTTTCATGTGAACCAATCAACAAGCCATGTGTGATTGGCTATTTTTCATGTGAACCAATCAACAAGCCATGTGCGATTGTCTATTTTTCATGCATACAAATTAAGGTTTGTGTGACTGGTTATTCTTCATTTCTAACAATCAACAAACCATGTTGATTGGCTATTTTTCATAGTATTATTGTATTGCTAACAGTTTATACTTGTGAATTAAAATGTTATTTATGACCAGTTATATTTTTCAATGGTGTTGTTTATTAAACCAGATCTCCAGTTTAATGTGATGTGTTTGTGCACTGTACTCAGTTTTTCAGTAATGGTGATGGATGGTGCTGTAGACATCTTTATTTCACAAGACACATCCTGTCTGTCACTGTTTGTGATGGCTGAACCCCTGACTTTGTCAGTTTTCTGTTTGACTCTGGAGAAGATTGCTATGTGTGGGGTTGACAGAGATACGTTCCACACTAGCTACAGGAGACCATGTTATAAGGCCTCATTTCATAGATGTGTGGAAAAGTTTTCACTGTGACCTGTTCATTCTGTGATCAAGCTTTCTCTATGACCTTTTCATTATGTGGTCAAGTTTTCACTGTGACCTGCTCATTCTGTGGTCAAGTTTTCATTGTGATGTCATTCTGTGGTCAAGTTTTCACTGTGATGTCATTCTGTGGTCACCTTTTCACTGTGATATTCTATTTCTGTGGTCAAGTTTTCACCGTGAAATTCTACATATGTGGTCAAGTTTTCACTCTGATCTTCTCAATCTATGGTCAAGTTTTCACTGTGATCTTATTCCATAGTAAAATTTTCACTGTGATCTCATTTTGTGGTCATTTTCGCTCTGATCTTATCAGTCTACGGTCAAGTTTTCACTGTGATTTCATTCCATAGTCAAGTTTTCAGCATGGCCTTGCATCCTGCATTATTCGCTGTCATGATTGCACCTAACACTGGGGTTTTCCATCTCCATGGGGTCTGATTGGTCAAAATTTGGACGGGGTACCACAGTAAGTGCAGAGTCAGGACTCGTCATGTCATCGCTATGACTTTAACATAGTGCATGACCTGATTTCCTCTTGGATAGAGAACTGGGTATCATATATGAATAAAATTGGGTGGAACTGCGGTAAAGCTGTGAAGATGTAGACAGTATAAAATGACACAAAGTAGTGCAGCTTTACATAACAGAATTACAACACATACATATCGTTGTGGCTTAGCCTTCATCAGCAAACAAACACATTCACAAACACAACATATAGTCAAGGAGATCTGTGACTACATCAAAAGGTGAGGACAGGACGAGAAGAACAAAGGGATGAAAGCAATGAAGAGAAAATGAGAATTGGAAAAAATATGTTCATACTTACCTCACAATTCCGATCTGTGTGTACACTCCAAAGCTCCAGGACATGAATAGAGATCTGAAACAAGCACTGTCAGGTACTGCATACAGAGCTGTGTTCACTCTACTTTACACACAGCTGTGTCCAATTATGATCGAACAAGACCTCGCTGGCATTGATGAAGACGAAGACAGTCGTTCAGAAGGCACCACCGCAACAACCACACTGTCACGCGATAGAAGTAATAGCACAGTATGGACTACTCTCGAGTTCAAAGTGAACTAACGAGAGTTTTTTTAAAAAAAACGTCTCTTCTGAGGTTGAACGGGGTGGGGTTAATGATAGAATGGAGTTTAGTTTAGTCGACGGATCAACATCACGGGTGTAACCCATAAGTGCTCCGTGCTACTCCTAACTCAAGTCTGAGTCCGGAGAATCTCAGCTCAGTGCACGAACTCCGTAGCACCGGCGAGGGTCCTTACATACATTGGGCAGATTTTTAACTCGAAATTTTGCCCGGGCAGCGCCGTTAGGCTATTCTTTTTCGATTTCCAACAGTCAAAGAATTGTTTACGTGCGCAACAATACACACAGGCATCCGATCTCACTACCCAGAAACCAGGGGACATTTTATTACTAGAAGTCAACGTGAAAAAAACCACGGGGCTTGAACCCGGGACCTCAAGCACTCGAGGCGGACACCATACCTCGAGACCACTCAGCTCACCTCCCTGCATGGAAATAGTTGATTGTCTTAGCTCCACTGAACGTTGAAAACAGCAGACCGTGTGTGTTTTTATTTATTTATCTTATGTAGTTTTTCAAGGTTTGTTTGTGTAGTGGTGGTTAGTTGGCCGTGCGGCGAAGTAAACTTGTTCACTCAAGGAGGCGCTGTTCTCATTTCGAGGCGACAGATTTGAATGCTGGAATGACCACTATAGCTTTAATTTTTTTAATATCGTCTAGTTTATGTAATCTCTACTTCTTTCCTCGACTTCTGGAATTGCCCATTAAACCTGTGCATTTGACAGACTGGCACCTTGCGTCTTAACAGACGGCACGTTATACTGTATGTAAATGAAAAGGCTTAATAACTACAATTCAGGGGTAGCGAACGTGAGTGATAAGACCTATTCGCGTGATAAATGTCCGTCCACAGTGGTTGCATGTGAACACGTGGTCATTTCCACCATCCCGCACCATCTCACGTCTTACACGTTCTGTGTCTGGCGTATCTGTAATCATGTTCTCCTTTGTCTTTACTCCATTCCTGATATTTTCCCTCCATGGAACGCGACAAGCGGCTACTTGCGCCCAAGGTGCAATATCAATTCCTGTATCAATCATGTCCACATCTTTGCACCGTAGTAAAGGCCGACCCCGAGATCTTTTACCCATCTGTAATTCTACCATTGTCCATCCTCCTAATGTGCTCTATCCAGTGGATTTATTTCTCATGTTACATTAACATTCTCTGAAGTTCCCCGATAGTTGATTATTTCTGTTGTTTCTCTGCCGGCCCGTTTGTGTGATGGTTCAGACGTCACGGTGAGAATGAGATGTGCGAGGTCGGACGTGAGAGATAGAATTAGGACTGAGGAAGTTATAAGACGACTTTGAAACCAGCTATGCACCTCATTAAAGAATAACGGATTCAGTGGTTTGGCTATCTCTCATGAATGCCATCTGCCACAAAAGGCTACATTGAAGAAAGATATTGATTGATTGATTGATTAATTAATTGATCTAGGAACCGACATCACAGCATTAGGGGCATTCCCACAAGCGCTCCGTCCCCGTCCTCAGCAACCAGCGAAGAGTTCCAACACCAGTAGCAATCTTAGTAGTACCAGTAGCAATCTTGGTATATGTCCGTCTCTCCTTTCTTCTGAGCGTCGGCCAGGTCCTCTCGTCACTCCTCGCTGCCTCATTCTTGCCAGGCCATGATGATCCATTTGTTCCTCCGAGGTGTACACGTGCTCCCACAAGGCCGCAGCCACGTCTGTCTTGTTATGCATCAGTACTCCACCAAATTTTGCAGAGCCATCCAATCTGTCCGACTGTTCATTCCCCAGCCCACCGGCATGCCCCGGAGAAAAGATCCAGGCGATGCTTGCCACCCGTGACCTCCGAAGCGAAGCAAGTCACTCTGCACGAAGCATGCCTGTCCTCACCTTCCTAGAATGTTTTCTGAGTCAGTTACAATCACGATATATGTATATGTATATATATGTGTGTGTGTGTGTGTGTGCGCGCGCGCGTATGTGTGTGTGTATGTCGTATTCTCGATCGAGCGGAAAGCTGCAGTGACCGCCTCCACCTCCATTCTTTAGCTAGATGTTGTGGTATCATATGCCAGGCTCTCCTGCACCAAACGTCCGCTATTAGCTTTTACTATGAACCCCCAGCCACTTCTCCTACCTCTCGACACCGAACCATCTGTACAGATAATCACATCACCTGAGCGAGCATTATCCTGAATTAGTTGCTGGATTTCCACTTCCGTGGCCCCTGCTGGCCATTCCCGGCTCAATGTGATTATAACTCTGCACAAGTCTGACTGCTCCGCTGGCACTCTGACCCACTCCTCTCTTCGCCTAATGTTCTCCAAGATGCACAGATGTCTGATCGTATCCTCCGCCTAAGCCATCCATGATTTCCCTCTTATTAGTCGCTGACCCTTAACTGCGTCCAGCGCCTCATGCAAAGGGTGATCTGTGTCTGCAGCTACTCTGAGGTATGCCTTCGCCTGCATCACATTGAGCCTACCTGCAACAGTCGGCAAACCAAGGATATAACGCATACACACTACTGGGGTGTCTCTGGTGCATCCCAGAATGACCCGCATAGCTTCGTTCTGTATGTGCTCTAACTTCACCAGCTGACTCTTTAAGACAGTGAGCAGTCCTAGTCCATAATCAATCACTGAGAGGATCAAGTGCTGGTATAGTGTGAAAAGCATTCACTGCTCTGTGTCCATTGCAGCCATAGTTTTAAGTGCATTAAGTCCCTTTTGAGATCTTGTCACAACCGTCTCCACATGATCCTTGAAGGACAGGCTCCCGTCAAATGTGATTCCCAGATACTTCAGTTTGTTCTCTCTGTTGACGTTTCTACCATCTATCGTGAGGCTTGGGACATCAGTACTCACAATCCTGTTATCCAGAGAGCAGCATAAAATAGTCGCATTTTCCAGGTGGATGACATCACTCATTTAAGTGCACCAGTCAATCTTTTTGTCTACAGTCGCCTGAAGCTCCTGGGCTGTTTGCCCCCTATCTCTCCCCTGCCTATATGCTAGAATATCATCTGCAAATGTTAGTATCCTTCCAACCCCTAGTGCTTCTAGGTTTGCAATCTTGCTGCATACACGTTAAAGAGCACCGGTGAGATTGCAGATCCCTATGGCAGTCCCGGGGTTAACATATGTGGCTCTGAGGTCCATGCATCCAGATGGAGAGCAATCCGACGAGAATACAAGACGGCTGCTATCCAGTTCACCAACCAAGGATTGACCCCCTTCTCCATCAGTGCGGTCATCAAAATATCATATCTAACGCTGTTGTATGCATCCTCGAGATCAAGCGCCGCTGCCATCGTTTCCTGTCTACTATGGAACCCCTCATAAACGTCAAAGGCAAAAGTGGCTGCATTTGACCAGGTATCTTTTCCTGGCCTGAAGCTCCCAGACCTCTTGGAAGAAGCTTCCCCCTTTCCAAAAACTCTTGCAGCTTGACAGCGACTATCTTCTCTAAAACCTTCCCAAAAGTATTTTGAAGGGTGATGATCATAAAGCCGCTAAGATTTGAATGATCCTTGAATGGTTTTGGCCGGGAAGGTTAACCCGGTCAACAAATGCCCGCAGAAGTCGGATGTGTCGGCCTAACGGCGCAAGAACGCAGCTCTGCTGTAAACAGGCACAACGCAATCACGTCCGGAAAAAAACTCCGGAAAACGCAGAAGAAGAAGAAGAAGAAGAAGAAGAAGAAGAAGAAGAAGAAGAAGAAGAAGAAGAAGAAGAAGAAGAAGAAGAAGAAGAAGAAAAAGAAAAAGAAGAAGAATGGTTTTGGGAGAGGGATGAGATAGCTGTGCACCCAGTAGCGCGGTACTGATGCTGTCCTAATGCTCTGGTTAAAGCAGTCGGTCATCTCCTTCAGGCCTGCATCGCTCAACACCTTCATGCGGCCATACTTAACCCCATCAGGCCCTGGTGCCGTGTCTTTTGCCTTTTTCAAAATATGTTTAACATCTTCAACCCGTATGATTTCTTCATAATGCATATTCTGCATGGTGCCAGACAATTCTTCTCTAACTGCATCCCTGGTGTCCGCATCATTATGATTGGTCTGCTCTAAAAATCTCTGGAGAAACGCCTCCCCTTTCTCTTTGTCTGTTCTCACGCGCACACCATCATCTCTATAAATTGTTCCCACTGACATAGGCCGATCTTTTCTTTGTATTTATCTGTGCAGCTTCCAGAATTTTCACAGTGTTTTATCACTTCCAATCTCCTTCATGAAACATTCCCATTTTGCGTTTTTGGCTTCTGCAGCACAGCGCTTGAAAACCTCCACCTTATCTTTCTTGACATTTTCCGCTGTATCCACTTCCTCTCATGAGCTTCGGGGTGTCTATCGCACTTTCCTTAGCTGCTACACTGTAGCTCTCTTTGCTTTCCAAGCATGGTCTACTTCTGGAGTCCACCATGGGGGGGGGGGTGCAAAAAAAGAGTTTTAACAGTCCTGTTGCATGCCTCCTGTCTAAGGCGCCCAAGAAGGCTGTCGGTCCACTCACACCGGAAGGTCTTGCGCGCTCTCCCAGCCTTAACTTTCCTGGATTTAGAGATCAGGACTGAACACGGCATGTGATCACTCCCATGGTCATTCAAAACAGTCCACTTTACATAAAGGACTGATGACTGGGAGACAATTGCCAAGTCAATAGCTGTGTCTGCATCGCCAGGCATTGTCATTCTAGTCGGCCTCCCATCATTTATGCAGACCACATCGGAGTCCACCATGGCATCCGCAAGGGCAATTCCATGTCGGTTTTCTCCACTACTGTCCCAATCTCTGTTCCTCGCATTAAAGTCTCCACATATGAGTAACCTATCAGCTGGTAATTCCTCCAATTCCTTAAGTCAGTCCCACTGTTCCTTTCTGACAAAACAGTCCACTGTGGCATATACATTTATGAGGTTCCAACTTAAGCCATCAATCTCCATTTGTATACTCTGGACCTCTCTTTCACTGTGATTCCACTGGCTCAAGTCAAGTACCACATGCTTCACTCCTTCCTTCACCAGCAGACCTTGTCCATGTATCTTCTGCCCAGTAGTGTTTATATAACTGGCGTACCCAGGACAATGCTATTTGTCTGTATTTAGCTCCTGGAGCATGAAGATATCAAAATCATATATTAGCCTCTCCAATACAGGACCTCTCTGCCTGGCACTACGACAATTCCAGTATCCCACTCTTACATGGTTGAAACCTAGCCTCTCCACTTTTCGTCCTGTTCTCCTGGTTCAAGCACTTCACATGCACACAGCAGAAGACAGAAAAAACCAATGTGCAAGTTCGACAACACACGATCTAAAACAGTAACTGATTAGAGCAATTAGACGTAAAAGTAGAGATTTGTTGGGACGTTATGAGGAGAAATAAATTAATCACTATTATCTTCGGTGCTGTTCAACGCCTACACTGTCAGAATCACCAGCGAGCAGATCACTGGACCGGGGAGGATACTGTCATATGACGACGATGTTTTAGTGTATCCTCAGGGTAAGGATAGAGATCAGGTTGCTGTGAAACTACAAACCGAAATCAATCGCATAAGTACTTGGTGTGTTGAAGCTGGGGTAATGGTAAACCCAAAAAAGGCAACAGTGACATGGTTCTCTTTGAATAACCATATTGTAAACACTCCAACACCAATTGGGAAATCTGTGTTCAGAGACGGTGGAAAGTACGCACGCAATGAATTACCTGGGGATACGATTTGATCGAAGCCTTGCTTACATTGAGCACATAGACCAGGTGATAACAAAGGCCAAGCGGTGTTTGGCTGCGATGCGGGTTGTGGCGGCAGTAAACAGTGAGCAGCGTCATCTATGTCTTCTGTACGAGGGGCTGGTCATGTCTGTTTTGAGTATGCGATGGCAATCCCGACTCTCAGTCGTAAGCGGATAGAAAGGATGGAAAGGATACAGAACGAAACTATGCGCATTATTCTTGGATGTACAAGAGATACAGTATGCAAAGCGCTACCTGCTTGATTTTCCAACCATTGAAGACAGAATACAAATTTGCAGAGCACGTGCCTACCTCAGATTTAACGCATAAACACAACACCCACTGCATAGTTAAATTAGGAAGGTGAAGGGCAGCAGGTTAAAAAGAGGAAGGTCGTGGATGGGTCAAGCCGAAGACATTCTTCAACAGGTATGTGCACTTGAGGACTTAGAACCTGGAGAGGAGTGGGTACAAGTGCCAACAGATTTATGTACGTCTTTTTCAGTTTGCATCCAACTAGACAGAAAATGCAGACTAGAAAATCCGGCAGCTGTGGAGGCGGAAGTACAAGCGTTGATTTTCGCGAATTCGTTAGTCGGTGATGCTGTCATCTACACAGATGGGTCGGTCGTCCGGCATGTGAGACGCTCATGGGCTTTCACGGCTCAGGCCGGAGGGAGAATTGTGAAGGAGGACTCTGGTGCTTTTGTTGAGACCACAAGTAGTCGGACTATGTGAGTCGTGGCAGTAAGTAAAGCAATAACATGGCTCGAGACACAGACATTCACTAGGGCATGTTTCCTTAGTTACTCAATGAGCATGCTCAAGCGGATTGAGATGGGGTGGATCCGAAGAGAGTGGTTGCTGTCTCTGGAGCGGTCTCGGCTGGCAAATATTAGTTTCATCTTCGTGCCAGGGCATGCAGGAGTACAAGGAAATGAGTGGGCTGAGAAGCTCGCAGGTAAGGCTACTGTGGAGGACGGACGCGTCATGGACCAGGCTGACATTCTGAATGCTCTACAAGAAGTAAGACTATTGTGAGAACCAAGTGATGACTGTGAATCTACAACCATGGCCAGACTGCGAGAACAGCAAATTAAAAGAGGTGTGGCCAAACAAGAACACTACGCGGGAAGCCAAAGAAGATTGATAAACCAACACAGAACTGGTGTCGTTAGCCGCTACACGCTGCGGGATTTGCTGAGGAGGGGATCCGAGCACTTATGGACTGAATGGTTCGATGTGCAATAAGGATGATCTGTCGACTAACTAACTAACTAACTAACTAACTAACTAACTAACTATTCAAGAACAACGTTTTTCAATTTCCGGTCGTCGGCAATGCAATGGCCAGTAATTTCACAATGGATCACCATAGTCTGGTAAGAATGAGGCAGCGAGGTGTGACGAGGGGATTTGGCCGACGATCGACGCTCAGAGGAAAGGCGAGACGGACATATAATCAGATTACTACTGGAACTATTAGTGTTGGAACTCTTCGCTGGCTGTTGAGGATGGGGACGGGGCGCTTATGGGAATGTCCCGAATGCTGTGATGTCGGTTCCTAAATCAATCAATCAATCAATCATTTTGCAATGCTGCCCGTAATACTTGTTGAAAGCCGTCCTCATCTATTATTGATATTGGTCTGCTACTACTAGCAATCCAGTTTGCAACTAATATCTGAATATCATGTTGTAATGTAGCACTCACTGGACGATCAGACGAAAGACAAAAGTGACACAAAGTAGCCTGCTTCGAAGTAGGTGACCATGCTGCAATAGACCGTCTCAGCTGAAGTTTCTGATACTGTAGTGGATGTTTGTTTTGGAGGTGGTAAGTAAGCGAGGTGTTAGAACCATGGTAGGCAAACGATTTATCACAATGAACGCAATAAACCTTTTCAGCTTTTTCAATATTTCCATCAGTCAATACTTTAAAACCAAAATGTTCATGCAATCGTCCGGACATTTGTTTATATTTCTTCGCTGCTATGTTGTTACTTTTAGTTTTAGACTTCTGGTTCATTCGTATAAGTGATGGGCGAAAAGTTTCCGATTAATCATAATCGTTTTAATAAAAAATTAACGATTAATCGATTTTGAATAACGAAGACACAAACAATAGATTGCACGATTTATTGCCTGGCATATTTCGCTGCATCTCGTCAGGTACATACTGCAGAAATCATACAACTTACGTGAATTAATTAGATAAATCCTTCAAACTGAAATATACACATGTTCGCACAGTAATGTCGATTGTCTACCACGGTAATTTTAAACTGACTAACATGTCTTTCTGCTTACACAAGGACGATTTACGAAGGTTGATTAGTATAGCTTCAGCAAACTTTAACAATCGACTACTTTGTGTGTTGAACAACACACGGAAGGCACTGTCTCTTTCAACCACGTGACCACTCTCGAGCACATGTCTCCCGACCGATGAAGCCAGACTTTTCCGGTGTGTCGGCCTGCCTAGGCTACCATCTTCTGTGTGTAGTATCTTGTCCAACCAATTCGGAATATGTTCCGAAACCCTGCAATGTAACTGTCGCTCAGTTCTGCCTATGTAGATGGCCTCGCATCTGCATGTAAATTGGTAAATACAATTTGATTTGGCGTACAAAGCTACAGGTTCTTTTACTGGGATCGGTGTGTTTCTGTACCTGATGACTAGAGCTGCAGCATTAATCGGGGATTAATCGATTAATTAATCGATAATTTCCTCAGTCCTACTTTTGTTTTCTTTCTTTTTTTTTTATAAGGGCTCGCGGTTCGCACAGGGACCAGAGCCGCGCCATGAGGACTCCACGTCACTGCTTTTGTTGTGGGTCCTTTAATCCCACTATGAGCCTCTCGGTGTGTTCCACAAAAGCCCACTGCCAGTGTTAGTGGATAGTGATTTGAGTTTTGGTTGACCGTCTTCGCACCCTAGCCAGATCAAGCGCAGATAAATCTACACTTTGATCTTAGCCAAAAGGCCGAACCAAACAAAATAGGTGACGGAAAATGGGAAGTAGGGAGAGTGTCACAGTTATGACTTAAAAGTTATTAATATGGTAGCAGACTGTTTGTTGTATTATAATACAACAACCTTTCGGTGATATATAAACTCATGGCAGATACGATAAGTCACTTAAGACGATTAATCATACCTTGGCATTTAACCAGTTACAAAAAAGTTAGCTGTATATCCTTTACAGGACGTCGCAGTCAACCACAGCATTTTTGGCTGTTCGTGATTCCTGAGCAAGTTTACGTTCAGCAGTTTGCTATTGTTTTCTGAACGACCGGCACACATACCATTTCGTAAAAAAAAAAAAACGTATGGCGGACTGCTGCCAAATCGCCCACAACTGTGTTTCGAACGCGGATATGTGGGATTACGAACTGCGTCGGTAACTTCATCGCCACCGAACTGGCTTTTAACCAATTACGCTCGTTAAATAAACGAAAAGAGGTATGACTGATTTTCTTTCTATATACTATTTACAGGACATCGCTGTCAACACCAACATTTTACCGCTGTTGTTGATGTCTTGGCAAGATTACGCTCAGTAGTTTGCCATTGCTTTCTGAGCGACCGGCTCACATACCCCCGTAAGTAACCAACGCGATGCGATCCGCTACCGAATCTCGCGCAGCAGTGTTCCCCCACGTGGATATAGGGGATTACGGAGAAAGTCGTTAACACCTACGCCAGGGAGTCAGGCCTGATTAATTTAGTCACAATGAAATCAGACGAATGGGAGCAACGTTTACAGGACATTCTTATCCTTTTCCTCGGGGTCACACACACGAATAATAATAATAATAATAATAATAATAATAATAATAATAATAATAATAATAATAATAATAATAATAATAATAATAATAATTTGTACCGAAACATTTTCCTACTATGGTTGTGTGCTGTGGTTCTAATTTAATTCTACGCCATTACTCTTACCTTGTTCAACCTACAGGAGAAGTTATATTATGTCCATCCCTGGCTCAGATTAATAGTCATGTGACTGAGACTGAGTCAGCCGCAAATAGCGGCTGCCCACAATTTTACCCTAACAGGATTATTAATTTGAAGGTGACTGTTGTCCATAAGGAGTAATGACATAAATTATAACGTGCTGTGGTGGGGGGGGGGGGTATCACTTTTTATGGGCCTATACATTTATTAAATAATTAAATCAGATGGGTAGGAGGTGCTGCTGTTGCTGCTGCTGCTTCGTCTTCTTCTTCTTCTTCTTCTTCTTCTACTACTACTACTACTACTACTACTACTACTACTACTACTACTACTACTACTACTACTACTACTACTACTACTACTACTACTACTACTACTACTACTACTGCTGCTTCTTTCTCTTCCTCCTTCTTCTAGATCGCACTACGTCCTCCACAGTAATGTTTCTAACATAGCATAGTTACAGTTAACGTAGTTGCGGCAGTGCCTTCTCCGTTTTTAATGTCCCCCCCCCCCCTTGTGTTTGTTTGCTGATGAAGGCTTATTGCCGCAAGGTCCTTTATTTTCCGTAACTGTGTTTTATAAAGCTCTATTACTTCATGTTCTTTTATATTGTTTTTGTTTAAATTTACAACGAAAAAACAACATCATTGTTTTGAATAATTTAACAGTGCCGTATCCTGCTGCAGTCGCGATTCCTCTTATTTGTTATATAGTAACAACTGCCTAGTACAGCAATGTTACTTGACATTCCCGTACACTTTTTGTGGAAACGAAGTTTGTTGATGTCTTATTTGTTTACGTTCATTACTGTAAATGAAGTTTGGGCAGGATTGTCAAAAGTTATTAGCCTACAAAGCGTTATTGCCACACACATCAGAACCCGAACAGTTTCAGTGCCAAACAAAAAGTAAGTTTGGACCACACAAAAATGGGTGGCTGACTGAACATGTGAAGTAGGGGTGTATCACAATTATAACTTAAAAGTTGTTAATGTGGTAGCAGACGTGTTGTGTTATATTTAAAATTAAAGGGGATTGCATAGGAAAACCTACTGTATTGATACTTTAACTATAGTTTGTCCAATAAGACGGTTTATCATCCCATGGAAATTAATCAGTTGAACTTCTGATATAGATGAATGGTAAAAATCTCTACGCGAAGCAAGCACGACATGAAGTTTCTGATCATCAGATGACGTCCCTCCATTGAGAATGTTTTGGCCTCTTTACCTCCCTTACACTCTCAGAGGGCGGGCCCGCAGGGGTCATGACTCCGGAAGTCTTTGTCCTGTAGGTCATCTCATTCATTCATTCATTCAGTAGTATGTCCTTTGCAGAACCTCGTTGCCATAACAACCTTCCGGAAAACCTCTCGATCATAAGCAAGATGTCTCGCGTCTGATATACCCATCTGGAGACCATCCGCCACATCCTGCACCCATCTTCTCTTTGGCCTTCCTCTTCCTCTCTTCCCAGGCATATATCCTTCCATTATTATTCTCTCCAAACTTTCGTGACGTTTCAAGTGAGCAAAATATTTCAATTTTCTTTGTTTTATCGTCTTTAATAGCCAACCTTCTTCAATATTCAATCAATTCTTGAAGTATGGATGCATTTGTTCTTTTCTTTACCCAAGATATTCTTAGAACTCGTCTATAACATTTATATTCAAAGGCATTTATGCCCTGTTCAGCTTGTTTAGTAAGTGTCCATGTCTCACAGGCGTATGTTGCAATGGGAAAGATGCATGCTCTTAAAAATCTAATGTTTGTAGTTCTGTCTGTCCCACTCCATAATTTATTCAGTTGTTTTAGTCTTTGAAGAGCAATTGATAGTTGCCGTTTAATTTCTGTCATTGTGTCACCATTGTTGGTAATCAGTGACCCAAGATATTCAAAATTTTCCACCACCTCCAATTTTCCCCCATTAATGTATATTTCTTTCTCCATAGTCGTAGTTTCGTCTGTATGCATTATCGTTGTTTTTGCTATGTTAAGATATAAATTGTGATTTTCACTATTCAATTGGGTTGAGGCTATTAGGTTTTCTATGCCCTTCTGTGTTGTGGATATTAATACTGTATCATCAGCATATCGAATCTCTGGTATGTCATGACCGCCGATATTTAGGGCTTCATATAGCTCCCTGTTTATATCATCTCTTACATTTCTCATTATATTTTCGGCGTACAGGTTAAACAAATAGGGTGACAGCACGCAGCCCTGACGGACTCCTTGCTTGATGTCAAACAAATCTGATGTCTCGCCATCTATTCTAACTGCTGCTTGTTGGTCTAGATAGAGCATTTTTATGAGTTGTACTACATGTGGTGGAAAGCCCATATTCCTCATGATTTCCCAAAGTTTCTGATGTTGTACACAGTCAAATGCCTTTGAATAATCCACAAAACATGATAGGTTTACATTAAATTCTCTGCACTTGTCTATTATTAATCGCATGTTGAATATGTGATCTCTTGTTCCTCTTCCTTGTCTAAATCCAGTTTGAACCACGTTAATCTCTTCTTCCATTTTCTTACGAAGTCTTCCCATTATGACTTTTAGTAGAATTTTACTTGCATGACTGATCAGGGCAACGGTTCTATAGTTGGTGCATAATTTCAGGTTGCCCTTTTTTGGTATTGGAATGAAGATAGTTCTCTTCCAATCTTTTGGCCATATACCATATTTCCAAATCTTTTTACATAATGCATGATATATGTGTATGCTTTCTTCTCCTCCCGCTTTAATTAGTTCAGCTGGTATCTCATCACATCCAGGTGATTTACCATTCTTCAAGTTCTTTATAGCCCAAGCAATTTCATCTAATGAGGGTTCAGGTTCTGTCTCTGCTGTCTTTGGCTCATGTATCTCATTCATATCCTCACTGTCACTCATATCATACATTCCACTGCAGTACTCCTGCCATCTTTCTAGAATTTGCCTAGATTCTGTTACGGTATTTCCCATCTTGTCACAGATAATATTCAATTGAGGTTGAACATTTCTTGTCAATAACTTCATTTCTTTGAACATTTCATAATCTCTTCCAGTCTTATGATATTGCTCTATTCTGGTACAGCAATCTTGTATGTATTGATTTTTGTCCTTTTTTGTGTTCTTTCTTATTTCTCGAGTTAAAGATTTATACTTCATCCTGCTGTTATCGGATTCATCTCCTTTCTTTTTCATCTCCCTTCGTTGTTTTATTAATTCTAACGTGTCTGATGTAATCCATGGCTTAAGTTGCTTTTTCTTGGTCGGAATTAAATCTTTGGCTGCAGTTATCAAGATATCTCTAGCTTGTACTGCCAGTTCATCAGTTGTCATTTCTTCTTGTACATACATCAAGACCCCAAAGCGATTCCTAACTTCTATGTTGTATGCATCTGGTATTTTTGTGAGATCAAAACGAAGTGGCCTTGGTCCTCGGGTAAGCTTTTTGAGTTTTAATTTCAGATCTGCTTCTAATAACTGATGATCTGTATCATCTATATATGATATTTCAGTCTGTTGCGTTTTGTTCCCAATCTAAGATGTATTACCTGTTCTTGTTTTGAAAGTTGATGATATAATATTTAACCCCTCCCCCCCCCCCACATTGTTTTCGGAGTTTTTTGTGCAGTTTAAAACTTAGTTGCATATCCTTTACATGACGTTGCAGTCAACCTCACCATTTTTTGGGGGGCTATTTGTCATTTCTTGGCAAGTTTACGTTCAGTCGCTTTCCATTGCTTTCTGAACGACCGGTACTCATATCATTTTATGAAAACCATCGCAAGGCGGTCTGCTTCCAAGCAGTTTAACATAGCTGTACACAAATAAATTTTCAGTACAATACATCACGGTTCAAAGATGTATGTACGCGGGACATGATTGATACAGGCATTGATATTGCATCTAAGGAGCACGTCGCCGCCGATCGCGTTGCATAGAGGGAATAGATCGGGAATGGAATAAAGACAAAGCTCCCCCGATGTGTCTCCACCTTGCCGTGGTGGGGGGGGGGGGGGGCTTGAGTGTCCCACTGACCCCAATCGCTATGCCAATGGATATACAACGACATATTGGACAGCTCTTAGGATAGGGACCAGACTAAGAGAGACACAACCTGCTGCTCTGCAGGTAGACTGAGGATAGCAGTCGAAAGTTTAAATCAGTACTTGGTCCGGACACAAGCACTAAAGCTCTCAGCAGAGGGATAAGGCTGAACGTCTCTAAGCCATTAATCCTTGGACCTGAGAGCCAGGCCTATACAAATCTAGCGAAAAATGGAGGTGAAATGCTGAGCACGCTACATGCTTAGCACATACTTGGTTCGAAGGTTCTCAGCTGGGGGATATGAGGGATCCCCGGATGAGAGGGCCTGGCCGTTTTCTCGCTCACTGATACACGGAGGTAAGGTGCTGAGCCGGCAGCACATGTAGCCTACCTCGTGAGCGAATACTAAAGGTAGAAAATCCCCCCCCCCCCCCAGTCGCACGAAATTTTTTTTTTTTAAATCCGTGTTTCCATCCTGTTTCAGGATATTGCGGTCAACACCAGCATCTTTCAGCTGTATGTTGATTCCTAGGCTAGATTACGCTCATCAGCACGCCACGACTTTCTGAGCGACCGGCTCCATACTCTCATAAGTCACTTTTGCGATTCGAACCACTGCTAATTCTCGTCGCGTCACGTGACGAGAGTATTCGGGGTTAGCGGAGAAAGCTGCTAACTCCTCGGCCATGGAGCCGGCCAGTCGCACGAAATGGTTACGAAAATGTCTGTATCTATGCTCACATAGAGTGTAGTCAAAGGTGGAAAAACGTCTTAATAACACGAAATGGAACGCTTGGCTAGCGAATCCATTGCGTGGTCCGAAGTCCGAAGCGAAAGCTTGCCTAGTGGATGTCGTCCGCAGACTGTCCGTTTCTGGTTTGTGCTTGAGTGACCAGAGGCGAAATGCCCAAAACACGAAAGTGAGGAATCAAAGCATCCATGAGCAGGGCGTGTTAATTCCTCGGGTGAGCCCAGTCTCAGAGCAGTATGTGTCGGCTCTGCATTAATGGAAGCCTCCTTGGATAGCAAGGAACGCCCATGGTCTGCCCCTGCCTTCCCTTGAGGGCTGACCGTGATGTCTTTGACCGTTCTATCTTGACCAGCTGAGATGTGGGCGACATCACACCAATAAGTCTAACGTGCCCCGAAACCCGAGGAAGGCTAACCTCATTAAACATGCCCGCCGAAGTCGGAAGTGCCGTCCTACGGGTGGCAAAATAAAAATTGGCACTATGCATTTACGTCCGAGTGAAATGTCTCAACCGAATGTCTCTCGTGCTAGGAACAGCTCTGACTACCTAGTTTCCTAACGCCGCTCTTGTTCGGAACAGCTCTGACTAGGTATTTTTCCCAATATCCGCCGTGCCTGGAGCAGCTCTGGCGGGCACAACGACAAGCACATGTCCGAATCGAAAACTCGCTGAGTGGATGCCGTCTGCAGACCTGTCTGTTTGTGCGGGAATGGCCCGGGGCGAACGAAATGCCCAACATATTGAAGTGAGGAATTTAAGCAGTTATGTGCAGGACGTGACGATACCTGTGGTGAGCCCAGCACCAGAGCGCTATGTGTCGGCTCTGCAATTATGGAAGCCTCCCCGGAAGGCGGAAAATGCCATAGACTGCCCCTGACTTCCCTTGAGTGTTGACCGTGAAGTCTTCGACCAGTTCAACTTGACAAGCTGGGATGTGGATGCCTGCACTACAGTGAGAGTCTCCTAGGAATGCAACCTGGTCAAAAATGCACGCAAAAGTCGGACGTGTTGGCCTACGGGTTTCGGCCCAAGGGCGCATAACTTAGACACACCGTAATCACATCTGGAAGAAAAAAAAAAACCACTCCGGATGAACGCAAAGAAGAAGAAGCAGAAGAAAGACAAAGGAGACAACGATTGCAGATAGGTCACACACTGAGATGCGAGACGTCAGATTGTGCGTGATGGTGGAAATAACCATGTGTTCACGTGCACCGATTGCGGTCGAACATTTACAGCGTGAATTGGTCTGATCAGTCACATTCACTACCGCTATTGGTTGTAGTTATTATGTCGGGGGGGGGGGGGGGGGGCACAATGTAACAACGTATTGTCCCTGCGGTGAAGGGTTATGGACGAAATTCGTAACCCCGCATACCCAGGTTCGCAACACAGCTGCGAGCGATTTGGCAGCAGACCGCCATGCGTTGGTATTTTATACAATGGTATGAGTGTTGGTCATACAGAAATCAGTGGAAACTACTGAACGTAAACTTACCAAGAAATCACAAACAGGAAAAGAATGCTAGGGTTGACTACACCGTCTTGTAAAGGATGTGCAACTAACTATCGTCTGTCAAGGCGGCAAGATGTCGCCATTTAATACACACACACATACACACACACACCCACTCACACACACACGCACATACACATGCACACATGCATACATACATACATAACGGATGGACTCGTAGATCGATAAAGCATAGATAGATAGATAGATAGATAGATAGATAGATAGATAGATAGATAGATAGATAGATAGATAGATAGATAGATAGATACGAGGGGAAGTCAATAAGTAAGTCACAAATAGCTGTAGAAAAATAACTAAATATGATAACAACTTGAAACTGTTTATTTTTATACATACATTGTCCCTTTATTTCTCGACGTAATTTCCACCAACATTGATGCACTTATTCCATCGGTTTATCAGTCCTCCCAAACCGGCTGCATAGAACTGCGTGCTCTGTTTTCTAAACCATGTTTTCACTTCACATCCTACTTCTGCGTCATTCGCGAAATGTCTCCCGCCAAGGTGGATCAGTGGATCAAAAAGGTGGAAATCACTAGGGACTAAGTCGGGACTATAAGGTGGATGTTCCAGAACTTCCCGCCTTAGTTGGTTATTTTCTCCTGAGTTAATCGAGCCGTATGTAGTCTGGCATTGTCTGGGTACCCACCTTTAGCACACTTTCTTAAATTTCAATCGATCATGCATTATGCTGTATGCTGAACCATGTGAGCACCCTATTTGCAGAAGCTACAGGCGTTACTCGCCTGTCACCTCTAATCATCTCCTCCACCCGCTGCACCGATGCTTCTGTTGCAATCTCAACAGGACGATCAGATCGGATTTCATCAACAATTTTAGAGCGTCCTTGAGAAAATTTTTCTACCCAGCTATGCACCGCTTTACGGGACAAACATTTGTCAACATAAACAGGAAGAATTTCCTTATGAATGTCCTTTGCAGGCAGTCCTCCCCCCCCCCCCCCCCCAAAAAAAAAACGCACAACAGCTCGTTGCCCTTTTGTTGTGCACTCCGTAAGTACAGTCGCCATTTTGTTTATGCGCTGGGCATGCGCACGAGACACCTAGCACCACCTGACGAATGGGAATATAAAGTTCGATGTTGCTGTCATCTAATAACACCTGTAGAAAACACCAACTACATTTACCTGCTATCCCACAGAACTGTATGACTTACTTATTGACTCACCCTCGTAGACCGACAGACAGGTAGGTAGGTAGGTAGGTAGATAGATAGATAGATAGATAGATAGATAGATAGATAGATAGATAGATAGATAGATAGATAGATAGATAGATAGATAGATAGATATGCGTGGTCACACAACATAGAACTGAAGAAGAATCAACAGACAGACAGACGGACGGACAGACAGACGGACGGACAGACAGACAGACAGGTGGATGGATGGATGGATGGAGGGAGGGAGTGACGGACGGACGGACCGAGGGAGGGGGGACGGAAGGACAGACAGACAGATAGATAGATAGATAGATAGATAGATAGATAGATAGATAGATAGATGGGCGTGGTCAGCACAAACACCGGATCACACTTGGCACATTCCGCCGTCTCGAACCGGATCACTTCCGCCCCAGCAGACGATAACACGAAGGCGATCCTTAACTCAAAATGGCAAGAAAAAATAACCCGAGATCAGGTAAAATAACATCCGTAACTATACACATCTTCAAACAACATCTCTACATATTATTTGTACAGTTTGTCATTGCATTGTGTCGTATTTTAACAGAGTTTTATGAACGGACTGTGTATTTGGATAACTTTGCGAAGTTAAATTATGCCTTACGTTGCAGTTTCTGTTTGAAAAAGTTTAGAAGTGGCGAGTTAGTTTTATTTTCACTTGTGATTTTGTAGCGATTCAGCGAAATCATTTCGGAAATATTTCTTCGCACTTTCTAAAGAAGGTAACTTTTTAGATTGAGCTTATACCGTTTTTTTATAATCTGAAGACTTAATGTACCCTACATTTTAATTGTATATGATTGTGATATTAGAAAAGTAATCTGGAAGGAAACCTCTTTCTCTTTCATCCTCTTCCTTTTTTTACTATTCCACCCTACCAGTACCAGTACCAGTGGAGCATAGGCCTCAAGCCTCAATCAATGCCTGTCCTGTTGGGCGATTTTAAGTATTTACATTTTTTTTTTTTTTATCTGTCTGTATTCACTACAACATGTCATTATTATTTTGTGTATTTTTCATGAGTTTTGGTTTTTGCTGTTTAAATTATATATTTTTTTTTAAAATAACCTCTTTATTCACTACATTATATCATTATTAATATATTAGCTTTTGTGTATTTTTCATGAGTTCTGGGTTTTGCTGTTTAAATATTGTTTCTTATCCGTCTTTATTCACTACAACATGTCTTTATTAACTTGTGTGTATTTTTCACGAGTTCTGGTTTATGCTGTTTAAATCTGCTTTTTACCAGATTCAGTGCCAAATGTGACCTCCAATTTGGACAGAAGGACGTTACATTGTTATAGTAGGGTAGTATTTGCTTTGTTTCATGTTATCTTCCGCTGTTTCAATGCTCAGTGAATAAAATTTACATTATACTTGCTTATATATGATTGTGTACCAGGTTTGGTCCAAACTTACTTTATGTTTCGTACTGAATCAATTAAATTCTTTTTGTAAGGATTTTGGACTTTATGATTTCACTCCCTTTTCACAAGGAGTTCTATACACAGTTTGTTCCAGATGCTTTTAACCTGGCGCAAGCAGTATTCAGTACTCATCTTGTTTACAAACTCTTGAAGGGTCTGGTACTTATTAAAGACTATAACCATAAATTGTTTCTTTATATCATTTTCAGTACATCTTGTTTACAAACTCTTGAAGGGTCTGGTACTTATTAAAAACTATAACCATAAATTGTTCCTTTGTTTCTTATATCATAAGATATCCTACATAATTTGCTTTTGTTCGTTTGCTTTGAACTCAAACAACGTCCTGGCTGAGTTTTGTGTGTGCGCTAACTTTCCCTATTACCAGTGTCCCCTTGACATCAGGCAAACCCACTCCGACTTCTGAGGTACTTGTAATCTTTGTCCCTTCATATCAAAGATAAGTCAATATTTTAGTCCCAACTGCCCAGAGTAGGGATTAACTCGCTACCTCGCCATCAGCATATTGGATGTTTAAGAGCAAGCACTCTATCCATTCGGCCATGCTGACCTCCATCCTACATTATATTATCTATGTTTCTAAAACTAGAACATTAAATACAACAATAAGAAAGAGAAACTAGAACATTAAATACAACAATAAGAAAGAGAAACTAGAATATTATATACAACTAGCTGACCCAGCACGTCTTCGCCCAGGCACTGGCAGGGATCTATCTATCTATCTGTCTATCTATCTATCTATCTATCTATCTATCTATCTATCTATCTATCTATCTATCTGCCTGCCCGTCCATCCGTCTCTCTCTCTCTGTCTATCCCTCCCTCCCTCCCTCCCTCACTCCCTGTCTGTCTGTCTGTCTGTCTGTCTGTCTAATAATTTATTGGTTGCAGTTAGAAAATTTCGCTTAGTGCTAGGATTATTTTTTTGGTTAATGTTGTTGTATAATTTTCATGTAAAAATAATGTTGTTGTATAATTTTCATGTAAAAAATGATATAATGGTATCGAGAACAACCTTAGATAGACGAAAACCAACTTACAAAAAGCATTAGAAAGAGCACTTGAAAGAACTTTACTTCTTCCCCCAACAATTAACTTGGGTAAATGGAGTGGCGGCAGCAGCAGCAGAAGAAAAAAAGGAGGAGGAGTTGGGAGGAGGAGGAGGAGGGGAGGGGGATGAAGAGGGAGGAGGAGGATTATAATGCATATGCCTGTAGATAACTGTAGCGAAAAGGTCCACCTATTTGAGAAATATGCAACAATTTTACATATATAGCAATGCTATTAAAAGTTATGTCCCCTCGCTATATATAAATTATAATGTAAATTAAAATATTACATTTTATTAAGTAAATAACTGTTAGTAGACTAACAAACTATGACAGTTGGCAGCACCGGAATGAGAAGAAGACGTGTAGAAAATTTCATCTCAATCGGATGGACCGTTCGCGAACGCATAAACAACATACATACATACATTGTATTTTATATATATAGATAAGAAAGAGAAACTAGAATATTATATACAACAATAAGAAAGAGAAACTAGAATATTATATACAACAATAAGAAAGAGAAACTAGAACATTATATGCAACAATAAGAAAGAAACTAGAACATTACATACAACAATAAGAAAGAGAACAACTTTCTTTGATCACATGATGAGAAGAGAGGCATTGGAGAATATTGTGACAACTGGAAAGATCGAGGGGAAGAGAGGCAGACCAAGAGAAATGATGCTGGATGGACTGAGACTGTGGCATGGAGGAATATCATCAGCAGAGTTGATCCAAAAAACCAAAGACCGAGATCTGTGGAGTCGGCATGGCACTTGATGATGATGATTATGATGATGATAATGATGTTTCTAAGATGTTGTGTATTTATTGTATTTAGATATTTAGGTACTTTAATAATGGATGATGGAAGATGTATTAACCCTTTACAGGGCAGACGCATATCCGTTTTTTTTAGCCCTGAACGGGCAAGATTTTTTCAGGTTCCGTAAAATTTTGGGTCGCCTTAGTAAAAACATCACAAATAAGGTGTTAGTCAACCGATTTTAGTTAGATAAACAACACAATGAAGGAAAAATCATGCAGAATATGTTACTTGTGTGATTGTTGTCGGTAATCCATATATGAACACAAATATTTACGAAATACAGCACGTTGTTTGTGATTTTCCGTCATCTATACGGCAATTTACAAACACATTTTCAGAATCATAATCACTTTCTTTAAAGTCCAACTGCTAATGCAAAGTAATGCTTTGCACTGATATCTATCTCCGATTAATAGTCAACTTCGTGCCTTTTAATGTCTCTTCAGTTGAACCTAGCGAAATCTCGGCTATCACTTAAAGAATCGCCGAAATCCGTTTTGAAAACCTAAGCGTAAAAGTCCTGAAAACTATCCAAAAAAAAGTCCATAAAAGTCCGTTCAAATTCATAGTAGGCGCTTACAAATGGCGGCCACGTTGTCAAGCTATCGGCGAAAGTAGCCGTCGGAAGTATCGTAAGGCCGAGAAATCGCGTTTTTACAATGCATAATAGTATCGGACGTAATCGGCCGATTTGCTCGTTAAAGCGATCGGACGGAAATGGACATTCTGCCTTGTAAAGGGTTAAGGAGGTTAGATGTAGAATAGCTCTAACAAAGGCAGCATTTCAGATCATGGACAATTAGCAGACGAGTGAGAATTGTATGGAAGCTGTGAGAAATTATATGGAAGCTGTGAGACATATGGAGGCTGTGAGACATTATATGGAAGCTGTGAGGCAGACATTATATGGAAATTGGGAGACAGACATTATATGGAAGCTGTGAGGCATTATATGGAGGCTGTGAGAAATTATATGGAGGCTGTGAGACATTATATGGAGGCTGTGAGACATTATATGGAAGCTATGAAAAATTATATGGAAGCTATGAGAAATTATATGGAAGCTGTGAGGCATTATATGGAAGCTGTGAGGCAGACATTATATGGAAATTTGGAGACAGACATTATATGGAAGCTGTGAGACAGACATTATATGGAAGCTATGAGACATTATATGGAAGCTGTGAGACATTATATGGAAGCTATGAGAAATTATATGGAAGCTATGAGACATATGGAAGCTGTGAGACATTATATGGAAGCTGTGAGACATTATATGGAAGCTGAGAGACATTATATGGAAGCTATGAGACATGGAAGCTGTGAGACATTATATGGAAGCTGTGAGACATTATATGGAAGCTATGAGAAATTATATGGAAGCTATGAGACATATGGAAGCTGTGAGGCATTATATGGAAGCTGTGAGGCAGACATTATATGGAAGCTGTGAGACATTATATGGAAATTGGGAGGCAGACATTATATGGAAGCTGTGAGACATTATATGGAAATTGGGAGGCAGACATTATATGGAAGCTGTGAGACAGACATTATATGGAAGCTGTGAGGCAGACATTATATGGAAATTGGGAGGCAGACATTATATGGAAGCTGTGAGACAGACATTATATGGAAGCTGTGAGACAGACATTATATGGAAGCTGTGAGACATTATATGGAAGCTGTGAGACATACATTATATGGAAGCTGTGAGACAAACATTATATGGAAGCTGTGAGACAGACATTATATGGAAGCTGTGAGACATTATATGGAAATTGGGAGGCAGACATTATATGGAAGCTGTGAGACATTATATGGAAATTGGGAGGCAGACATTATATGGAAGCTGTGAGACAGACATTATATGGAAGCTGTGAGGCAGACATTATATGGAAATTGGGAGGCAGACATTATATGGAAGCTGTGAGACAGACATTATATGGAAGCTGTGAGACAGACATTATATGGAAGCTGTGAGACATTATATGGAAGCTGTGAGACATTATATGGAAGCTATGAGAAATTATATGGAAGCTATGAGACATTATATGGAAGCTGTGAGGCAGACATTATATGGAAATTGGGAGACAGACATTATATGGAAGCTGTGAGACAGACATTATATGGAAGCTGTGAGACATTATATGGAAGCTGTGAGACATACATTATATGGAAGCTGTGAGACAAACATTATATGGAAGCTGTGAGACAGATATTATATGGAAGCTGTGAGACAGACATTATATGGAAGCTGTGAGACATTATATGGAAGCTGGGGGACATTATATGGAAGCTGTGAGACAGACATTATATGGAAGCTATGAGAAATTATATGGAAGCTATGAAACATTATATGGAGGCTGTGAGACATTATATGGAAGCTGTGAGGCAGACATTATATGGAAATTGGGAGACAGACATTATATGGAAGCTGTGAGACAGACATTATATGGAAGCTGTGAGACATTATATGGAAGCTGTGAGACATTATATGGAAGCTGTGAGACATACATTATATGGAAGCTGTGAGACAAACATTATATGGAAGCTGTGGAGATGTGGTTATATAGAATGAGAACACCATGAACGATTAAAAAGAGTAATGAAGATATCTTGAAAGACATGAACTCACAAGAGAACTGGTTACAAAACATCAGAACAAGACAGTCCACATTCTTTGGGCATGTCATGAGAAGGAGCCAGCTGGAGCATGTCATGACAGTTTGAGAGTTGGAGGGGAGAAGGGGCCACACTGCATGGCATATTTGAGAGTTGGAGGGGAGAAGGGGCCACACTGCGTGGCATATTACAAGTAGCCTGACCCTTCTGGCAAACACCAGTGGTAAATAATTGGCATAATACTTTTACAAAATATTTCTTTGGAGTTGACATATTTCCTGAGATAAAACATTTGTTCATGGTGAAATGTCAAATACCAGCCATGTCCTTTGAACACAATTTAGTATGATGTTCTTCCATGCAATTTATTATCAGTATAGCTGGCTGTATTATCTGTAGCCATTAAGGAGTTGAGCAGAGCTGTTTTCATCAATTTTCTTTTATCAGTCAATCGAAGATCTTGGTTTATGTTATGGTTGTGTATTGTGTTTTTTTTAAATTTGGGTGTTATTTTGTTTGCTGGCTGTGAACTCAAGTGTAGTCCATACACATGCTATTACGTCTAGTGCACTGGTCTGATTTTTGCTTGTGGGTTAGCTTTCCTTATTACCAGTGTCTCTTGCTATGACACACATTAGAAGCACCTCTGAAGTCAGAATGGTTTTCTCCTGATGGTAAAGGACACTGGTAATAGGAAAAGCTAATCTACATGCAAAATATCAGTGCACTAGAAGCAGCAGCACATGTATGGACTATGCTTGAGTTCAAAGCAAGCGATTGCACACAAAAAATACCCATAAAGAGCATTGACACCTGCGGTGTAAAGTATCTAAATGAAACATATTCTATACACAGAGGCATCTGGAGCTATTCATTTTGATGCAAGAACTAAGACAGTCATGGCAGGAGCATCTCAGGAAAACATTAAAGGAAAGGTAAGTTATTTCCACCATGTATTTCTTTGGAGAAGTTTGGAGGAACTTGGTGACAACTGGTAAGATCGAGGGGAACAGACCAAGGGGAAGACCTAGAAGCAAGTACCTGGATGGCTTGGCCTTGTGGCATGGTCGAGACAGAAACACGGAGCTGATTCACGACTCTGGTGGTCGAGTGAGATGGCAGAACATGACCGCCCACGCTTACCGGCATGGCACATGATGGATGGATTTCTTTAGTTCTGCCACGAGAGCAAGAGGACGCCCAAGAAGAAAATGGATTGACGACATCAAAAACATTGTACATTCATATGAAATGACACGATAAAGTGAATGCTGTTAGAGAGGCAGGGTGATTCAACGAACTGAGAGATTACTGCGAAACTGCAACATTGAACAAACTGCAAGAACATTATGTAAAAAGGGATGAAGCCAAATAATAGTGTTGTACAGAGGGCCAAAGAAGAATCGTCAACCAATACAGAACCGGTGTCGTAGATTGCTACAGACTGAGGGAGATACTGAGGAGGGGATCTGAGTTCTTATGGGCTTAATGGTCCCAAGTGCTGTGAGGATAAACTGATGACTAACTAACTTAGATGTGCGTACCTTCCAACTTCCTGAGATACACACCTGTGGACAAGATGTAAATGAAGGCAAATTGAACACTCAAATGTGTAATTTGTTTTGAACAAGGCTAAATCAAAAATAAAATTATCAAACAATCAGAAAGAAGAAGTCACCTATTCCTCGGGCTCAACTATTAGACAACTGATACACGCAATTAACAACACATACAACTGAAATTCAGAATAAAAGAGTCGGGAAGCCAAAGAGAATGTTAGGATCCTAATATGGGCTGGCTAAAGTGTTGACAATAGTGTGACTTCAGCCTTGAATCAACTACAGTAGGAAGTATTTGTAATCTAGCTTCACAGTTAAAGTGAACAAAGTTATTGTCTACCTTACTCCAAGCTTCTAAGCCATGTATTAATGTGGATATATTTAAGGGCGCCTCTCTCTCTCTCTCTCTCTCTCTCTCTCTCTCTCTCTCTCTCTCTCTCTCTCTCTCTCTCTCTCTCTCTCTCTCTCTCTCTCTCTCTCTCTCTCTCTCTCTCTCTCTCTCTCTCTCTCTCTCTCTCTCTCTCACACACACACACACACACACACGGAGGGAGGGAGAGAGAGAGAGATGTGTATTCATTTCCTTGTCTTGTGGGAGATTGCTCGGGCGTTGCACTGTGGGAGGTGAGTGTTGGCTGCTGTCTGTGTCAGCTAAAATACATATTGTTTCAGGCGCGCTGTTAGGATAGAATTACAGTGAACCTGTAGATGAGAAGAGAGGCATTGGAGAACATTGTGACAACTGGAAAGATCGAGGGGAAGAGAGGCAGAGGCAGACCAAGAGAAATAATGCTGGATGGATTGAGACAGTGGTATGGAGAAATACCATCAGCAGAGTTGATCCAGAACACCAACGACCGTGATCTGTGGAGAGCCATGAACGCCTATGCCAGCTGGCAGGGCACTTGATGATGATGACGATTTTGGTTAATATATCTACTCCAAATTCTCCAAATACTTCTAATTCTTCTACTGTGATTTCATCAGGCCCAGCTATCTTTCCTTTCTTCATATGTTTCATAGCACCAGCGACTTCTTCTTTAAGAATAGTTGGGCCTTTTAAGTTACTTTCTTCTGTTAATTCTTCCCTTTCTCCATTATATAATTCTCTTATATACTCATTCCGCCTCTTCATTATAGCACCTTCCTCAAATAATATCTTTCCTGTTTTTTTTTATTTCAAACACCCTGTATTTATTCTTATTTTTCTTCCTGCGAGCTCACTTTTGTCTGCATATTTTTTGGATCTTTAATGCAATGTATTTCAATTTTTTTGCATTTCCCATTTCTTTTGCCGTCACACATTTATATCTCATTTATACTCTGTATTTTAGCTGTTGCGTTGTACCTATTTTTCACAGTCATTCTGTATTGTTCTTGAATTTCTTTATCTACTTTCAGAACCTCTTTATTAAGTCTCAAGTTCTTAACCATTTTTTCCCTCTTTAATCTTACTTTTATTTGTCCATATAGTGGTACATGATCACTATTACAGTCAGCTCCAGACATTGTCTTTACATTAATTAACGCATTTCTAAATCTTTTATTAATAAGTATGTAGCCAATTTGGTTGCGTATTTTCATAAATGGGTGTGCACATATCTAT
This sequence comes from Cepaea hortensis, assembly GCA_963921405.1. Classification (NCBI taxonomy): domain Eukaryota; kingdom Metazoa; phylum Mollusca; class Gastropoda; order Stylommatophora; family Helicidae; genus Cepaea; species Cepaea hortensis. Next base: position 54,453,756 of record OY992879.1, read on the forward strand.
CTTTCTGTGTGTTGTGTGGGTGTGTGTGTAGGCACTAATCTATCTATCTATCTTTCTGTGTGTGTTGTGAGTGTGTGTTGTGTGGGTGGGTGTATATACACACCTAATTATCCTTCTGTATGTGTGGAAGTGGTTGTTGCAGGTGTGTGTTTGTGGAGAGTGGATGTGTGTATATGCACACCCATTTATCTTTGCATGTGTGTGTGTGTGTGGAAGTGGGTGTTGCGGGTATGTGTGTGTGCTGAAGTGGGTGTTGTAGGTGTGTATTTGTGGAGGGTGGGTGTGTGTATATGCACACCTATTTATCTGTGTGTGTGTAGAAGTGGGTGTGGCAAGTATATGTGTATGTTTTGTGTGGGTGGGTGTATGCACACCCAATTATCTTTCTGTGTGTGTGGAAATGGGTGTTGCAAGTGTGTGTTTGTGGGGGGTCGGTGTGTATATATGTACACCCATTTATCTTTGTGTGGGTGTTTCCAGTTTGTATTGTGTGGGTGGGTGTTTGCATATGCACACACACACAAACACAAGCTATTAACTATATCCACAGTGAAACATGGTTAAACACACACAACCCTCACTTCACATAGAGAGAGATAGGTTGATGGGTGTGCATATGCATACATGTTTTTGCTGCATGCACTTCCAATGTGAGCAAATTCCCCTTGCAGTAATAAGCTTTATTAACAGAAAGAGCTGTGCTTGCATTTGTTCTTTACATATGTTTGTGTTGTATGTGTCAAATACTGAGCAGCATTTAATGAGGTAAGGCATGGCGTCAATTGATTTATTGTGGTACTGGATACAGACAGAGAGCATTACACATATATAGGCTTTGCTAAGATAATGCAATGGTGAAATCAAAGCACTAACATTCAGGACTTACAGTATGCAGATATGTTCTTTGGATATCTTAAATTATTGCTTTTTAACTTTTAAAATATTTTGTTTTGTTGCTGTGTTCGCTGGCTTTGAACTCAAGCGTAATCCATACACTACTTCTAGTACACTGGACTGATTTTTTGTGTGTGGGTTAGCTTTCTCTATTACCAGTGTCCCTCGCCATCAAGGGAACCCACTCCGACTTCTGAGGTACTTATAATTTATTAAAAGGACGAGAAGTCAACATGTTAGTCCAAGTTACCAGTGTAGGTATTTAACCTGCTACCTTGGCATCAGCACACAGGATGTTTAAGAATGAGCGCTCTTATTCATTCGGCCATGCTAATCTCCAATATTGTTTTTGTCTACACACATGTTTCTGTGGGAAATGTACACACACGTTTCTGTGGGAAATGTACACACACGTTTCTGTGGGAAATGTACACACACGTTTCTGTGGGAAATGTACACACACGTTTCTGTGGGAAATGTACACACACGTTTCTCTGGGAAATGTAAACACACATTTCTGTGGGAAATGTACACACACATTTCTGTGGGAAATGTGCACACACATTTCTGTGGGAAATATACACACACATTTCTGTGGGAAATGCAAAGAATGCCACTCATGGAAACAGAAGAACAAATGAAACAGCCATTCAAGAAACAGATAATCATAAATTCATTAGGGAAATTAGATGTCAACAGTCAAGTTTTTTATAGATAAGAAATACACTTGAAAAGTTGGTGACTATTAACATACGTGATGGGGAAAAGTGCAAGGGGAAGACAAAGACATTACAGACATCTTGGACATGAAAATGCATGGGGCAAGAGAACTGGCAAAGGAACCTCATATCAGGTCTACTTTCTTGTGCCAGTTGAGGGGGCTGAGTGGTCTCGAGGTATGGTGTCCGCCTCGAGTGCTGGAGGTCCCGGGTTCAGGCCCCGGTGAGGACCGAGATTTATTTTAAAAAATCCACGTGGACTTCCAGTAATTTCCCCTGGTCTCTGGGTAGTGAGATCGGACACCCGTGTGTATTGTTGCGCACGTAAAAAATCCAACTTGGCAGTTGGAAATCGAAAAAGAGTAGCCTAACGGCGCTGCCCGGGAAAAATTTCGAGTTAAAAATCTACCCAAAGTATTTCAGGATCCTCGCCGTTGCTACGGAGTTCGTGCATTGAGCTGAGTTTCTCCAGACTCAGGTTTGAGTTAGGAGGAAAACGGAGCACTTATGGGGTTAAACCCGTGTGCCGTGATGTTGATCCAACGACTAAAACTAAAAACTAAAAACTTCTTGTGCCAGTTATGCCATGTAGCCAAGCCATGTATGTAGTTATCTTACTGTCTACCTCTTTCTCTTTTCCCATCAAGTTCATTGGTTGTTAGTCAGTGTAAAATTGGAAATTCATTGTTTGATTTTGTATGTTCCTATCGCTGTTTAATTAATAACCATGACCATCATTTGATTTGTTTAATAAAATAAGAAATGGATACTCTTCACTCCCTGGATGCTAGGGTTGTGGATCAGATGTTTAGCCGTCTCAGATAAGGGTGAAGACGGAGCCAGTGTATATGTGTGTTTTACATTGTTTAACTGTCCTACTTTGGTTTCATCACATGACCCATTCATTTAATGTGATTTGTGTGACCAGGTACAAGCAGTAAGGGAAGTGGTACCAGGCAAAGGCAACAATGAAGTTCACATGGTCTTGCAGTATTATGACTACAGCGTGGAAAGAGCAATACAGGCTTATCTGGAAGGTGAAAGTCTTTCATTGTAAAAATGTCTTAGAATTGTCCAGTTATTTAAATGTGTTAATTCAACATGTAAAGATTTTCTGGCCTGATCAAACCCTGAGACATGAAGAAACACCAAAAGAGTACTGGAGGGTACAATACTAGGGATAAGGTGTGGACCAAGGACCACATTGACATAGACAGATCAGTGCAGGCAATATATGGAGTTAAATGGTACCTGTACAAGTTTAGACAGCTGTGGAATGGAATGATCAGGAAGCTTCGTGATCAATCTAAGGACTGAAATACTTGATGATTAGAATTTTGACTTCAGCATAGAAGAACATTGTTATAAGAAATGGTTGGCAGTACACCAGACAGAAGACATGATGACCAACTCTCCATGCATGGAGTAGCGTCAGTATAAGAAATGGTTGGCAGTACACCAGACAGAAAACATGATGACCAACTACCCGGAGTATGGAAGAACATTCGTATAAGAAATGGTTGGCAGTACACCAGACAGAAGAATGGTTGGCAGTACACCAGACAGAAGACATGATGACCAACTCCCCGTGAATGGAGTAGCATCATATAAGAAATGGTTGGCAGTACACCAGACAGAAGACATGATGACCAACTCCCCGGAGCATGGAAGAACATTCGTATAAGAAATGGTTGGCAGTACACCAGACATAAGACATGGTGACCAACTGCCATGTGTCGCAGGACAAATAATGCGGTAATTGGGAAATAGAAAAGGATAGTGCACATTGAACGCGCAAAAGCTGACTTGGTGATGAAGACGTCAGTGAGCGACAGATAGGGACGTCCGGGAAAGAGGGATGAGAGAGCAGCAGCTAGGGAGGCCAGAGAAGCACAAGAAGCAGCAGCTAAAGAAGCCAGAATTGCACAAGAAGCAGCAGCTAAAGAAGTCAGAATTGCACAAGAAGCAGCAGCCAAGGAAGATAAAGAAGCCAGAGAATTGGAAAAAGAAAGAATAGCTGTTCTAGAAAAACAGAGAGAAAAAGAAATTGAATTGGAGAAACAGAAAATAGAAAAAGAATTAGAATTACAGAAACAAAAGATGGAGAGAGAAATAGAACTGGAAAAACAAAAATTAACTCTCCAGGAGAAAACACTTGAGTTTGAGCGGGACAAGTTAGCGGCCGAGCAAATATTAAATCACAAGGAGGTTGAGGGAAATATTAAGGTAAAGATGTTGGAGATGGAGAAAGAATCAGAAATATCTAAGAATAAGTTGGCATGCAAAGCACTGGATCCCGCCAAAAGATATCAAGGGATTATTAGAAATTTTTCCCAAGGGGACTCGATTTCTGCATGGCTGACTAACTGTGAAGTCCTCTTGACTCATGAGGTACCGTCTGACCAGTGGGGAGTATTACTTCATAGGCACTTGTCAGGGGAGCCGTTAAAGGTAATCGAACTCATACCTGAACAACGATGTACAGATTACCAATACATGAAACAAAGACTATTAGCACACTTCTCATTGGACACTGCAGGTCTGCGTACAGCATACAAGACACTTGGACCTAAATCAAATCAAACTTTTCTAGATTTCGTTTCTGAAACGACATTACTGTTTGACAGGTGGCTGAAATCGGCTGAGGTAGGTAGGGATTTTGACAAAATTAGAGACCTGATGCTCAGGGATAAACTTATCTCCGCAGTACCACAAACAATGTCAACATTCCTTATAGAACAGAAGTGTGATTTAGTAGCAGAACTGGAAGCAAAGGGGGAGTCATTTTTCAATGCCCATAAGGACATTTTTGCAGAGAGTACTCAACCAGAACTAATCATTGGAGCATCCGTCAGAGTTTCTGGTCACAGATATGACAATTCGCATAACAAATATCAACGTCAGGACAAATACAGACAGAACAAACAATGGTCTAACACAAAAAAGGGTTTTACAGTCCAGTGTAGGTTTTGTCGACGCATGCACGGAACATCAGAAATGTGTGATTCCAACCCGGATTATGAATCATATATAAAAGAGCTAGCTACGAAACGTAACCATAAATATACAGACTACAAAAACAACTTAAAATGTTTCCCGTGCAGTAGTTTTGGTCACGTAGTCAAGTCATGTAGATTGCGACAGATGACCAAAAATGCATGTTTAGCCTATGTTATTTCAAGTAGCGACGATGAGGAACAGCAATATGAGAGTGCGTCTGGCAAGTATGCACGACCGGAGAACAATCCAAACAGCATATGTACAAGAAGCAAACTCCGCTTATATAAACGGTGGAAAACTCAACGTTGAACGTGCGATTGTCAATGGATTAGCAGTCAGAATGGTGAGGGACACTGGAACCTCGATTATTGGACTGGACAGAAAACTAGTCAAAGAGGAGGATTATACCAATGAGAAAGTCATATGTAGAACATTTGGTGGATCGCTAGAACAATTTGATGTGGCATGGACAGACATCAATTGCCCATACTATCAAGGACGTGTAACAGCGGCAGTACTACCACAACCAACGACGGAATTAATTGTGGGAAACATTCCTGGAGTAAAAGAGTGTACTGCCCAAGAAGTGGAACAATGGGAAAAAGATAATATGAAAATACATGAAGGAAATTACGCAGAATTAATTTTCCCGACAGAAGACAAAAAGATACCTGTCGCAAGCGATGATTCAGAAATAGAACCCAACATGTATGAAATAAAAGAAAACTACACGGGAAACCTAAAGCAAACCAGTCAAGCAATGGACACTGAATTGACATATAGTAGTAAAGACAATACACAAAAGACATCCCATAACAATTTACAAGAGTTAACACAGTCAGAAATTACTTGGGATTCATTACCAATAAGATCGAACCTAACTCAAGCAGAACTTGAGAAAGTTACATTTGGTATTGAAAATTTTAGACGTATTAGTCCTTCATTTAGTGACAGCACAGCAATGATTAAACAATTTTTTGCGCCACACTTGGATAATAGTAAAGTAGATCACATACACGGATGTGCAGCTAGAAGATATGAGTCAAGCTCAGATGATGAGGAGTCATACAGAAAGAACAACAGGCAACAACGTCGGTTGAAAAAGACAGCCAAACCACGACAAACAGATATGGTAGACTATACAAAATCAAACTGGCATGAAGAAACTCCGCCAAAGATGTTGTTCATAGCACTTCAACTATTCATAATGGAATAGGTTATAAGGATAAGGGATACGCTTATGTAGAGACACGGACAGTTATGTGCGACCTTTAGTAGACAATGTAGACGGAGATGTGCGACAATGGACCAATATGACAGGTATGTTCGACTACTGTGACTCATGTCACAGGCTGGAAGACTGAATTTGCAGCTAAAATGTTCATAACATTTTAAATTGACGGGGGGCATATGTGCCATGTGTCGCAGGACAAATAATGCGGTAATCGGGAAATAGAAAAGGATAGTGCACATTGAACGCACAAAAGCTGACTTGGTGATGAAGACGTCAGTGAGCGACAGATAGGGACGGGAAGAGATCAACGAAGGACGCAAGAACTTAGATCATCACAAGAGAATTCGAAGAGCTTATTTGGAAAATGTGAACATCAGGAAGAGATGGTTGAATACACGACGAAGGAAGAGATGAAGATATTAAAAGAAAAACCAACAAAGAGAATATGGGCAATGAGACACGATTTGATAGTTGAAGAGGTGGACATGAAGGACAAGTAGGGCTGATGCGCCATTATTGAAGATAACCAACGACTCAGAAGTAGTATAGGGAATCGCCCGATAAACAGCTGCGGCACAGGTGATATCAATAGGTACAAGTCAACATAGGTGAGTGCAAAGTAATTATGGCAAGATTGATGCTAATTTGTATTTAGTTATTAGAGCAGAACGACAGGTACAACGGGAATGCGAGTATGGATGATTTGAATCCTTAAGCATGTTGTAAGGATCGTTGAAGACTGTATTCTAAATAAAACTAAAACAGAATAGGAATCGCTTGTCCGGCGTTATTGATAGACACTTTTATAGTTGACCCATTGGTCCGTTCATATCCAATTGAGAGCCAGTGTCAGCTGTTAACCATGTAAAATTGTGGACATTCTCTAATATTATCAAACTTTGAGAAACGAGCTAATACTGTCAATGAAGATAGTCAAACACAACATGGCACTAACCCCCCGCAGCATGGAGTAGCATCAGTATAAGAAATGGTTGGCAGTACACCAGACAGAAGAATGGTTGGCAGTACACTAGACAGAAGATTGTGGACAGACATGATGACTAGCTCACAATGGATTTAACTTTGTTCTGTGAGATTTGGATTGGCTAAAATTAATCATCATGCCAGAATTCATGGATTGCCATTTCACATGATCATCAGAGCCTCAGATCAGGCCTATTTTCTTATCCTAATTACCCCAATTACCCCCACCCCCAGCTGCAGGGACTACAATATGAAGATTGTGATAATGATGACTAACCTCATGATGTGTTGTTGTTGCAGATGGTGCTAAAGTGGCTTTGGGAGAGTGGAACGTTACCAAGGTATGTTGACTGACACACCAGAAGTACTGTTTGTATCTAGTTACCAGTTTGTTGCATGTCCTGTACAGGAGATTGCCATCAACCCCAGCATTAATTTATCTGTGTGTGAGTTACTGGGAAATTCTATACCGTTTAAAAAAAAAACCATAGCTATCGAAGGCACACACATAGCCATAATTTTGATATTCAATAACTTTTAAAATGTAATGAGTTAATTGTTCAAATTGCACACAAGAATACCTTAGGGTTCAGTCAATCAATTGACAGTTGTTTTGCATCTGGGTCATGAGAGTTTATAGGTGTACAAGCTTTCCCATTAGTATGGTGTGTGGCCTCCTCTTGCATCGATTGACTGGCATCTCCTGTGGATGGATGCGATCGAATGTCTGATGTGGGCCTATTGGATGGCTGCCAACTTTTCGTGGAGTGCCTGGAACAGATCACGATGATTGGCTAGGGCAATGTCTCAGCAACAAGCACGTCTATGCAGCTCATCCCATAGGTGCTCAATCGGACTAATGTCTGGAGACAGGGAAGGGTGAGAATGTTGTTGGCAGTCAGGAACTGCGTAGTCAACCGTGCACAATGGAATCTGGCATTGTCCTGTTGAATGAAACAAAGACCTTTGGGAAGCCAAAAGTGGAAGGACATGGGGTCGAAGAATTTCACTGGCATATCGTGGCACATTAAAGCCTCTTTCAATGTGAACCAATTGACCCCTTCCGCTGTAACTGATCATTCCCAACACCATTGCACCTCCACCACCGTGCGGCGGAGCTTCATTACCGCAATTGTGGTAAAACGTTCATTTCACCCACGGTAGACCCTTCTCCGACTATCATGACGCTGCAACAAAAAGAAAGATTCGTCATTAAACCAGACACATTTTCATTGGTTGTCTGCTGCCCAGGGACAATGCTGGTTAGCCCAAAGAAGTCAGTTTTGTCGATAGCGGCGTGTAAGGACAGGTCCACGATGAGGTCATTGTGCCCGAAGTCCAGCGTCATGCAGTCTATTCCAGACAGTTTGATCAGACACATGACATCGTGCAGACAATGGCTGGGCAGTTGAGGAAGATGTTGTAAACCTGTCTATGAGATGATGAAGCCGAATAAAGCGATCATCCGCTGCTGTTGTCACTCTGGGTCGTCCACTGAGATGCCGGTCTTCAACTGAGCCAGAGGCTTGGAACCGGTGCCAGAGTCGACTGATGGTACTCCGATGCAGGTTTAGATGCCTGGCAACCTGACATTAACTTCAGCCTGCATGCAGTCGGCCAATAGCAATGTTCTTTAAATTTATCGATAGAGACGCCTTAGATGTCTCCTTAAAAATGAACTGCATTGTTTTGTGTAGCGTTATTCCTTTATAGGGTTTCAGTTGCGTAGTTAGTGAATAGTATTCACCCCAAATATTGTTGCTTTCACGTGCACGCATCATGAGCTGTGGTAAAAATTTGGTCATAAACACTATTGACCACTGTATTGTAATGATTACAAAAATGAACGCAATGCAGGTCAACCCATGCATTTGACACTAAAGAACATTTGAGACTGGTTTTTATATACCCTAGCACCAAATTTTACTTACAAACTCATAAAAACGCGCCTTTGGATAGCTATGCATTTCTTCTTTTTTTGTTTAAACAGTATAGTTCAGTAGCTGGTCTTTGCTTTATGAACCGCCGATGTCTCATACCATTGAAATCAAGGCAAATTTCCCGTAGCTGATTTAGCACTTTCGGATCGGTATATCAGGGGAGCTATGAAACTATTTAGCACTTTCGGTATGGTATGTGGGGGGAGCTATGAAACTATTTAGCACTTTCGGATCGGTATGTTGGGGGAGCTACGAAACTATTTAGCACTTTCGGCTCGGTATGTTGGGGGAGCTATTAAACTATTTAGCACTTTCGGCTTGGTATGTTGGGGGAGCTATTAAACTATTTAGCACTTTCGGCTTGGTATGTTGGGGGAGCTATTAAACTATTTAGCACTTTCGGCTCGGTATGTTGGGGGAGCTATTAAACTATTTAGCACTTTCGGCTTGGTATGTTGGGGGAGCTATTAAACTATTTAGCACTTTCGGCTTGGTATGTTGGGGGAGCTATTAAACTATTTAGCACTTTCGGCTTGGTATGTTGGGGGAGCTATTAAACTATTTAGCACTTTCGGCATGGTATGTTGGGGGAGCTATTAAACTATTTAGCACTTTCGGCTCGGTATGTTGGGGGAGCTATTAAACTATTTAGCACTTTCGGCATGGTATGTTGGGGGAGCTATTAAACTATTTAGCACTTTCGGCTTGGTATGTTGGGGGAGCTATTAAACTATTTAGCACTTTCGGCATGGTATGTTGGGGGAGCTATTAAACTATTTAGCACTTTCTGCTCGGTATGTTGCGGGAGCTATTAAACTATTTAGCACTTTCGGCATGGTATGTTGGGGGAGCTATTAAACTATTTAGCACTTTCGGCTTGGTATGTTGGGGGAGCTATTAAACTATTTAGCACTTTCGGCATGGTATGTTGGGGGAGCTATTAAACTATTTAGCACTTTCTGCTCGGTATGTTGCGGGAGTTATGAAAACTATTTGTATCTAGTAAGCAGTGAACAATGCCATGGCAAACTGCTGAATGTAAACATTGCCTACAAAATCACAAACAGTGGATAAATGTTGCGGGTGATTGCGACATCCTAAAGTAAAGGACAAGCATGTTTCTAGCAGCTGATAGAGATTTTATGTACCTGTCATACTGTGTGTTTGATTGTCAGGAAGGATGGCGGGATATATATCATAGAAGTCAGGCACCACCTTCCCTCTGCTCACCTAGGGGCAAGATAGAGTACCCCTTTGTCCCCCAACCAGAATGGTATGGAACAAGAAGTGGATTAAGCTTGAGAGCAGTTGACAGATAGTTGTTGGTTACACTACCTTGCCTGCTTTCCTAGCTAGTTAGTTGCAGATCCTTTACATGATGTCACAGTTAGCCCCAGCATAATTTGACTATGTGTGATTTCTTTGGCAAGTTTACATTCAGTAGTTTGTCATTCCTTTCTGAATGACCGGCACTATTACCATTTTATAAAAAACACCAATGTAGTGTGGTCTGTGGCCAAATTGCCCACAGCTGTGTTTTGAACCTGGTATGCAGGATTATGAACTGCGTCCGTAACCTCATCGCCGCAGAGCCTAGTAACGACATCATTTGTTCTATCTATCATTGGCACCTTGCCGTCTTGACAGACGATAGTTTGTGCTTTAAAAAGGCATAATAACTTTTAACTATGGCGGTAGCGAGTGTGACTGATAAGGCCAATTTGCGCTGTAAATGTCCGTTCACAGTGGGTGCATGTGAACACGTGGTCATTTCCACCATCATGCACCATCTTACGTCTCAAACGCTTGGTGTGTGACTTTTCTGCAATAATTTTCTCCTTTGACTTTATTCCATTTCTGATATTTGCCCTCCATGCAACACGTTCAGCGGCGACTTGCTCCCAATGTGCATTATCAATGCCTGTATCAATCATGTCCCGCTTACACACATCTTTGTATCGTAGTAGAGGCCGACCCTGAGATCTCTTACCCATCTGTAATTCACCAAAAAAGATATCCTTTGGTATTCTACCATCATCCATCCGCCTAAGATGTCCTATCCATCTAAGTCTACGAAGACTGAGCATGGAATAAACTGTCACACAACCTGATCTTTCCAATGCTTCAGTATTTGTGATTTTGTCTTGCCACTTAATACCAAGAATTCTTCGCAGACACCGCATATGAAAGCTGTTTAAATTGTTCTCTTGGTGTGAGTAAGTTGTCCAGGTTTCACTGCCATACAGAAGAGTACTAAGGACACAGGCTTGATAGACAAGGACTTTTGTTTTGGCAGTAAGCTTCCTGTTCTCCCAGACTCTTTTTCTTAACCTGTTCATTGTTGTTGCTGCCTTACCAATCCGGATGTTGATTTCCTGATCTAGGGATAATTTGCTATTTACCACCGATCCTAGATATGTAAAATGGTCCACTATCTCTAGTTCGGCGTCGTCAATAAAGATTGATGGTACCCCATGTGCACCTTGTGACATAATCTGTGTCTTCTTTTTGCTAATTGTTAAACCAAATTCAGAACAAGCATTGGAGAATGCAGATAGTAGACATTGCAATTCTTCCTCAGAGTGGGTCGTAACTGCAGCATCATCTGCAAAAAGCAACTCTCTGATCAGTACCCTCCTAATTTTGGTCTTAGCCTTCAATCTCTGAGCATTGTAGAGGCCGCCATCTGAGCGTGAGTGAATGTATATACCACCATCCTGATCACGAAATGCATATTTCAGTAGAAGTGAAAAGTATATTCCAAAGAGGGTGGGAGCTAGTACACAACCTTGCTTAACTCCACTCTTGATTTCAAATTCTTCAGAAGTTGCACCATCAAACTTGATTATACCCTTCATGCCTGTGTGGAATGATTCCACAATGGACAGAAGAGTTGGTGGGCAGCCAATCTTCTTTAGTGCCTTGAACAGACCCTCACGACTGACCAAATCAAATGCCTTTGTGAGGTCGATGAAGGCAATAAACAGTGGTTGATTCTGTTCACGGCATTTTTCTTGCATTTGTCGCAATGAGAATATCATATCAGTGGTAGACCGGTTCTGTCGAAAGCCACACTGTGATTCGGGGTAGACTTGATCTCCTAGGACTTGAAGTCTGCGCAGAACAATTCTGGCAAATACTTTTCCAACAATACACAGAAGTGAGATACCCCTATAGTTGTTGCAGTCGCTCCGATCGCCCTTGTTCTTGTACAGTGTTATGATGCTTGAATCTTTGAAATCCTGTGGGACTTGTCCTTCACGCCAGCATAGCTCTATTAGCTGGTGGATCTGTATAGTGAGTGTGTCTTGCCCACTCCTGATAACTTCTATTGGAATCCCATCCTTACCTGGAGCCTTGCCAGATGCAAGTTCATTTATAGCACACTTAACTTCTGTTATGGTGGGAAGTGTGTCCAGGTGGTCAAGAGTTGGTAGAGCCTCTATGGCGTTGAGGGCATTATCCGCTAGTTTGGTCTCACTTGAGTAAAGCTCCAAATAGTGCTCTACCCATCTGTCCATCTGCTGTTTCTTATCAGTGATGACTTCTCCAGTCAAGGTTTTCAATGGTGCACTTCTTTTGATCACTGGACCACAGGCTTTCTTTATTCCTTCATACATGCTTCTTATGTCTCCCTTATCACTTGCGATTTGAATGGACTCACATAACTTGATCCAATAATCATTTGCACACTGCCTGGCAGCCTTTTGCACATCCTTCCTAGCTTGCCTTAGCTCACTCAGAGTGTTACGCGTTGGTCTTTCCTTGTTTCTTAAGAGAGCTTTCTTCTTCTTATCAATCAAGGGCTGCAGAGTCTCGCTGTTGGCCGCAAACCAGTCCTGCCTCTTATGATCCACAGTGCCGTAAACCTTTACGGCAGTTTTACAAAGAGTTTCCTTAAGTTTATTCCATTTATCATTTACTGTACAATTTTCTGGTGTATCAGTGAAAGCGTCTTCAAGTTGCTGTTGAAACTGAAAGCACTTTTCAGGATCATGAGTGTTAATAATATTAATCCTGGGGCTAGATTTGTGTTTAGCTGTGTAGATTCTCTTTGGTCTCAGTCTAACTCTTGCAACAACCAAAGAATGATCCGTATCACAGTCAGCACTGTGGTAACTACGAGTCAATGATATATGGTTCAGATGTTGTCTCCGTGTGATGATGAAGTCCAGCTGGTGCCAATGGCCGGATCTTGGATGTTTCCATGTGACCTTATGCATCTCTTTTGTTTTAAAAAAAGAGTTTGTAATACATAGGTCATTACTGGTGCAATGCTCCAGCAGCCTTTGCCCATTTTCATTCATGCGACCGATGTTGTATTTTCCAAGGCACACTGGCCATGAACTCGAGTCCTTGCCCACACGAGCATTGAAATCACCGAGCATATAAATGTAGTCGGATTTTGGAACTGCCTTGATCACAGAGTCTAACTCCTCATAGAACAAATCCTTCACATCAGAGGAATCGAGTGTCGGTGCATATGCAGTAATAATGGTGGCAAACCCACAAGAGGTTGCCAAGCGCAGGGATAATAGTCTTTCATTTCCTCCTGCTGGAATTTCAATCATTCCCAGTAGCGAATTCTTCACTGCAAAGCCCACACCGTGTTGCCTTTTTTCTGCCTGCCCTTTACCCTTCCAGAAAAAGGTGTAGTTGTTTTCCCTGAGTGACCCTTCCTCAGCGAGGCGAGTCTCCTGCAGGCCAGCAATATCAATGTTAAGACGATTGAGTTCGGCATCAATCACAGCCGTTTTTCTCACATCCTCAATATTGGTCAAGTCAGTGGAAAATCCTGGACACATGGTTCTCACGTTCCAGGTTGCAAGCCGTAGCTTGAGGTTTCTATTTATATTTTTGTTTGTACCTGGTGCATTGGTTTTACAGCCTGCGATTCAGATTTTGTCCTAGCCCCAAGCACCCATTGAAGCAGGCAGGCTGTGGCGGATCAGCACCCAATTGGCTGGGGGCTGCCCAGCTTGAGGCGGGCGGTAGCTGATCAGTGACACCTATAGGTGTCTCCCACCGTCAGAGGCAACGCGTGGCGCCCCATGTCTACGCCAACTGACAAGGACTTATAACCCGTAACAGTTGCCTCTCGCTTTGATTCCGAGACCAGTTAAGACCAGGGATGGAGTTATTGCCTCTCCATAGCACAAAGCCTGGGCTAAAATATAGAGATCATGTGTTGCCCATGCAGCATGATCCCTCTCTCGGCCTGCCTAGTTCACTCCAGAGGAAAGGTAACACCCCTACATCTGGAACAAGACAAGCTGCAGAAGCTGCCGGATCAGCAAAGCAATGCTCTAACTGTCCGCCTGTCGGAGCTTCGATCCTAGACCAGTCGCCAACCAAGGCTTAGGGCCTGGTCTGCCCTGCCATGACAATTTTGTCTTTAGCTTGCATTTCCTCGCACCAGGGTAAGGCTTGTACCCTCCCAATTGCGCTCTTCCGCCCGAAGCCGTTGGCACAATGTGGGGTGTCGGGTTTGGTAAGCGCCGCCCAACGTTCGGCGCTAACAGAAACCAGGTAGTACCGTCTACTGTTATACAGTAGCTCAGTCATATCTGACTAAGACCTGACTCAATCTCTATCTCTATCTATCAAGCTATCTCAAAGCTGCATTGACTGCCTCCGCTTCCACTCTCATGCTGAAAGTCATACTAGAAGAGGCTCCACGTTTTCTCTTGTCTGGACATGGTCACATTTGTTGACTGTTTCTGACAGCTGTGTTGATCCTTCTGGGCATTGGCTCAGAATCTGCTGACATTGAAATTTGACACTCAATAGAAGAATCCTGACAGCCTCAGGACAGTTCTCAGTCATTCTGTATGTGCTGTATCTGATCAGGATCTGATTACATCTTGACATTCCTGCCAGATTTTCCCCCCAGGACATGCTGGTGTAGTGGGAAACAAGCGGGCAGACAGATCGGCTGGGTCTGCATTGCTCAATGGGGTGTTGTTTGTCTATCAAGAATGATGATGACCATTCATTTCATCCAGTGGGGTTGAAAGTATGGAGCCGTGAGTTCTAAGATGGCTGATAAGGCCTATTTTGGCTCAAAATGTTCTTTGACAATGTGGGCAAAGAATGCTTGACGTTCCAGGAGGATGATCTCCTGCAGTGGTTTTTCTTTCCAGCCTTTTATTCACAGCTCTTGCAGTCCTGGTGGCTTCACAAGTGACTGCACCCTTATGTAATGATGTACGCCACAAATTTTGGTCTTTGGCAGCAGTCTCCCTGGTGTCAAGATGAATTCCAAAAGCTTTCAGTGAGATTTTCAGTGTCTTTAAAGCATTTCCTCTGGCCACCTTGGGAGCGTTTACCACAACACAGCTCGCCATAGAAAATTCATTTAGGGTGCCTGTGATCTGGCATGCGAGTTAAGTGACCAGCCCAGCGAATCTAATTCTTCATTAGTAGAGTATGGATATTGGGCATGGACGCTCTTTCTAAAACTTCAGTGTCTGAGATCTTGTCTTGCCAATTAATCTTCACTTGCTTCCTAAGACAGACTGTGTGGAAGTGGTTTAATTTCCTAGCATGTCGCTGATAAACAGTCCAGGTTTTACAAGCATATAGCAGTGTGGATAATACAACTGCTTTGTAGACTTTCAGCTTTGTTTGCAGGCTTATTCCATTTCTGTCCCATACATTCTTGTACAGTCTGCCAAAGGCCACGCTGGCCTTGGAGATTCTTGCATTCACTTCGTCATCGGTTGTGGCAGCTTGTGACACAGTGCTACCAAGATAGGTGAATTTGTCCACAACACTTAGTCTATGATCATTCACTTTGATATTCGACACAGTGTGATTATTCCCTGGAGCTTGCTGGTACATAACTACAGTCTTCTCCAAGTTGATATTGAGCCCAAAGTTGGCACAGGCATATGAGAAAGTTGAAACATTATGTTGCATGTCTGCCTCTGAGTTGGCATATAGAGCACAATCATCAGCAAACAGCAGCTCTCTGATGGTGTCGCTGTTAGTTTTGGATTTAGATTTCAGCCTTCTGAGATTGAACAACTTTCCATCCATACGGTAATTGATGTATATTCCAATGTCGTTGTTCTCGAAGGCATTTGTCAGCATAGCTGAAAACCTGAGGCTGAACAGTGTTGGTGCCAGGACACATCCTTGCTTCACTTCATTGGTGACAGGAAAGGGCTCAGACAGTTCACCATTTTCCTGTACTCTTGCCTGCATACCATCGTGAAATAGCCACACTATTTGGACAAACTTTCGTGGAATGCCATATTTCACCATAATCTGTCTAAGTCCTCCTCTGCTGACTGTATTAAAAGCCTTGGTAAGGTCAGTGAAAGTGAAGAACATCTCGGAGTTCTGTTCCTGACATTTCTCTTACAGCTGCCTTGCAACGAAAATCATGTCAACAATTCCTCGTTCTTTTCTGAAGCCACATTGACTTTCAGGAAGAAGACCTTGATCGAGATGGGCCGTGAGGTGATTGCGAAGAATTCTGGTGAGTATCTTCCCTGCAATTGAGAGCATGGATATGCCTCGGTGGTTGTCACAGGATTGGCGGTTTCCTTTACATTTGTAAAGGTGGGCTAAGGCATACATTGCTGGGGCCCTGTGGGATCATGTGCATAGTGCAGGAGAAGAGATAGATCATCACTGCTTAGAGAGAATGGTGCTGCAAGGAGTGACCAGAGGATCTGGCCAACACTCAAGGCTCTGAGGAAAGGCCAGACGGACACATAATTAGACTGCTACTGGAACCATTAATATTTGGGACCCTTCGCTGGCTGTTGCAGATAAGGACGGAGCACATAGGGAAACTCCCGAGTGCTGTGATGTTCTTGGCCCAACTCAACTCGACCCCTGCCAGCAGATGCGAAGTCCCAGACTGGCCTTGCAACCTCTGGTTTCTGAGTGTGGAGATGGGAAGGAGAGCTCTGCCCCACAATCCCCATGTCCTTTGTTACTTTCTTTTACAGGGTTTTTGCCCTGGCCATGCGGGGGTGTGGGGGAATGAACAGGATGATAAGCTGGCAGGGATTGCACCTCTTGGTGGTAGATTACCTGTGGACAAGGGGGAGCTGGTCGTGCGCTTGTGGGGCCAGGTGGAAAAGGCGGGGGGACAGATTGAGAACCCATATGTGGAAAGAATGAGATTGTGGGGGATTGGCAGGGGTTCTGGAAGAATCTCGAAACTGACAGGGAAGACCAGGAAAACTTTCAATCAGTATGCGATGGGAACAATTAATAGTATGACTCTTCGCTGGCTGTTGAACAAAGGGACAGAGAGTGTATGGGAATGTCCTGAGTGCAGAGATGTCAGTTCTTAGCTCAGCTCAACACAACTTTCCTCTACAGGTCTTAGATATCTCATTTTCAGTTAACTACAACCCATTGCCCACAGGGACTCCTTTCACTGAAAGAGTACAGATGCACCCATTAACTAGATAACTCTAGCAGATGTTATAAATGTTTTTTATAATTTTATTTTCTTTGTTGCGCTCGCTCGTTTTGAACCCAAGCATAGTCCATACACGCTACTTTTAGTAGCATTGGACTGAATTTTGTGTGTGTGTTAGCTTTCCCTATTACCAGTGTCCCTCGCCATCAGGCAAACCCACTTTGACTTCAGAGGTAATTTTAACTTATATCCCCAAATCAATGACGAGAAGTCAACATTTTAGTCCAGCTGATCGGTGTAGGGGTGAACCCCCTACCTCAGCATTAGCACGCCGGATGTTTAAGAACGTGTGATCTTATCCATTCGGCCATGCTGACCTCCGTTGTTTATAATTTTCACATTGAGATGTTTTTCTTCAACTCCTTCTTTCTAGCAGCCTAATAAAAGACGCAAGAATAAAAAGAAAGGCACCGGAGAGAAAGTGAATGAGAAGTCAGCATCTTCAGTGTTGTCTACAGCTGTCAGTGACAAAGATGAAACATCTGCCAGTGCTATTGCAAATCTGCCCAATGGAGATACTTCTCAAGGTACTAGAGTTAGTTAGTTAGTCAACTGATCATCCTCATTGCACATCCAACCATTCAGTCCATAAGTGCTCGGATCCCCACCTCGGTAAATCTTGCAGCATGTAGCGGCTAACAACACCACCTCTGTGTTGATTTATTCATCTTCTTTGGCTTCCTGCATGGTGTTCTTTTTTGGCCACACCTCTTTTAACTTGCTGTTCTTGCATTTTTGTAGATTCACAGTCATCACTTGGTTCTTGCAAATAACTTCTCGTGGAGCATTCAGTATATGAGCCTGGTCCATGGCTCGTCTGCCCTCCACAGTAGCCTTACCTGCAAGCTTGTCAGCCCGCTCATTTCCTCGTACACCCACATGCCCTGGCACGAAAATAAAACTAATCTTTTCCAACCGTGATCGCGCCAGAGACAACAACCACTGTCTTTGGAACCACTCCATCTCTATCTTCCTGAGCATACTCATTGAGTCACTAAGGACACATGCCCGATTGAATGTCTGTGTCTTGAGCCATGTTATTGCTTTACTTACTGCCATGACTTCCATAAACTGACTACTTGTGGTCAAGTCAAGGCAAAAGCACCAGAATCTTCTTTCATAATTATCCCTCCAGCCTGAGCCATAAAAGCTCATGAACTTCTCATGCATCAAGTGACCGACCCACATTTGTAAATGACAACATCACCCTCTGAAGAATTCTCCAAGATCAAAGCCCCCACAGTAGCCAGATTTTCTTGTTTGCATTTTCTGTCTAGTTGAATGCAAACTGAAAAGGATTTATAGAACTAGACTTTTCTTTACCAAAATGCTTTGTTTAGGTAAACATGTCACAGCTGAACTCCAGAGTTCGCATCCACAATCTACATAGTAGGGATCGGAGGATTCTGTTTACAAATAAGACTTGCACCCCTGAATAAACATCTGAGATCAAAGAACATACATAATACAGCAAGCACTGCAGCAAACAGGAAGAGAAATCATTAAGTCACTATTATTTAAAGTGTCTTCGCTATCAGAGCTGAGGAAACAATGGAGAAATTATGAGGATCTATGTTAGGCAGTTGGGTTAGTCGATTCAGTGTCCACCACAGGCTCAGAGGTTTGCTCGCATCAGAGGGCTGGACATTTTTGACACAAATTGGTTTCTAATGATGTAACATATCTCCCTGATCTCTTGGGTAGTTTTATCCTTTTTGACTTAACTTCATGAAGCCTCCCTGGTACCTCATGTTAGCCTCTACGGTACCCCCAGGAAGCCTCTAGTTCAAGAAGCCTCCAGGGCACCTTCAACAAACATTCAGGGCACCTTCCAGAAATATTCAGGAAGCCTCAAGGGTACCTCCAGGATGAACAGTGACCTTGAGCTATAAATGATTGCCTGTGGCATGAGGAAGCACAAATAGATTGCTGTTTGGGACGCAGAGGTGTTTCCAAGGCACCAGGGCCAGGTTCTATACTGGCCAAGACCTACTAACACGCCCTAGTCATGCGTCCTGAGCAACAGGTCCCTTCGGGGTCCTGGCCAACGTAGTAGGATCGCTGATTCTTCCGAAATTGGAGAGTATCTGCCTGCACGGCAAGGAACCACCAGTCTGCACCAATAAGCCAGACATGGGACAACGGATACTTACGCAAATCTCAGTCCGGTTTGATATCACACTGATGTTGGACAACAGGTTGTCTTCATCTGACATACTGGACTTCACGCTAGAGTTCACAGCCAGCGAACGCAAGCAAGCAGATTGATATATATGGCTACGGCTGATGGAATCAGGGATCTAATTTGACTCTAGCAGAAATTGACATGGTAGAGGATGAAGTATTTGTGTGAATTGACCTCTCATTAATTAGCACATCCTTTGCAGAACTTTACTCTCATCACGGCTCACAGAAAAGTTTCTGTTATGAGTTCTTATGCTATATTCATTATCATGCCCAAGGTGTCCTCAAGTGTGCTGTGTCCTATATCCTGGTCGACCCCTCCTCTTCTTCCAGAAAACATGCGTTCCATCACTGTTTTTCCCAGTTCACTGTGAAGTTTCATGTGGCCATAGTTGTTGTTTCCCCTAGTGCTCTAATTAGCCATACAGAGGATGATGACGGAGTACATAAGGACACACTCCAAATACTGTCACAGTATTAGGAGCGTGCCCTTATGTACTCCGTTTTTTGGGTTGGAAGAGAAATTCTGATAAATCATTCTTCTTCTTTGCTGTTGTTTTAGTTAATGTCTGTCCGGTTATCTGGTTGTATGTTGCTGTAACTGACATGATATGAGATCTAGACATGAGAAGAAATCTGGCTCATACACAGCTTCATGGATTGGACGCTGAAGTATTTTAGCCATTATTATGTCACATTGGTTTAGAGATAACAGTGATGAAAGTCATGGTTCCTGGAAGTATTGGGTTGAGTTGGGTCAAGTACTGACATTACAGCACTCAAAACATTCCCATACACGCTCCGTCCTCATCTACAACAGCCAACGAAGAATCCCAATACTAATAGTACCAGTATCCGTCTGATCACTCCCTGCAGCACCACTTCTCTTTAAGCTGTGATGATCTATCCATTCTGCTGCATTATACACATGGTTCCAAAGGGCCCCGGCCACTTCTGCCTTATCATGCACCAATACCCCAGTCTGCGGTGCAGACCCAGTAAATCTGTCCGCCTGCTTATTTCCCACCACACCAGCATGTCCTGGGGGAAAAATCCCAACAGTTGCTCTCTATTTTTGTATTGTTCCTTGGACAAAAAGGCAGAGGTTGACCAACATATTGGTGGAAACAGGATATTAAAGGCACCCTGGGCATACACAAGAGGTTGGGGAACTGGTGAAGGATTGAGTCTTTCTGGAACTTTGTGATAAGAGGAATGTTCTGCTACAGGTTTGTTTCATGATGATGTTGCTGTAGTTGACTCTCAAATGCACTGGGACCCTGCCACCTTGACAGATGATAGTTTGTTACAATGTGGTTAAACAAAAGGCAAAAAACTACAACCCATGGCAGAGATCAGGGATGGAGTTATACCTCTACATAGAACAAAGCTTGGGATGAATTGTAGAGACCATGTATGATCTTATTTTGATGTATTTTATTGTTGGTATTTTCTTCTTATTTTAGTAATTGATATTTTCTTCATATTTTATTTATTTGTCTTTGCTAACAGCTTGTGAGTGTGTTTGTGGACGCACACAATTGTGTCATATTAATAATTGAATTCTCCTAGTTGTACCTGAGCCGAGCACTGAGAGCGGCAACAACAAGCCATCACACACACATACAGAAAATATCGCTGACTCTGTACCTTCGGATGCCTCACCTCCAGCAACACATCAACCAGCACTCAGTGTGGGGGCAGCCCCGCCAGGTGAACCTCTACCACAGCGACAGTCACACAGCAGGGCAAGAAGAAGTGGTGGTAAGTCTGTGTGAGATGGTTTAGATGTCCAGTAGTCTGTGTGGGAGACCTTGAGATGGTTTGGACATTCAGTAGTCTGTGTGGGAGACCTTGAGATGGTTTGGACATTCAGTAGTCTGTGTGGGAGACCTTGAGATGGTTTGGACATTCAGTTGTCTGTGTGGGAGACCTTGAGATGGTTTGGACATTCAGTAGTCTGTGTGGGAGACTGAGATGGTATAGACATTCAGTAGTCTGGGAGACTTTGAGATGGTATAGACATTCAGTAGTCTGTGTGGGAGACCTTGAGATGGTTTAGATATTCAGTAGTCTGTGTGGGAGACTTTGAGATGGTATAGACATTCAGTAGTCTGTGTGGGAGACTTTGAGATGGTATAGACATTCAGTAGTCTGTGTGGGAGACTTTGAGATGGTATAGACATTCAGTAGTCTGGGAGACTTTGAGATGGTATAGACATTCAGTAGTCTGTGTGGGAGACCTTGAGATGGTTTAGATATTCAGTAGTCTGTGTGGGAGACTTTGAGATGGTATAGACATTCAGTAGTCTGTGTGGGAGACTTTGAGATGGTATAGACATTCAGTAGTATGTGTGGGAGACCTTGAGATGGTTTAGACATCCAGTTGTCTGCAGTGGCCTGGCCCCAAGTGAAAGATTGTAGCAGGCTTTTGCCTGTGGATTTGGTGTAATGATTCATATCAGTTGAGGCATATTGGGTATATGGTGCTAGCCTTATATTTGTATAGACCAGCTGACACTTGATGGGTGATGTGGCCAGTATCACCCTAGCCTCTTGTACTTCCTAGGATATATTCTTGCAGCCATGTTATTCAATTCTCTGGCTGGATGAAACATCCATAGATGTCCAACTCTGTGAAAGCATGCAGGATCTGCAGTAGTAATCTAGTTCATGCAGGAAATACAGTTGCAGATTTAGGCTGATTCCAGGCGAAAGTAAAGAGGAGGAAGACAATAAGGATAGGATGCAGTGAAAACTGATTATTGCATTATTTCACAGGGTTGTAATTTTCAGTGTGTTAATGAATGTTTTGTTATTTGACCCTGTGTTATGAATGTACTTTGTGCTGTAGATTTTGTTATTTGATTCTTATGTACGTCCTCGCCTAGGTTCACACCACTCCCAGCAGGAGCACCGTGTATCAGGTAAAGAGATGCCAGTGTCTGAAGGCAGCAGTATGGGAGATGGACATAGAGGGAAGCCACAACAAGGTTTGAACTTGAGATGTTTTGTTTGATCTGTGGAGTAAACATGTCATTCTTTCTTTTGTTGCTTGATGAAGCTATAAACACCATTTCACCCCCCCCCCTCTCTCTCTCCCTCTCTCTCTCTCTCTCTCTCTCTCTCTCTCTCTCTCTCTCTCTCTCTCTCTCTCTCTCTCTCTCTCTCTGACTCTCTGTCTGCCTCTCACTATCTCTTTGTCTAATTATCTATGTCTTTCTGTCTCTATCTGTCTCTCCCTCATTTTGTCTCTTTCTCTGTGTGTGTGTGTCTCTGTCTCACTTTCTGCCTCTGTCTCACTTTCTGCCTCTGTCTCTCCTCTTATCCTATGTTTCTCTTTCATTGTCTGTCACTCTCTATCTCTATCTCCCACTATCGCTTTGTCTAATTATCTGTTTCTATCTGTCTCTCCCTCATTTTGTCTCTCTCTCTCTTTCTCTCTCTCTCTCTCTCTGTTTCTCTCCCCATCCTCTCCTATATTTCTCTTTCATTATCTGTCACTCTTTGTCTCTCACTATCTCTTTGTCTAATTATCTTTGTCTTTCTGTCTCTCCCTCATTCTCTGTCTCTTTCTCTGTGTCACTTTCACTGTCTCACCTTTGGCCTCTCTCTGCCTCACTCTCTGCCTCACTCTGCCTCACTCTGCCCCTCTCTCTTCCTCTCTTCTCTCTTCCTCTCTCTCTCTCTCTCTCTCTCTCTCTTTCTCTCTCTCTTATTTCCCCCCCACCCTACCTTTCAGTGATTGTACACAAGGCTTAGATATTATCCACATCCCCACTGTTGCAGCCCTGTATGAATGTGCTGTATAATAGACTGAAGAAGCAAGTCCACCAGCCTTGTGTAGGACAAGAGGGTACCTTGCCAGAGTCCACCACCATAGCGCTATCTTTTCTTCTTGTGTAGGACAAGAGGATACCTTTCCAGAGTCCACCACCGTAGCATCATCTTGTCTTCTTGTGTCCTCTATCCTTCAACTGACTCACACCAAACCGGCCTCTCTTCTTGACAGTCTTCTGCAGCCCAGTCCATATTCTCCCCACAGTATTCATCTCTGTCTTTATTGCTGTTCTCTTTCTCTTCTCTCTCTTTGTGTGGGTGATGGTGAGATTGTTATAGAGAGAGAAAGAAAATAGATCTTCTTCTTCTTCTTCTTCTTCTTCTTCTTCTTCTTCTTCTTCTTCTTCTTCTTCTTCTTCTTCTTCTTCTTCGTCTTCTTCTTCTTCTTCTTCCGCCCCAAATGTTTGTTTTGGATTTAATTGTCTTATGCCTGTTCACAGCAGAGCTGCGATATTTGCACCTTTCAGCTGACACATACGATTTATTCAGGCATTTGTTGACCGGGTTAGCCTTCCCAGGAGAATTGATCTAATTATAAACTTTTGTTTTATTTCAGGCCTGGAGAAAGCCATTAAAGATCTCCACAGACAAACAACATCACTAGAACGGTTACGACATTTGTTGGACCATGAAATAGACAGATCCTACAGGAGTGTGAAGTCGGTGTTTGAGGAACTACGGCAGGGGTAAGTCACCTAGAAGTCGAGCACCTCTCTTCAGAAAATCAAAAATGAAGAAATCAGATCTATAGTGGGGGTTATAGCACCGCTAGAGTTTATTAGAAGGCATAAAGTCAAATGGTTTGGCCATGCAAGTAGGCTACCAACTATCAGTATACCATAACAAGCAACGATGTACAGACCAAATGGAAGCAGAAGCAGAGGCCGACCATGTAAACGATGGACAGAGGGAATAACAGAGTCCATGGGAATATCAATACATGAAGCCCATAAGCGGGCACTCTCCCACTGTTTATACTTCACCTTGACATCGCAAGGTACAAGAGGAACATGATGAGATGAGATGTTTATGCCATGAGGCTTACTGGGTATATGGTGTGGGCACCATATTGTTAGACCAATCAGCACTCCATTCATGATGTGATGAGATGTTTATGCCATGGGGCTTACTGGGTATATGGTGTGGGCACCATATTGTTAGACCAATCAGCACTCCATTCATGATGTGATGAGATGTTTATGCCATGGGGCTTACTGGGTATATGGTGTGGGCACCATATTGTTAGACCAATCAGCACTCCATTCATGATGTGATGAGATGTTTATGCCATGAGGCTTACTGGGTATATGGTGTGGGCACCATATTGTTAGACCAATCAGCACTCCATTCATGATGTGATGAGATGTTTATGCCATGGGGCTTACTGGGTATATGGTGTGGGCACCATATTGTTAGACCAATCAGCACTCCATTCATGATGTGATGAGATGTTTATGCCATGGGGCTTACTGGGTATATGGTGTGGGCACCATATTGTTAGACCAATCAGCACTCCATTCATGATGTGGTCCTGGAGTTCAGCATGGCTGAACGGGTAAGAGCTCTTGTCCTGAAACTTCCGGTGTGCTGATGCTGAGGTACTCAGTTGGACTAAAATGTTGACTTCTCGTCCTTGACTTGGGGACATAAATTACAAGTATCTCTGAAGCCATAGTGGATTTGTCTGATGGCAAGGGACACTGGTAATAGGGAAAGTTAATCCACATCCAAAAATCAGTCCAGTGGAAGTCAACTGGAAGTAGTCTGTGTGGACTACGCTCGAGATCAAAGCGAGCGAGCGCCAAAAAAAATTGCTGTGGTCAGTATCACACTGGATACTTCTGCTTCCCAGGACATTTTCTGGCACTCATTTTTATGCGGTGTCAGCCTGGGAGCCTAGAGCAGTGAACAAAATCCTTGCCTCGATGGGTTTCAAACACATAACCTCCGGGCCAGCAGATAAAATGCTAATCACAGCCCTGCCACGGCTCCCGCTGCAGGAGTATTCATCTGTATATTCATTAAGATACAGTAAATCTTCGATTAACAGCCACCATCCTTACCAGGGCTGTGACGGATAACAGAAATCTTAATACATATCTACAATAACTTGATTTCACTGCTGACTTGGGAAGAAAATTTAAGTTAAAATAGAATCCTTTAAAATTGAATAATACATACTTATTGTGTTTAATTTTACAAAACGATCAATATAAACTTCAATATTAGAGTAGTAATTTACAGAAATGTAATACTATAAACCTACGTTACTTTAAAATAATCTGTCATCTCCTTCTGTGTCTTTGAGGCTCGAGCTTTCTTACGCAGAAGCAGTATCTGTGTTGCATTTGCCTCCTCTTGCATTTCATACCAGTCGATGCATTTTGATAACATTGTTTCTGCTTCTGAGAGGCTTGTTGTAGATTTTTGGTTAAGAACTGATCCTTCATCGTCATCAATTTCTTCTTCTTCAAGACCAGTGTCCCTCTTCATCATTGTTCAACATTTCATAGTAATCCGGGGACAATTGTAAAGATGTCTGTTTGTTTGTTGATACTCAGGCAATTTTATTAGACAATGACGGATAACAGAAACTGACAGTTAACGAGTGATGGTTAATTGAAGTTTTGCTGTACTTGAATGTCCAGGATGATACTTAGCCCCAGGAGATGGAGCTCCCAGTTTTGAGATCATTCAGATAGTCTAAGATAGGCATAAACATATGGTTTCATTGGATGAACCAAGCTACAGATCTGGCTAAACAGTTTAGCATAATTCACTGTATCATTTTATGATGGATACATTGACCTAGCTAAACAATGCAACATAATTCACTTTATAATTACTTTATGATGGATGCACTGACATAGCTAATCAGTGCAACGTAATTCACTTTATGATGGATGTGCTGACCTAGCTGAGCATTGCAATATAATTCACTGTATCATTACTTTATGATGGATGCACTGACCTAGAAAAACAATGCTACATAATTCACTGTATCATTACTTTATGATGGATGCACTGACCTAGCTAAACAATGTAACGTAATTCACATTATCATTACTTTATGATGGATGCACTGACCTAGCTAAACAGTACAACATAATTTACTTTATCATTATTGAATCATGTGTGCACTCAGCCGCTGACCTGGTTAAACAGTAGAACATAATTCGCTTCATCATTATTCTATGATGTACTTAAATAACATGAACACAGAGAAGACCACCTAGAAAATAATATGTAAAAGCTACAGTGTTAGCTACATCCTTTACAGAAAACATGAAAGCTGTCAGATGTCAAATGTAGTGGTATAGTGGTTGATGTACTTGCCAAGACAATAGTCCAGGTTCAGTGCCCAGAAGAGGCAGAATCATTGTGTTCTCAGAACAGTGTGGCTTTGACAACCATCCAGCCTCAAACATGGGTTTAAACATGTTTACTCGGCCTTTGCTAGACGTTGCAGTTAACCCCAACCCCAGGTGGATTTTCTCTGCAATTTTACTTTCTAGTTAGTTAGTTAGTCGACAGATCATCCTCATTGCGCATCGAACCATTCATTCCATAAGTGCTCGGATACCCTCCTCAGCAAATCCCGCAGCATGTAGTGGCTAACGACACCAGTTCTGTGTTGGTTTATCATCTTCTTTGGCTTCCTGCGTAGTGTTCTTGTTTGACCACACCTCTTTTAATTTGCTGTTCTCGCAGTCTGGCTATGGTTGTAGATTCACAGTCATCACTTGGTTCATGCAAGAGTCTTACTTCTCGTAGAGCATTCAGAATGTCAGCCTGGTCCATGGCGCGTCCGTCCTCCACAGTAGCTTTACCTGCGAGCTTGTCAGCCCGCTCATTTCCTTGTACTTTCGCATGCCCTGGCACGAAGATGAAACTAATCTTTGCCAGCCGAGACCGCTCCAGAGACAGCAACCACTCTCTTCGGATCCGCCTCATCTCTATCCTCTTGGGCATGCTCATTGAGTCACTAAGAAAACATGCCCTAGTAAATGTCTGTGTCTCGAGCCATGTTATTGCTTTACTTACTGCCATCACTTCCATTGTCAGGCTACTTGTGGTCTCAACAAAAGCATCAGAGTCCTCCTTCACAATTCTCCTTTCAGCCTGAACCGTAAAGGCCCATGAGCTTCTCACATGTTGGACGACCGACCCATCTGTGTAGATGACAGCATCTAACGAATTCTCGAAAATCAATGCTTGTACTTCCGCCTCCACAGCAGCCGAATTTTCTTGTCTGCATTTTCTGTCTAGTTGGGTGCAAACAGAAAAGGATGTATAGAAATCTGTTGGCACTTGTACCCACTCCTCGCCAGGTTCTAAGTCCTCCAGTGAACACACATGTTGAAGAATGTCTTCGGCTTAACCCATCCACGACTACGACAAGCTAAACCCCGCTTGCCTTTGTTATCACCTGGTCTATGTGCTCTGTGTAAGCAAAGCTTCGATCAAATCATATCCCCAGGTAATTCATTGTCTGCGTTCTTTCCACAGTCTCTGAACACAGATTTACCATTGGTGTTGGAGTGTTGACAATATGGTTATTCAAAGAGAACCATGTCACTGTTGCCTTTGTTGGGTTGACCATTGCCATTGCCCCAGCTTCAACACACCAAGTACTTATGCGACTGAGTTCGGTTTGTAGTTCCACAGCAACCTGATCTCTATCCTTACCTTGACGATACACTAAAACATCATCAGCATATGACAGTGTCCTCCCCGGTCCAGTGATCTGCTCGATTTTACATTCTGTAGGTTGCCAATTGAATGGTGTAGGGATTGAACCCCCCTACCCCATGGTCAGTGCACCAGAAGTTTACATGCAAGCACTTTAAACCCTGCGGGCACGCAGATCTCTAAAAATGGGTGCTGGACAATTGTCTGAAATGTCTAGGAATTGTCTGGTAAAGAAGTGTGACAAGGAAAGATACTGGTGACCTCATGTCATGATGTCATGACCTAGAATATGTGAAGCCTAGCACTGCATACTCCTACAACAGCATCTGCTATGGAGCTACCTGTATCTAAAATGCCAAAGAAATCGTAGAACCCTTATGAAGTGTGTTTACCATTGGGTGTCGAGTGAGTGAGAGACACACAGAGAGAATTTTGTCTAATGTGTCATGTTTGGTTTCATGTGTACATTTACCATTTCCAGCTTGAATGACAGGGAAGCCCAACTCATGGCAGAGATGAATGTCTTAAAGCAAGAAGCCTGTAAGTAATACAGTCATAACAACTTTGTTGAGCTAAGCATGGCCAAATAGATAGAAGCACTTGTTGTTAAAATCTGATGTGCTGATGGCTGGTAACAGGTTCAGCCACTTCACCGTCTGTTGGACTAAAACGTTCACTTCTCATCCTTGACTTGGGGGCGTAAATTGCAAGTATCTCATAAGTCAGAGTGGGTTTGCTTGATGGCGAAGGACACTGGTATTAGGAAAGCTAATCTACACGCAATAGTCATTCCAGTGCACTAGAGATAGTATCATATGTATGCACCACGCTTGAGTTGTTCAA
Organism: Cepaea hortensis; assembly: GCA_963921405.1. Taxonomy (NCBI): domain Eukaryota; kingdom Metazoa; phylum Mollusca; class Gastropoda; order Stylommatophora; family Helicidae; genus Cepaea; species Cepaea hortensis. The sequence continues at coordinate 54,482,532 of OY992879.1, forward strand.
AGTGAGTGAACAAAAAAAAACATAACTTTGTTCTGCTTCAGCTTGATCATCTCCCTTGAGAAATATATGTTAATGAATGGTTGTAGTTATTAGTAATTATTTTAGTCATTCTCCATGTTTCTCCTTCATGACACACCTTCAGACATCAATGTGACTACATCAATAGACAGCCATGTTCAGCTGAAGTTTGTTAACATCTCCATAGTTTGTCCTTCTTGACACACCTTCAGACATCAATGTGAATATATCAACAGACAGTCGTATTCAGCTGGAGTTTGTTAACATCTCCATAGTTTGTCCTTCTTGACACACCTTCAGACATCAATGTGAATATATCAACAGACACCCGTATTCAGCTGAAGTTTGTTAACATCTCCATAGTTTGTCCTTCTTGACACACCTTCAGACGTCAATGTGACTACATTAACAGACAGCCGTATTCAGCTGGAGTTTAACATCTCCATAGTTTGTCCTTCTTGACACACCTTCAGACATCAATGTGAATATATCAACAGACACCCGTATTCAGCTGGAGTTTGTTAACATCTCCATAGTTTGTCCTTCTTGACACACCTTCAGACATCAATGTGAATATATCAACAGACACCCGTATTCAGCTGGAGTTTGTTAACATTTCCATAGTTTGTCCTTCTTGACACACCTTCAGACATCAATGTGAATATATCAACAGACACCCGTATTCAGCTGGAGTTTGTTAACATTTCCATAGTTTGTCCTTCTTGACACACCTTCAGACATCAATGTGAATATATCAACAGACACCTGTATTCAGCTGGAGTTTGTTAACATCTCCATAGTTTGTCCTTCTTGACACACCTTCAGACATCAATGTGAATATATCAACAGACACCTGTATTCAGCTGGAGTTTGTTAACATCTCCATAGTTTGTCCTTCTCGACACACCTTCAGACGTCAATGTGACTACATTAACAGACAGCCGTATTAAGCTGGAGTTTGTTAACATCTCCATAGTTTGTCCTTCTTGACACACCTTCAGACATCAATGTGAATATATCAACAGACACCCGTATTCATCTGGAGTTTGTAACATCTCCATAGTTTGTCCTTCTTGACACACCTTCAGACGTCAATGTGACTACATTAACAGACAGCCATATTCAGCTGGAGTTTGTTAACATCTCCATAGTTTGTCCTCACATGGAGTGGGTGTAGGGAAAATAGTTTTCTCTGTTCTGCATTTGTTGGACACTCCTGTAATAAATGTTTAACTGTCATTTTACCAGTTCTACAGTTACAGTCATCAGTATCTCCTATCTTTAGTTTATTAAACTGTTCTGTCCTTTGTTAAATTATGCAACATGATTATGGTGCGAAGCGTGGACAATAAGCAGACAAGCTGTCTAATGGCAATGGAAAATTTGGTTTCTGAGGAATATACAAAGAATACCATGGACAAACAGAAATACCACTGAGTAAGTCCCACAAGAAGCAAATGAAAACTGTAAACTGATTGGAGAAATTAGACGCAGACAGTCAAAAAATTTTCCACAGGTTATGAGAAGAAATAAACTATAGCACTTGGTGACAGCTGGCAAGATTGAGGGGAAAAGAACAAGGGGAAGGTAGAGAAGTAAGTATCTGGATGGCTTGATCACATGGCATGGTCGAGGCAAGAGCATAGGCTGATCCATGACTCTGGTGATCGTGTGAGGTGGCAAAACATGACCGCCCATGCTTATCGGCTTGGCACATGATGATGATGATGGTTTTAGCTTGTGTCCATTGCAGAGTCTGAAGATTGTTACTTGTTCTCATCATTGGAGTTGGTAATATACATCATCTGTCTGCCTGTCTCTGATCCACACAGTAACATATTTAATGCTAGAGTTACATCTCAGTCACACAGTAACATATTTAATGCTAGAGTTAGATCTCAGTCACACAGTAACATATTTAATGCTAGAGTTACATCTCAGTCACACAGTAACATATTTAATGCTAGAGTTACATCTCAGTCACACAGTAACATATTTAATGCTAGAGTTACATCTCAGTCACACAGTAACATATTTAATGCTAGAGTTACATCTCAGTCACACAGTAACATATTTAATGCTAGAGTTACATCTCAGTCACACAGTAACATATTTAATGCTAGAGTTACATCTCAGTCACACAGTAACATATTTAATGCTAGAGTTAGATCTCAGTCACACAGTAACATATTTAATGCTAGAGTTACATCTCAGTCACACAGTAACATATTTAATGCTAGAGTTAGATCTCAGTCACACAGTAACATATTTAATGCTAGAGTTACATCTCAGTCACACAGTAACATATTTAATGCTAGAGTTAGATCTCAGTCACACAGTAACATATTTAATGCTAGAGTTAGATCTCAGTCACACAGTAACATATTTAATGCTAGAGTTAGATCTCAGTCACACAGCAACTTCTTGTCTTTCATTTCTCAACACAGCGGACATGTTGGCCATGAGGCAGAACAAAGCTGCAGATTTCAGAAGGCAGGTGGACAGATCCGACAGGCTCAAGGACACAGACATCTCTGAGCTCAAGGCAGAGATCAAGGTAGGACAATGTGCCTGATTTATCTGTATTATTTGTAGTTTGCCTATGGACAGGGGGGAGGTGGTCATGCGCTTGTGGGACCAGGTGGAGAAGGCGGAGGAACAGATTGAGAACCCATATGTGGAAAGAATGAGATTGCAGGGGATCAGCAGGGGTTCTGGAAGAATCTCAAAACTGAGAGGGAAGACCAGGAGAACTTTTAATCAGATAGCGGTGAGAAAGATTAGTAGTATGACTCTTCGCTGGCTGTTGAACAAGGGTACGGAGCACGTATGGGAATGTCCTGAGTGCAGTGATGTCAGTTCTTAACTCAACTCAACTATCTGTATTATTTTCACTGTCTGGAGGCAGAGATAAAAGTAAGAAAATTTGCATGATTTATACCTGGTGAGCAAACACCCAGGAGTTACAGGCGACAGTAGATAAAGTGATTGACTGGTGCACAGAAATGAGTGCTGTCATCCACCCAGAAAAGGCGGCTGTTTTGTGGTGCTCTCTGGACAACAGGATTGCGAGAGCTGATGTCCCAAGCCTCGCGATAGATGGTAGAAATGTCAGCAGAGAACAAACTGAAGTATCTGGGGATCACATTTGACAGGAGCCTATCCTTCAAAGACCATATGGAGACAGTTGTGACAAGATCTCAAAAGGGACTCAGTGCACTTAAAACTATGGCTGCAATGGACACAGAGCAGAAATGCTTTTCACACTATACCAGCACTTGATCCTCTCTGTAATTGATTATGGACTAGGACTGCTCACTGTCTCAGAGAGTCAGCTGGTGAAGTTAGAGCGCATACAGAACGAAGCTATGCGGGTCATTCTGGGATGCACTAGAGACACCCCAGTAGTGTGTATGCGTTACATCCTTGGTCTGCCGACTGTTGCTGGTAGGCTCAAGGTGATGCAGGCGAAGGCATACCTCAGAGTAGCTGCAGACACAGACCAACCACTGCATGAGGCGCTGGACGCAGTTAAGGGTCAGCGACTGATAAGAGGGAAATCATGGATGGCACAGGCAGAGGATACGATCAGACAGGTGTGCCCCTTGGAGAACATTAGGCGTGGAGAGGAGTGGGTCAGAGTGCTAGCAGAGCAGTCAGACTTGTGAGAGTTATAATCACATTGAGCCGGGAGTGCAGGGAGTGGCCAGCAGGGGCCACGGAAGTGGAAATCCAGCAACTAATTCGGGACAATGCTCACTCGGGTGATGTGATTATCTTCACAGATGGTTCGGTGTCAAGAGGTGAGAGAGGTGGCTGGGGGTTCATAGCCAAAGCTAATGGTCGACGTTTGGTGCAGGAGAGCCTGGGATATGATACCACAACATCCAGCTTAAGAATGGAGGTGGAGACAGTCACTGCGGCTCTCCTCTGGATGGAGAATACGACACACACACACATCGTGATTGTAACTGACTCAGAAAGCATGCTGACGAGGGTGAGGACGGGCAGGCTTCGTGCGGAGTGGCTTGCTTCTCTTCGGAGGTCACGGGTGACAAGCATCGCCTTGATTTTTCTTGACAGATTGGCTGGCTCTGCAGAACTTGGTGGAGTATTGATACATGACAAGGCAGACGTGGTTGCGGCCTTGTGGGGGCAAATGGATTACCATGGTCTGGCAAGAATGAGACAGCGAGGAGTGACGAGGGGATCTGGCTGACGCTCAAAGCTCAGAGGAAAGGCGAGATGGACATATAATCGGATTGCTACTGGTACTATTGGTGTTGGAACTCTTCGCTGGATGCTGGTGGGGACGGAGCACTTATGGGAATGCCCCGAATGCTGTGACGTCGATTCCTAAATCAGTCAATCAGTCAATCAATCAATCATGGAGTGCATATGGAAATGTCTAGAGTGCAGTGATGTCGGTTCTTAGCTTAACTCACCTCAACTCTATTGTTGATATGCCTCCATGTTACCATCTTAGAGCATGCAGCATCATTTCTCTCTGTCTGCCTCTACTCTGATCTTTCCAATCATCACAGTGTTCTTCACTGCATCTCTTCTCATTATTTGACCAAAGAGCAATGTTTCTTTCTTTCTTTCTTATAATTGCATGTAATGTTCCACTGTCATTATCTTCTTCCAGGCAGTTGTTGCTAGTTACTTTGGGTGTCCAAGGTATTTGCAGTATGTGTCTCAGCTTGAAGCCTTGGAGATGTGGTTTTATAGAAGAATGCTGAAAATTAATTGGACGGCCAAAATTAGCAATCAGGACATTTTAAGGGAAGCTGAGTCGCAAAGACAACATATCACAAACATCAGAAAGAGGCAGTCGTCATTTTTTGGCCTCATTATGGGAAGAAAAAAATTGGAACATGTTGTGGCAACCTGCAAGATTTGCAGAAAGAGAGATAGAGGAAGACAGCATGAGAAGATTCTTGACAGTCTTGTGTCATGGCACGGAAGGAAGTCAACACACGAATTATTCCATGACGTTGGAGATCATAATTTGTGGCGAGGCATGATCACCCACGCCAGCTGGTAAGGCACTGGATGATGATGATGATTGTCTCAGCTACCACATCTCCACTGCCTCCAAGCTCTTCCTAACTGAGAAGATTCATAGTTGTTCAGTAAAACTGTTCAAACATTACGTATTGTCTTTTGTAGCATTTTGTCAGCGAGAGAAGGCATGACGATGAGCTTGGTCGAACAACGCGGTTTGTGTACGACTCTGATCGTGTCATGGACGAAATTAGGAAGTTTGGACAAGGTATTTATTGATTGTGTGGCTGTCTGTCTGCTTGTTGGCCTCTCATTTCTCTCTTTCTCTCTCTCTCTCTCACTCTCTCTCTGTCTCTCATCTCTCTCTCATCTCTCTCTCATCTCTCTGTCTCTCTCTCTGTCTGTCTCTCTCTCATCTCTCTCTAATCTCTCTGTCTCTGTCTCTCTCTGTCTCTGTCTCTCTCTGTCTGTCTCTCTCTCTCATGTCTCTCTGTGTCTCTCTGTCCTTCTCTGCCTGTCTG